>VXBL01007396.1:957431-1043401 GCA_013400195.1 Aramus guarauna
ATCCCGATGGGGACATGATGCCCCTCGTGCTGTCGCCTGGCCCGGCCGCTCTTTCCCAGGCGCGGTGTTGCTGCTCGTGTTTATGGCCCCCATAAAACCCAAATGCGCTTCGCAGTTTAGCTTCGTATATTATAAACTATAATCCAAACCCCATAAAGGAGCGAGTCCTTTGCATAATGATCGCATACGTTTCTTTATGTGCTTTTATAGTGTGCCAGGGCTGTGGTTACATCAGCTCTCCACCTCGCAGATATGCAATTAGAGCAGCGGGAGCGACCGGTCGGGGCTCGGTGGACTGTTCCCTGTGGAGACATCGGTCTCTCGGTGGAAGGATGAGCAGAGCCGGGGGCACCCAGCAGCCTNNNAGGAAGGGCAGGGCCGGGGGCCCCCGGCAGCCCTGGGGGGGGGGTCTGTCCTGGGTGGGGGGGGCCCAGCTGGGCTGGGAAAAGGGAACTGCACTGCCATGGGGAGAGGAGTTGGTTGGACACGGCTGCCGCAGGGATCCCTTCCCGAAAATGATGCTCTGATGCGACCCGGGCTGAGTTTTGGATCGGGACTGGAGGACATGGGGTTATTTTGCCACTCGCTAGAGAGAATCATGGTGTTTGTGCAGGGCAGGAGACCGCGAAAAGATGCCAGGAAGTATTTTTAGGGAAGTGGGTTTTTTTTTCTAAATCGTAACTCAGCCCTTGTCTCTGCTCCAGTACAGTCGCGGCTCAGGACTCCTCAGACCGGAGCAGAGATGAGGCCGTAGCAGTCATTGTGCGAGGGGACCTGGTGATGTGTTCATCACCCGTGCAAACCCCCCCTTGCCTTTACCCTTGCCTGAGCCCGCGGCTGGACCCCGCATCCCGCCTCTGCCGAGGCTCCCGGGAGGCTCTCAGCAGTTTTGGGGGATCAGTGAACCCCAGCTCTCTGCGCGGGGTGATGCGCTTGTGGTGCATCCGCTGCGACGAGACAGAAAACAGCCCTGTGGAGCAGGGAGCAGCCACCGCTGAGCCGAGAGGAGAGCTTTCGTAACCAACTTTCATCCCAACTCAAACACAGGATGTTTAAACTGGGTTAAAAGGCCCCACGGGGACAGTTTGGGGGATGCAGTGTAGTTCGGCGTGAGACCCCCCTTCTCCCCCCCCCCCCGCTGCTTTTGGGGAGGAGCTGGAGCCAGCGCCCGTGAAATCGGTGGGGGCTAAGAGCTTGTCTCCACTGTTTGTTTATTTATTTTCCCTTGCTGTGAAATACCGATTTGGCTATGCTCTTGCAAACACGAAGCCCTTAAATAAACTTAAATCACTTATAAACACCAGCAATAATCCCGGGATTTATTGAAGTGGGGTCTGCATAAACACAGGTACAAACTGGTTTCGCTAAATCAGGGCAAAACCCGAAGCAGCTATTTTTCCTCTGCTTTTTCTCCAGAGTAGTTTAAACCAGTTTCAAGCTGATTTAAGCTAAGCCTGGTCGGGGGAAGCAGGAGACCGACACTTTCCCCGTCCTCCCCCGGGCAGCCAGGAGAGATGCCTCTGCCGCAAAGAGCCCGGTGACCCGTCAGCAGCTCTGTCGGCTCCGTCTCCGCTCAGTCCCAACACACCCCTCCTGGATTTGCACTTCTGCCGAAGATAACCGTGCCCAGGTGCCAGTCTCGAGGCCCAGGAGCTTGTAAAGAAATGCCATTTTTTTTCCCCGAGAGCACACCCCAGCAGTCGCAGCAGCAACGGGCCTCGCGAGCCGGGGCTCAGGCGTGTAAGAGCTGTTTTTTTGGGAGATGGGCAATGCCCACAAAAGCAGAGCCGGCAGAACCAAAAAGGTGAATTGGGAGCAGAGGGCAATTAGGGAATTCCTGGCACCTGGGGAGCACCCAAGGGTGGTGCAAATGGGTGGGCTGACACCCATAAGAGGGCTCCTGGGGAGTGCAGGGGGTTTGGCTGCGGGTGGGAGAGCGGCAGAGGTAAGTGTGTGTGTTACCGGGTGTGCTGTGCCGTACCGTGCTGTTGCTCAGGATGTTACCTGGCCAGGGCAGGTATGGGTAGGACTTTGCCGTTGTTCCTCCTGTGAAGGCAGGACAGAGTGGTCCCCAGACACAGAGCCACCTGAGAGTGTGGGTGTTGTTCTCTGGTTGGGAATTAACAGCCCAGAGGAAAAAAAATAAAGCAGAAATAAAGATGCAAACCTTTTTCCTGGCTTTCTGCGTGCTCCCCAAAGCGTGGGGAAGGGAGATGTGGTGCAGGTGATGGTCTGCAGTCTGACCCATAGCGTGGTGTTCTCCACCTCTTGGAGCTGAGGGAGAATTTGCAATGCAAAATGCCTCTGGGAAAAGGGTCTGCTCTTTTCCCTGCTCAGGGGACTGCTTGTTCCTGAAAAGCACTGGGGACCGTGATGTTTCTGGAGCAGGATGGGTCATTTGCCCCATTTACTTGCACTTGGTAACTGTGCAGCCGGGTGGTTAATGGAGAGAAAACCCTGGGAGGGGGCAGAGCTGAGATTTTTTTTTTGCTGGAAACCCAGTAAAAGGCTGGTACCTTGTGTGAGGAGGGGATGGTGGGATGGGGGTTGTGGAGGGACTGGTGCGGTGCTGGTGCTGCCCAGGCTCTGTGGCTCCCTGGCAGAGCTGCTTTGGGATGGATGTTCCATCAGCTCCAGTCATCTCGAGCCTTTCCATAAAAACTCTGATTATTGCTCATCCTGTGGTAAAGATTTGTATCCTCTCGAGAGGGTCCATCTTACTTAAAAAGCCGCGTTTGGAAGCTGAAAAGATGATTATGTGGGGTTGTAGAGGTGGGGACAGACAGGATTTTGCTGGGGAGGGAGTGGGATTTAGCAATTTTGTGCTTGCTGTGAGCTGAGAGGATTATGCTGCTGGCTTTGGCACAGCTCTTGGGTTTGCACGGTCTTGGGCAAAATATTTTCCCCCTTCTTGTCTCCTCAGTCCTTCCTGTACTTGTGGGCTGTCTCCTATATCTGTGCTGTGTTTATCAAGTGGCAGCAGGTTAAAGACAGTGTTCTAAGTAAATCCCAGTTTAGCCCGGAGCAAGCTGAGTGGCATCTGGTTTGAGTGGTCCTTGTTGTGTACTGTGAGATAAAATCACGGCTGTGCCTTGCCTGAGTGGGAGATGCTGGAGGAGAAAACAGGATTGCTGACAAGATAAGGTCTGGCTTATCTATGCAGAGTGTGACTTGAAGTCGGTACTCAGCCTAGACGGTGCAATAGGTAGAGAAAGCTGATTTAATCGCTTAGTCACAAGGTAATTTTGTCAGAATGTCTTTTACATGTAATTCCTGGTTAATTCTGTTAGCAGAGCAACGCACTGAGCAGAAACCTAATGTAGTCAGGGGTGGTGAGTTTGGCCCGAAAGGGTTTATTGAGGCAAGACTCCAGCGGTGAGCACGGGCGGCTGGCACCCTGCCCCTGGATAGCTGCTTCGCTTTACTTTTATTTTGCGATCGTGAAGGAGGGAGAGCTGAGGGCCTGATTGTGCTGCATTTCCTCGCCCAAGTGTTTGCTCCCTGTGCGAATGAGACGAGACAACTTGCACAAGCACCTGCAGCCCCGGGGCCCGAGGTTTGGGTGCTCCCAGCTGCAGGACTCGCCTTGCCCACAAGAGGCTGCTGGTGCTGTTTGCAAGCATCCCTAATGCCACTTTCCCTTTTTTTTTTTAAATTCTCACTCTAAAAGAATAACAGCAATGAAACAAGACCAGAGCAGCGAGGAAGAAGCGGTTTCCCTTCCAAATGTGCAAGGGACTTGGGTGCTTTTGAAATGTGTGTGTGGGGGTCAGGTCAGGGGAGGGTGCTGGGACAAGGCAGGAGAGCCCCACGGGGGTCTTCCCTGGGGAGAGCCGAGGGGGGATAACGCCTCGGGCCCTGGGGAATGGGGCGAAGGTGGTCCTGGGCAGGGAATGGAGGAGTGGGCTGTGTGGTGGTGGGTGACCAGGGCTGGTGTTGAGACCCTGCGGGACTGTGCTGGCTGTGCTTTTCCATGGTGCTTGGGGGTTTTTGTAGTGTTTTGACAATCTGGGACCTATGTTCCCATGGGAATGTCCCGCTGTAGGGGAGGGAGGAAAAGCCCCGTTTTGAACAACTCAGCAGCTGAGTGGTTCTACTTAAGCCAGGGGAAATGGAGAGCCTTGATGTCCACAGCCTCTCAGGGGGGAGCAGATACCTGGAAAGGGGCAGAGATGAGCTGTTGAGTATCTGCTGGCTGGGGCTACATGGGAAGGGCTGGCCAGCATCCTCCATCCATCCCGGCCTCCTCCTTGACTGGTTTTGGTCCTACTCCTCGTGCATACTAAAATGTGTTTACAGTGTGTGTTATTTCGCATCAACAAACCTCGTTCCATGCCAAGGGGCCTGCTGAGAGCCACCTGAGAACGGCACCACTAATAGATGGAGCTCATGAATTTTGCATGCGAATAGTTTGGACTGGATGATTATAAAGCAGCAACACCCTGTGCTGGGCTTTGTCTGGTTTTTCTCCTGCCTATTGGTAGCAGTTCCTTGGATCTCATCCTCCACATTAGCTGAGAAGTGATGGCACAGAAAGGGGGAGCATCAATCCTAAAACCAGAGTGTAATTAAAAATACTTTAGCTCTTTACTCCTGCAATCTGCTCTGGACATCGGTCCTTGCATTCTTCCAGTGCTGGGCCAGGAACTGCTGGTCCTAAAACCTGTGTCCTCCTGTAATCAGCAGCCGGGCTGCCCCTCAGTGCCTTTTCCGTCCTGCTCTATCTCATTTCATCCACAAAACCTGGCGTGGTGGGTCTATGAAATCCCTGTGGATGTTTATCTTTTAAATTGTTGTGGATGTGCTTGTGCATTCAAGCAAGGAATGGAGGCAAACAGAATGAGCATTCAAGGTTCAGCCTACCTTTTATGTGGTTATAAACGAAACACAAAGGCGATGCTGCAGATGGTAATCCTTGGATGGCTTTAGAAAAGGCTAGCTGCTATTGAGAGGCTTTCTTGAAAAAGCTTAGCTGGCCCTTCAATTAAAAAGGGCCGAGCTGCTGCACTGGAGCAGGTCGCTCCCTGGGAAGCCCGGGACCCCCCGACCCCCTCGCCCTACCACTGCGTGGCCAACAGTGCCCTTGGCATGTCTCACGAGCTGGGTCCCCAAAGCAGTGACTCCCCAAAACCCCCCAGAGAGGACAAACTCTTCTGGTTTCCCAGGAGATTACATCACGCAACAAGTAATTTAATTACTTTAATAAGAACAATCTAGGAAATTGATTCATAACTAACTTAAATTTCGCAAACATCAAATGTCATTTTCTTTTTTTAATACTGCTGCATATTAAAGTAATTAGGTTATTAGCAAAAAAACCCTTGCTATTCCTGGGAACGCAAGCCTGACTCGGATGAAACATCTCTGACACCGGGGCAGGTTTTGCTTCCTGACCTTGGCCAAGCCTGTGGGCTGGCAGTCGCTGCGGGCAGCCCCTGCCCCTTTCCCTGGACAGCCAGTGCTGCGCTCTGCTGCAGGTTCCTCGCGTGACCTTGGCAATGTCGACTCACTGCCTTTTCCTCCATTTGCCAGCCTCGATCTTTGTTTGCCATCTCTGCACTCGTGGGCTAGAGACGGTGCCTTGCTCCCCGTTAGGAGATGCCCCTTGTCTCTCCGTGGAGACGCACTGTGGCTCTGCCACCCCTCAACCTCTTCTGGGGACCCTCTTCAGTGCACAGGGCTGGGAGGTGGCTCTGATGTTCAGAACATAAGTTGGTTTCTCCTGGCTGCATTGCTTTGGTCATCGAGGAGAAGCCAAGAGCAGAGATCAAACCATCTGCCCAAGCTCAGAGCTTCCAACCTGTCGGCACAGCACGGAGGGGAGTTTAGAGCCGGCCAGGTCCCCCGACTGCTCCCCAGCAGTGATGACTAAAGGCCCCTCTAATTTCCTTGCATCTCATTGTGTATTGATGGCTAGGGATGTCGGGTAACTATGGCAACTCATTGATTAGCATCCAGCCCCTGTGAAATGAAGAACATACAGCCATAAGAATTACAAATGATGCTGTATTGTCTGCTGCCAATAGGCTGATTACTACCATTTTCTGCCAGGTAGATCAGCTTTTACAGGCAACCCGGTGGTGTGTAATTACCATGCTGTGATTGATGCATTGCTATAGTTACTATCTGCTGTGTTCCCTGACTAATAGTTTTTAAATTCCTCTTCAGATGGAAATGCATTGCCTGTAAATGTGAGAGGCAGAGGTCTACAGAGCCAGGAGATTCATCCTGAGAGGAGCCAGTTTGGGCGTGGAAAAGTGTCTTGTAATGTAAAATGTGGTGGCCAAGTGTGTGAATCACTTGGATCAAACCATGGATGAGGTTTTGGTGAATGGGAGGAATAAACCAGGCTGAAAGTTGAGGGGGAAGCTGTGATGGCACAGGCAGTTAAAATGTTTCTCCAGGCCCAAAACATTTGTCATATGTTGATACCACATGATTATCTGAAAAAGACCCAGCAAACCCCAAAACAAAAAAAACCCAACAAACAACAACCTGAAAGCCTCCCAAAACAGGGACACTTTTTACCACTGAAGAGATGCAGCTCGTGGGTTAGGCATTGAAAACCAAGTCTGTAACAACCGGTGCTGCTTCCATCCATCGCCCTGCAGCGGCCAGGAGGAGGATGTGGGGTGTGCAAGGGCAGGGGTGGGCGCCTGCTCTGCAGAAGTTGGCGTGTTGTCCTCGCACGCGTAGGTGTGAAGCTGTCCCAGCTGCATGGAGCCGGTGGTGCTGGCAGCGCCGGCTGCTGCTGTGTCTGTGACCGATGTTCAGACCTCGGTGCTCCAAGTCTGTCCTGGAAAGGGATCAGGTAGACCCTGGCTCGGATCTGGAGGACTCGCAGATGGGCTTTGCTCTCCGGGGGTGAGGATGCCAAGCGATGCTGCAGACCTCTCCCCTCCTCATCTCTCCCCTGTGCGTTGCCTCCAGTGTTTAGACATCTGCATAACCTACACAAAGTTAAAAGGGGTTTGTTTCTCTTCAGACCGAGTGCAGCCAGGGTAATTTAGTAGAAAAATGTCATGCTAATGCAATTCAAAGTTCAAATGATCTTTCATTTTGAGGGAAAGGAGAATGTGTGTGCAGTCAGAATGTTAAAACCCACTCCTTGCCCTGCAATTCAAATAGAAATATGAGCTTTGGGGGATACATAAGTCACATGAAGTACTGTGAGTGAAACACAAAATGAGTAAAAATGATCCGGAAGCCATTATTAGCATTGCTGGGGGGCAGATCCAGCTCAGAACAAGTGTAGTGGCAGTCAGGAGCGGTGTTGGAAAGGAGAAGTTTGCATGAAATTACAATAACATGGAAATAATGAGAAAAAGTTATCAGTAAGACGTTTTTCATATTAATATCTAAATGTTGCAGCCCAGGTGCTCCTACTACCCCTCCCCTTTCCATTCCCCATCAACATTCAGGCTTACACTTAGTTGAAGAGCGGCCTGTTGTAATGAAGCTCTGGTTCTTCTGCTAGGGCTGGGTTTGGGACCTGCGCCTGGTGGTAGCTGCTACTACAGCCGTGCAAGGAGGAGCTCTGCTCAGCGGCCAGAGGATGCCTTGGGTTGGAAATCCTCAGAATGGTTTTCTGCACGGTGGTGGCCGTGCCCTGGCATTTGTTAGATGTGCTGAAATCTTGAGGTGGAGGTTGCTGTTGAGGTTTGAGAGCTGTATCTTCCCCCCAAAAGAGCGTGGGGGGAAGCAAGCCCCGGTGCCTGGCCGGCTTTGGGGAGGGTCACTGAAACCCAGGCAGAGCGGTTTCTGTAGAAAAAGGATCTCCAGTGGGCGTTAGTGGTGGGCAGCCGTCCTCTGCAAAGGAGAAATCCTACAGGTTTGGTGAAAACCAGCAACCTGCCCTCTCCTCTCTTTTGAAGCGGAGGAAGGGGCAGGTTATGTGACACCGACCGTCTTGAAACAGAATTGTTCAAGCATCTCCAGGAGGCAACAGCAGCGCTTTTAATCCAGGAGAAACCAGTGGAGCCTCCGCTGCTGCCTGCGAAGTTGTCAGAGGAGGCTCCCAGAGGCAGAAGTGCTCCTGTCTCCCCTGAAAATTGCAGGCGAGTTCCCTGCCAGTTACAGAAACCCAGCTCTGTTTCCATTGTTTTTATCTTCTCTTCAGAGCGTTGTCCTCTGGGTCTCCCCAGCTCTCCTTCCCTCTGTAGTCACCCTCCCAATGGCAAATATTTCCAGCTCCGTGGTTTTATTAGCACCGACAGAGGTTTAACGCTCACATAAAGCTTTCAAGACCCATGATGAAAAGTCAATAGTGGAAGCGTTCTCTGGCCTGCTTGGAGAAGGAAAGCAAAGGGACGATGGCAGCGAAAGCATCTCCGGAAAGAGACGGGGCTGAGCAGAGGCTGTAGGTCAGCTGAGGCTCGGTGCTGAGCACCGTTGTGCCCTCAAAGCAGAGAGGGGTGGCTGGGGATGAACTGAAGTGTGGTTTACAACGGCGAGGGATTCAGCCCGCTGTCTCAATGGGTTGGATGTTAGTTAAAATAACGAGCGGTAAACCCTCCCTACCTGGCAACGCAGGGAAAGTCCGTCTGGTGAGAAAACTTAGGAGTTGCACTTAAAATGCAGGTCGCTACCAAAATCCCGAAGCAGAATTGTCTTTACCTAATGCAAGTGTAACTGTGCGTAGCTCTGAGGCTTCTGAAACAGTTAAATGTGTGAGTCCAGAGAAGGTATCACCGAGGTAATTGGGCTATAAAGTAGTACGTACACACTAAGGGTTTCTGTCTGGTGATACCCCGGCAATCTGGAGAGCAAAATTTGATTTTCTATAATCCTGGAATGTGTGTGTTGCGGAATTCAAAATTTTCTCAGTGGCATTGTACATACCTGAAAGGTAATGTAATGTTTTAACAAGAAACTTTTTTTATTACAATCCTGCATTTAGTATAACTCTTCCCCGAGTCCTCTGGATGATTGTTTGCAAGTATCTGATTGTTAGAAAGAAAAGGTAATTGCGGAAAGAAAATGAGACTCAAGAAAACTATTCTGGAAGTTGAGCAGAATTGTGGTGCGAGCAGCAACATGGCTGATTGCCTGTAGTTGATGAAAATCATTTGCATATTCCAATTTTTCTCATTGCATTTGACATTTTTCTGCCCCTCTCACCAGCATGTGAAACCATCCTAGGTATTTTTTTATGGCCTGAAACAGGAGAATCAATACCCTAGTGATTTTTAATCCCCTAGGTTTTGTGTCTGTGTATATATACGGTCTCTGAAATGTGCCTGGCTCTTCCCCGCAGCAGGGAGAGGCAGGATCCAGCTCGGATGGTACTCAGTACCGCAGAGCCTCACACCACTTTGAATTTTCCTTTACAATAATCCATGGGGGCGAGACTGTACCTAAGACACAGTTTCTAACCTAAAATACCTTTATTAAAGCTGATCCTAAAGTCTTTCACATCTGGCCCCTCCTGGAAGCAGTGGAGGATGGCTCCTTGCTTTGCACCATCTGGTTCTTACAGGTGGGACGGATGAGGGCTTTATAGTTAGGGAGTAGAAGAACAGAAAAAAACCCCATAATAATACTTGAGACCAGTGATGTAAATGGTGGTTGCAACCCACTGCTTGAGCCTATATTTCTTGTGCTCTAAAATGCCGAGCTGTAGCCGTGCGTGATGTGGGGGAGCTGGATGCAGTGGGGGCTCTGGGAACGTCTTCTCGCAAAGCCTGTGTGAGATTTTGTCGCTTTTTGGGCTTGGCAAACTGCTTAAATGCCTCTGGGACTTTGTCTCTCTTTCTGCAGGAGGAAGATAATATTTACTGATCTGTCCTATCGTTCATCTTATTGTGGCTGCTATGATAGGGCTGTCATAAACATAAGTAATATAAACCGAGCTGAGGTGGGATGTTTTTCACCTGGTATTTCATATTATTGTTTTCTCTTTTCATCATCACAGAGCTTGTTGTTGTTATATCATGGGTTTTAAGTATAATATGGCCTTTTGTTTTTGATCTGTCTCAAAAAGACAGGAGGGAGTTTCCTCCAGGCTGAGGAGCGGCAGCTCCCAGGGAGATCCCAGCGCGCGGCGGGGCTGGTGATCCTGCCGCGTCCTGCAGCTCGTGGGGACGGCTTTTGTAGTGTGGGGAGATGTTTCTCACGTGAAGCTGAATGAAGGCATCTGGCTGGGGTTTGTAAAGGGCCTGCTGAGCCTTAGCTCGACTCAGCTGGAAATCTCTGCAAGCACCCAGCTGTGCGTGCAGATGTTTAAAGGAGGGCAGTGTTTGAGAAACCTGGGCTGGAGCTTGGCTCAAATCACTGCTGAGGCACTTGCTGGTTGGGAAAGTATCCCAGCACCAAAGCAGTGGCGTTTGCAGCCTCAGGGAGTCCGAATCCAGGGACACTTGAATAAAATGGTGCTTGTTTCTGGTTAGCAATGAATTTTTTTTTGGGGAAAAATATGTTGCTGTAGAAATCCAGACTGCTTCAGCCACTGTGCTGGCAGTGACGCTGTGATTTTGTGCATAATTATCAGTATGTTGGGGATGAGCAGCCTGTGACTGAGACTGACCCATGCAGGCAGAGTTTGTCCGAAGGAGTTTGCAGCAAAACTATCCCTGCCTGGATGGAGAGCTGAAGAAAAATGCCAAGTTTGGCTCAAGAGGAGGGGTGCTTTGGGCAACACTCCCCAAAACACTCTCGTGTGCCTGTCCACGTGCGTGCGGGGAGGCAAGGGCAGATTTACAGTCTGTTTAGCAGCACTCATCACCGGGGATGTTTATTGGGTGTGAAATGCGTTTGTTCCTCGGATAACACAAGCTGTTTAGCAGCAACTGACTTATGCCAGCAGCACTGCCTCTGTGCCATTAGTGCCCTCGGAGGATTAATTACAGCGATATATACCCCTCTCCTCAGATGTCTCCAGAGCGGGGGGTTTGTAAATCAAGCGTGTGTTTCTTGTGGGCAACTTCTCCAAAGGCTCCTCGCCAAAGGAAAGGGAGGGGGAAACGCAGCCTCAAAACGCAGAGGTAATTTCTGCTCCGGGGGGGGACGGACGACCGCAGGGCAGGGGGGACAATGGGTCTGTGTCCCCAGAGATTCAGGCCTGGAAGTGATGGATGTAAAAATACTAATTTACGACTTGCGCTAAAACGCCTTGAAAAGTAGAACTTAATAGCTGAACTCTGGTGGTAACAGGTCCTACAGCACTTCGCGGTGAGCACTGTGGATTCTGCTCTCATTCCACGTTAAATCCCAACTAACTCCTCGGGATTGATGATTAGGTCACCAGCCACAGCGACAAGGCTTGAAGTGCTTAACCAGAGTGGAAAAGTAGTTCGGCTGAACGCAAAGGCTTTGTGACGATAACTCGGTATTGATGACTTTCCAGTAAAAGTGATTGCTTATTGAAAGGATGACTTTGTTAACTTCCGCAAAGGTTTTGTTTCATTTTGAGATTTTTAGCCAAAAGTCTTAAATACTTGGAATGAAATGATAATTTCCAATAGCGAAATTCTCTCTCGTACAAGACGAGACTTCAGAGATAAGGCTGCAGACTTCAAATAAACTGTAGCTCCAGGTAACACCCGGTGATACCCGAGGCTGTTTGTCATTGCTCTGCAAGGTCATCCCTTCTCTCCATTCCCGTTGTCCTTCCTCCAGCCCCACCAGGAGCAATACAAACTTGCATCCCCAAAATGTATGGGAAATATCTCCTGCTTTTGCTAGCCGGTCATTTCTTTGTGGAGGGAAGAACGATTTGTGCTAATGACGCTGTTCCCTCCTGCCTTTCCCTTCCTCCCTCTCCGTCCAGGTAGGCTGCGTGTTGGTATCTTGCTTAATGACTCTCATCTACAGAGGAAGTTCCCAGGCAGAATTTGCAAGCTGTGGTATTATGAATTCCTCCTGCCTGGCGATAACTTTTTATTAGGCTTTTATTCTTCAGATAATATATTAAAACCATATTTTTTGCCAAGTTTGCTTCTGCTCATTCCTTGCCCTTGAATTTCCCCCTTCCCTCCCTCTTTTCACCTGAGTGGCATTTTCACTGGAGATGTTTAATACGGCTCTAATCCCCTGATTCCCTGAGGTACACAAAAGCAGCTTTACGAACCCATAAATCCAGAAAGATAAAGTGCATTTTTATTAGTCGCGTTGCCATGAAAGTACAAAAAAAGTAGTCTAATATGAAACAGTCAATAACAAATTTGCCTAATAGTTCTGCTTATCGCAGCAAAAGCACTTGGAGAAGGACTCTGCCAGGGTGCCGGTGGTGGGGAGAGATGCTGGGATGGCGGTGAGCAGCCCTGAGGGCTAGGAGCATCCCACCGGGAGTTAGTGGGGTGCAGGGGGTGTGAGACCCCCCCTCCCCCCCCAGCCCTGCAAGCACAACTTTCTAGCACAAACCTCTTGGTCCGGGTGATGCATTTGCGGATGAATGACTGATGGATTTGCCCAGTTATGTGGAACGGGCTTGTGCGTGGGTTTGGGGTGAGCGGGGAGAGGCGAGCGGAGCTGCACGGATCAAAGCTGAGAGCCGGACAAGGGCTGTGGCCGCTCCTGCCCACCATCCGTGTGCGACTCCACTTGCGACACCAGCGCGGTGCGTGGCGAGCGTGAGCTCGCGAAGGTACAAAGCAGTGGTGCTGGCCAGGAGCGCGGAGCAGCCGGGGGGGCTCTTCCCACTCTGGATTTGTAACCCCTCTGCCCTCAGCCCCACGTCAGGGCTCTTAATTCCAGGGCCAGCCTGCCCGGGGCTGCCAGCGCCTGGCTCTGCTCAGCACGCGTGCAGCCCCTGCAGCAAACCCGCTCGCCGGGAGGTCACCCAGCTGGTTTGGGGGTCGATGTGGCCTCTGCCTCCGAGCTGTGTTGGGCACCGAGGAGCAGCCGCCCGAGAAGAGCCCTTGTTCTCCCTCCCCCCTTACAGCATCACCCCGACCCTCTTCCTCCGACCTTTGCTCTCCCATCTGACCTTCTCAAGTTCTTCTTAGATTTCTTTTTTTTCCCCCCTGAAGCCCTGGCCTGTGTCATGACCTGTTGGAAAGAGCTGTTTCCTTGGGTCCCTGGTGAGCTTTCACACTTGGCCTTCAGGCTCGTTGCGGGCTGGGGAGCCGGAGCTGCCGAGCAGCACTAGATGGCAGGAGTCAGTCATGCAAAAGGATGAGGCTTGTCTCCCTCTGAAAGTACACTTGAAGCTGCTGAGATGGAAATCTGCCAGCTCACTCGGAGCTGGGTGGACCGGGATAGGCTTAAGCAGTGAAAATCCCTTTTCCAGCCAGACTTCAGGACTCTGCTTCCCATCTTTCCCACAATCCAGGAGTGCCCTGCTCGAGGACGGTGGGATTTGGGCAAGGCTTTACAAAGGAAGGTTATATTTGCTTGGTGAATCTTGGCTGGGATTTTGGATGTGTTTGGATGGAGGATCGTTCTGTGGGTTGGATGTCTGTGATTTTGTTGGGGGATGCGTTCCTGGAAAGCTGTGGCCGGGTAACACTGCTCCTGCCTTGCTGAGGAGCATCACTCGAGCGGTCCTGAGAGCTCACCTGCAGTAACAGCAGATTTTTATACACACATCCCGTTCTCCATTTAGGTGTCATCTTTACCTGCCCAACAAACTTGCCCTTGCTTAGATTTTTTTTTTTCAATTCTGCCCGCTCAGCCCCTAATTTCCAAATCAGGGAGGAAAGTAAAGAGCCAGCCGAGCCGGGTGTCTGCTTGAGACACTTTGCCGCATCTCCAGCCCCTGCCCATCCCTCCCGGTACGGCACAGATCGGCACCACCAGCTCCGTGGTTCAGCCAAACAGCCATTTAAGCGAGAGGCACACGGAAACACTGTGTTGCTCTAAGTCTTGTTATAACTTTTATCTTGTTGCGACTTTGCTTTTAGAGATGCTCTCGGTGGCTGGCAGCAGCTGCAGGCAGCAGCGGGAAGGCAGGAGCTGTCACATATCCCAGTCCCTAATGGTGTTTCCTATCGAGCACGAGCCGGTGCTGCTGTAACCTTTCCTGTAGTCTGTGCTGTGATATTATCGGGCCAGAAACCTGAGTGAGAGACAGATGATGCAAAATCAATCTCTGGAGCACCTGAAAGAGAGAAGATTGGTACCAAATGTTGTAGCAACAACAAAAGAAACAGTTTCTCCCTCAAATTCTTTGCCTTGGAAATTCCTCCTGGGATGGAGAGGAAGAGTTGCTCTACCTCTCCGAGGCCGAAGTAAACAGGGAGAGGGGTAGCACCAGCCTGGGCCTCTGCGTGCCAAAATCTGGGGGCAGAGTAGCTGCTGCAGAGCAAACACAACAAAGCTGGTCTGTGCTCCAGGGAGGCAAAGATCTGAGCGGAGAGCAGCCTGTCCCCCGCGGCGGGTGCAGAGGAGGCATCAGGCATTGATTACTCCTTTCATCATGGCACAATTAGAGAGGATCGCTAATGATCTAATTGTTCCTCTCATCCCAGCTCTGAGAACTGAGCGGAGATAACCCATTGGTACTAATCCGGGCTTCAAAGACTTGCTCTGCCAAGTTATCCCCTCTAATACTGTCTAATCTTTGTCAACCGGTAGTAGTCAAACAAGATGTTCCCAGTGCCCGCGTTGGGAGCACAGCCCAGAGCAGGAGAGCAGCCACCAGCCCAGATGGTGTGAACTCCACCTTGCTCCGAACCTTTCCAAAGGCCCAGGGCTTATACGGGGGTGTGAGCCATCACCGGGTACCTGATCCAGCCCATCGAGCTCCCCCCAAAAAAATAATTACTTGGTGCTGATGTACCTGCTGAAAAGCTACGGCAGAGTTTGCAGACGCTTGTCTCTGAGGATGAGGAGGCACATGTGGAGGGTACGTGGTAAGCCTGAGGGATAAGATTAAAGCTGATAGGAATCACATTGCAGAATACAGGCTTATAGCTGCTGCTGATGGGGATGTTTATTTGCAGCGAGGCACATGTTTCCTCCGGGAAGGGATTAGTCCCAGCACAAGCTCTAAACCTGATGTTTCCCCATGAGGTCGGCAGCTCTGTGTGCTGCTCTGGTTACAGGAGTGGTGTTATACACCGGGGGTACAGCCGTGGCCGTTATGGTTTTTTTACATAACCTTTCATCTTGTGATAACCCACAGTGATTATAAAGGTCCTCCCTGATGAGGGGTTCCCAGACTTGAGGCTGAGCCCTGTGTAAGGTAAGGGGAATCCCTGCAGGGAGGGGGGTGCAGTGCTGATGTGGGGGTGCACCAGGGCAGCCCAATTTTTGGGCTGGCCCCTTGCCAGAGAGGACTGGCAAACATCTGGGTGGAGGGTAGCATGTGCAGGCAGCTGCTTTCTGCCTGAACATCTGTCCCTGGAAAGCATCCCCTCAGATCCAGAGACATGCAGGCACAAACACTACTTGTCTGCAAGGATATTCTAAAGCTTTTTTTCCCCTCTGACTCCAGCTGGTGCCTGGGGATGCGTTGAAAGACCCTTAAATTGGGAAACAGCAGCAGCAGGTCATTATCCAGCTGCATTTTTATCCATGCCCAGTGAGAGCCAAGTGGCAAAACAGCTTCTTTTATGAAAGACGGATGCAGCCTCATTCCTCCAACCCCATCTCCTGTCAGCAGCTGGGTTCAGCAGTCTCCTGGCAGCCTTGCACAGTTTCAGCGGGGCTGGAGCCGACCTTTCCATAGAGAGAAGAAAACGAGAGGGGAAGTGTCTCTGTCTTGCACTCTCCATTCCTGAAGCAGGGGGAAAGCAGACGCCTCCGCAGACCATCTCAGACTGAATGGGAGAGCCAAAGCCTGGGGTTAATCACCCAGGCTGGGCATTGACAGAGCATCTCTATGCATGTAAGAGCTCTTCAGGAGAAGCGTAATTTCTCTGCATGTGCACCACTCACAAGAACAAAACAGCTCCCCGGAGCTGGTTGCAATAACAGAATTGTCTTCTGAAGAGAAATCAGAAAGCCAGAGGGCTTTGGAAAGGGCAGCACAGAGGCTTTTAATGTTTTTCTTCCTTCTAAAATAAAGATGATGTTTACTACTTCCCTCCTTTTCCCTTGCCCATGCAAAACAGACGTTGCTGTGCGAAAGGCAACCACACCAGACTAATTATGCTTCTGTACGCGGTGGGACTGCTGGCTCTGGGAGCGGGGGCACTGGGAAAGGGCAGGGTCTCTGAGCGCAGTGGCACTGGGAGGCAGCCACCTCTGCAAAAAAAACACGTAGGTGGGTGCTGCCGGGCACAACCTGCTGAATTTGCAGAGCCCGGGACTTGTAACGGCACGTGTGTGGGATGGGGGAGGGTGGCAGCGGATCTGTGTGGTTTGAGCAAGGTGCTGTCGGGGCGAGGGTGCGACCGATGCTCATCACTCTGGGTGATGTGCTGAGCTACTGCCAGGGTGAGCACCAGGGCACCTGAATAATGTGGAAATGGCAGGGCTGCAGGTGGGAGCCCGGCTCTTCCCACCCCTCTCCGTTACTGCTGCTCACCCAAGGGGCTGGGGGGGATGGTGGGGGATGCTGTGCAGAGGAGATGAGGAAAGTGGAAATTAAGGATGAGGAAAAAAGCAAGGGGAAGAGTAAAAGCAAACGGCAGGAATGAAGGCGAGTGTTGCTAATGTTTGGCAAGGTCTCCAGGGTTATCCTGGGATTGGGGATGATTAATGTGCTGGAGGACTCTTCTCTCTGTGGTCTGCTGGCCAGGCGATCCGTCACTGCCTTGTGATGGACTGCCCGGTTCCCATGTGTCACCGGTTTAAGGTGGGTTATTGATGGCCCACCTTTATAAACCATTCCTCCTAATTACTTTTTGGCCCAGGAAATAGCCGTCAGAGCTGGCTGGAGAGAGGGTGAAGGGGTACGGCTGCAGGAGGTGGCTAAAACCCATGGCTCAGCAAGTCTGTCCCCCCCATCCCAGGCACAGCAGCTCCAGACCTGCCGGGTCACTTCTGAAGGTGTTTCATCACCCAGGGGTAGTGCTGGGTACCGGCCCCGTAGTCAGATGCTCCTAATCAGATGCAGAGGTATCTTTGAATTTCTCCACCGTTATAAACCTGGTCTCAACATGCCACGTAATCAGCCGGCGCTCAGCGTGGGGTGCCTTGCTGTCCTGCCCTGCCTCCCGTGTCTGCTGATTGATTTGTTACCCGTGTCAGACCTTTCATCTGTGATGGGCAGAGGTGCCGGAGGATCCCGTTCTGCCCTTTCGCCCTGTATTTGCTTGCTTGGCACAGAGTTCAGATTAGCTGAGTAAAAGCTGCTGCTGGTTTGATTGACTCCCAGATCAATTAAAGCAGCATGCGGACAGATGGAGGGCTCAGATCCGGAATTTTACCTCAATCTCCTCCTTTCTCCATTCTCCAGGGGCCTTTCAGGTTAATTGCCCTGATCTCTCGCTGCCTTTTCCTGCTAGCCCTGAAGGACTGTCTGGCTAATGTTGCCCTACGTGGCCAACGCCGCAATGAATCCGTGCTGGGGAGAAGGAGGGAGGGAGAGAATTGATTTGCTCCATCAGGCAGCAGCAGCAGTCGCTGCCACTGTTTAATTCTCAGTTCAAGCCCCGTGGAGAATGCAAACGGCTCCGCTCCTCGGCCAATTTACAGCTGCTGACAAGCTGCTAAACAACATCTCTGTTACGTGCACGTGCGAGTCCGTGGGCTCCTCTCCGGGTGACAGCATGATGCACAGGTAAGGAGTGCGGATGCCGCCGCTATTTCTAATGAGCGCTGCTTGCTGTACCCCGAGCACCGGCTGCCGTCGCCCTGTGTCCTGCACAGCCCTTTCTGCATTCAGGATTTGTCTTGTTGGCTTCAACGAGCTTTTGGAAGAGGTTGACAGATGAAAGTTCACCACAGATGGAGCTGGGGCCCTCCGCACGGGCTGCCGTTGGATGGCTGTGATAAATGAGGGCATCGATGGCCGAGCGCTGCCCTTCCGAGCACGTGGACGTGGGCACCGACCACCTGCGCAATCCTGTGCGCGGCATGAGCCTGACAAACAGAAGCTGAGCACAACCGCGCCAGCCGGAAGGGTTTGGGTTGCTCTCCTTTGGCATTTAGCGTGCTGTAAGGAGCGCCCTGAACCGACGGCGCAGGATCTCGGTGGCAAGGAGGATGCCCTCCAGCAGTGGCCCAGGGCGGGAAGAGGGAGGAGGAACCGGTCTCACTGCTCCGCGGCCCAGGCTTATTTTTAAGACCACGTTTTCACACCCACGTGTAGTACACAGCACCCTTTGGGTCTGAGGTTTGCACCTTTCTCCATCCAGCTTTCCGGCGAGCAGTCCCTGAGTGCTTCCAGGGACTGCAGAGCTCCACGAGACCACGCTAATCATGTTTATCGGCATTAATCCGAGGCTGGAATTAGCTGGTCTGATGTTCAGCAGGGGCCTGCTATTGCATTTAAGTAAATTATCTCCCTAATAATGACAAATCAGTTATCAGTGCTGCTTCCAAGGAGAATGCTTTGGCCTACCTTTTTCAAAAAGCAATAAACCTGTATGCTCTTGCTGCCAAAAAATTAGCTGCAGCAATACAACCAAAATAATACAGAATAAGCCAACCGTACAGAGAGCAAGTTAATGAATCATTGGCTTTCAGTTGGAGGAGCTCAAAACCAGCACAGAACTGAAACATACCCAGAAATCTTGTTGGGTTTTATTAAGATATTCTGCTTCTCTTTGCATCCTTTTTTTTCCCCCCCGTTTTTTTGGTCGTCATGAGCCTCGCTGGGCAGTGAGGTTCGTGGTTTCCACCGCTCAGCTGCGAGCTGTGACACGGCTCATTGCAGCTGGAGAAGCCGCACGGGGACGCGTCTTTCGAGCATCCCCCACCCCGCGTCCCCATCTTGCTGGCAGCACATCCAGTCCCGCCGTCGGTCTAAAAACGGGTCCGTGGGGAAACTGGGGAGGGTCTGGGGGAAGAGCTGCCAAGTGATGATCAGCACCAGACGCCGGGGTGATGGGCGCGGTTTGGCACCAGCCCGGCTCCTCTCTGGCGCGGGGAGCTGGAAGTGGGTGGAGGAGAGGGCACCTCTTGCCCACCGCCCTCCCCCTGCACCTTTGCATCTGTTTGCAGGCTCTAATTAGCAGTCCTGCCGTTTGGGTGGCATGTGGGCATCCATTATTTAGTGGCATTATTTGCCTTGACAGGATTGATGGGACGTTTCATCAAGCAATTAGAAAAAAAACCAGAAGTCCAACTTGTTCCAAAATACAAAGGCAGCAGCCGGCATAAATTAATGTGCGTAGTTTTTAAGAGTTTACTACAGCACTGTTTTCTTCCGTCTTCCCACGGGAGATAATTAAGAAAGAGGCTGTTTCTCTGTTACCATTAGGTATCAGGAGATGTTGCCATATCCCCTTAACTCCAGCGGACCTTCTTGAATCTGACAGATGATCAATTTAGCGTATTGAGAAGAGGAGGCTTATTTCTTTCCACTGTAAGTTTAGGCATTATTATTTCCCTGGGTGGATTGATTCATATTTGGTTGGCTTCATTAGTTGAAATACGCCGTAGACCAAATTAGCGCTGAGCTTTCAGCCATCAAGAAGGATGGAGCAGTTTGTTCTTATCAGTAATTGATCATGGAGCTATTAATAGATGCAAATGTATTTGTTCACTCTGCTTTGATAAATAAGGGCTCGCTGCTCCCCTGTGATATGACTTGTGCTCGCAGTTCCTCTCGTTGCTGTACAGTCGCCAGGCCACGGGCTGAAGCATCTGGCTAACAGGAGACAGATCTTGTGGCTTGATTTTCTTTTGCTATCGGTTATTGATGGGCAAACTTCCCCAGCTGATTCATCCCGGCAGTTTGCTCCAACTTTCAGCAAGCTGCTAGGGTTTTTGCGGTCAGAAAGCTGTTTCCCATTTTCGCAATGTGGGTTGATTTTCATTTTAGGATTAACCTTCAGTTGGTGTTCCCGCAAGCTGGAGGTGCTTTGAGAGCTGTGCTATTTGCGGGTCCTTGCTGGTGCATTTTACAGCCTCAAATGGCTCCAGGGGAGGTTTAGGTTGGATATTAGGAAAAATTTCTTCACTGAAAGGGTGGTCAGGCATTGGAACAGGCTCCCCAGAGAGGTGGTGGAGTCACCGGCCCTGGAGGTGTTCAAAAAGCCTGTAGACATGGCACTTCAGGACGTGGTCTAGTAGACATGGTGGTGGTGGTGGGTTGATGGTTGGGCTTGATGATCCCAAAAGTCTTTTCCAGCCTTAAAGATTTAAAGATTTGCTTCCCCTGTAAGCAGCTGATGAGCTGTAACGGGTCCTGCACCCAGATCCCTCCTGCAGCCCGCGTTGTGCATCCCCCCGGGGGGTGGGCACCCATCAGACCTGCAGTCTCTGTGTGGTTTGACTTCTTGGTGACAATCTTGCTGGGGATGGACCAAAGTAGGTGGCTCTCTGTATCCACATCTATTCACCAGATGGTTTCTGAAATCTCCAGGAAAAATGTCAAGGACAGCGATCAGGAGCGGAGGCGATGCTTGGGGCTGGGAGCGATCGTGCCTGTGTTTCTCTCTGCTCAGTCATCTTGGGGATGACCCGGGAGCAGGGTGCTGCTGAAACGTGGGGCAGCAAGTTTGCTCTTCCCCTGCAAACAAAGAGACAAACAAAGAGACAAACAAACAAAGAGACAAACAAAGAGCCTTTTCTCAGCTCTTTGGAGCAGCTTCTCCCTCGCAAGCGCCTGCCCAGCACTTGGCCCCGTGGGGCTTTGGTCTCTGGTGGGGTCTCCCGGCACCGCTCTGGTGTGCGCATCGGGGACAAGGAGAAGCAGTTTGAGAGGACACTTTGCCACCTTTTGCTACAAATCAATCTTGGATAATGTGTGTGTCCCGTCCCGTCCCCCTTCATTATGGTAATGGCATCATTTTTGTGCATGGCAATTCTCGGACACAAATAGCACTAAATCACCTTCCTCTTCTATGGTAACTACACTAATATTATTAATACCCTGCATTCATAAAACAATTTTCAGCATCTCAAAGCACTCTGCACACATTAATTTAGCCTTACAACCTTCCGCTGGGAGAATTGCCAGTATGAGTCACATTTTATAGCAGGGTAGAGGGGATAGCATTAAAGAGGAGAGCCAAGCTCTCCTCGTATTTACACCAGCACGGGCACAGGATGAGCGCACTCAGGATGACGGCAGATGCACTTGTGAGCGTGTACAGGATTTGACTCATACTGGGGGGAAGGACTCTCCTCGAGGTCGCTCGGTGAATCATTTGCCGAGCCATAAATAGCGCCCGAAGAGCCCTCAGCTTCCCTGACTCCGCGCACGAGGCGCGTTCCCTGGCGAAGAAAAGGGCTGGCTGTATACCCCGGGGGGAAAAATGAGACTAAGAACGATTTTAGGAAGCGAGAAGTTGCAGGGCGTGAAGGCTGGGGGCTGCACGGGGTGGAGAAGGAGAGGAAAACACCCGATCTTCAGTCTTCTGCTCCAACCTCCTCTTGATAGGAAGTTGCAAGGCCTTGGGTTTCCCTGCAGGCAGGGTCCCTTTTCCCTCTGGTCCCCTGCACGATCCCTGTTGTTCTGCAGGGAAATCGCAGATACGTAGCGTGACCCTCACCGTCCCCTTCCAGTCGTGAGTATTTGCAGGCAGCGCCTATTCCTGGGGAGATATCCTTCACAGGGTTAAATCCTGAGGCACGAGGGCTGAGGCATGGGATGAATGCAAAAAGCCAAGTGGTTCTCAGGATTTCTTTTTAATTACCGTCTTCCGCCACATTTTAATTTGAGGCATCAAAGACAAAAGAGAAAGAAGCGCGAATCTGGTCGGTACCTGCAGTGGAAGGCCGTCTGTCTGTCATCGCAGTTCCTTTGCTGGGGACAAACAAACCCTCTCTGCTTTGTTCTGCGGCAGCGTTTTGTTCCGTGCATTAATTTCTCTTCTAAAATTAAAAAAAAAAAAAAAAAAAAATCCCAGAGATTTGACACATTGCAGAAGGGAAAAATGCTGTTTAGGGGATTAAAAAGAAAATAACTCCTTTCTTTCAAATAAATTACAAAGCTCTCTTGCTGCTTTGTACCTGAGAACCTGTAGGAAAATAGCAGTTTATTTTTAGTGCCAGATTGGATGGAGAGATGAAATGACTGAATCTTCTTCAAAAGCCACCAATGATGAACCAGTGCCAAGGAAGCAAGGCTGCAAAGTGTTATTTTTTTTTCTTTTTTTTTTTTTTTTCTTTTTGTCCGGAGTGGTTTGACATTCAGCTTCTTTTATTCTTAGTCCTGATCAGAATCTGAGAGCATTGCACATCTCGGGGAGAGGAAGGAGCTTAAACGAAGGGTAGGATCAGCAGATTCGTACCCAAAGAAAGGTGCTGAGCAACATTTCCCTGTCCCCCGCGTCCCGCTGCCAAGCCCCGCGTCTGCAGTTGCAGTTTCCTTTTCTCTGCCGAGCTTTGCCAGGGCCCCTGTCCCAAACCTGGGGAAAACCCCCAGCAAAACCTGCCCCGCTCTCCTCGCTGGCCGGCCCCGCGCATCCTCCCGTCCCCCCGGCAGCCCGCAGTGGCCGGGATCCGGCTTCTTCCCCCGCCCCGGGATGAGCTCGGGGGTGACCGTTTGTTAAATAACCCAAGCAGCTGCTTGCCCAGATCTGACTCTGCTGGGCTGCTGATGCTTCACGGCAGATTGATATCGTCACGTGGGTTTAATGGGGGCAGAATTAGGGCCTTTAGGTACGAATTTCCTACCCTGCTTCCTACAGCAAAGTCCGCAGGGTGACGCGTGCCGGGGGGTGCGGAGGCTTTCCCACGGTGCTTTCCCTGTCTCCCACACCTGGAAGGGAGAGTGGCAGCGGAGGAACAAGACGTGCAGGTGGAGTTCTCTGAGCATTGGCATGTATCATCTTCTTTATTGCTGTCATGGTGCTCGTAACTACCTCCATCCATCACTCCCTCCGTACCGCCGTGAAATTAGCCCAGTGCTTATTGGAGCAGCGTGCCGAGGTGCCAATCTCCCCCGAAAGCGCTAAGCCATCCTCTGCTAAAAGTCTCTTCATTTTCCTTCCTTTTATTTCCTCCCTCCCCTTTTCTCTTTACTGCCACATTAATGAGCTTTCATTTTCATAGCGGAACAATGAAGGCCATGGCCAATTACGCTAAATTACAGGTGCGAGACACACCACGTCGGACGTCCTCCTGCGAGTGGCAGCTCGGCTGCGCAGCCGATCCCAATCGCTCCCTCCGGCTCCCGCGCCGTTAAGTGACCAAACGCCGCTTTCATCAAAGCGCCGAGGACGATTCTCGCCATAAACCGGATCGCATCCGAAGTGGATGGGGTCCATAACGCTCCTGCAGCTGCCGCGCGCCGTCGCCTGCGACGAGAGGCCCTTTGGGTCTCTGAATTGTTGGGGGGGTGGGGGGAGGAAGGATTGGAGCATCACACGTGGGCTGTGCTTAAAGTGTACGTGGGGATGCTCGTGCTGGCAGAGGGTGCAATTTCTTCTTTCTTTTAAGCTGCTTTTCGAGGCCGGCAGAGCTCCTCGCGTGAAGTGCTTTTGTGGGTATATCTTAGTTTGTTCAAGGAGACCAAGCAGCAGTGGCGGTAACGGTCTTTTTTTTGTGGCAGAACCGTGTTAAGAGGCTCTTCCTGGGATTTAAACTGCTGGCGAAAGGTTTGACTGCCGGAAAAAAGTTATATAGACGATCTGGACTTTTTTCAGCAGTAAATTCATATCCAAAAAAGGCCAATTCCTCACCTGTAACTCCAACACATTAGCCTCCTTCCTATAAAGTAAATCTTCTGGAGGCAATCACCGCTCAGCAGAGCCTGTTCCCAGCTCTGCCTCTTGGGGGGATGATATTGCATGTTATTCACACAGAAATTTTTGCTTACACACAAAAACTCAGAATCACGTCTCCCGTGGTTGTGGGTGCACGATGTCCCCGTGCCAAGGGCTGCAGGTTCTCCGGTCCTCTTGCACGGTGGCAGCAGGATCAGTGCAGGGAGCTGAGCTGAACAGAGACCCTGGGGCTGGACCAGCAGCACCAGGGGCTTCGGCTGTGGCTTAGTGCTCCTGTTGAGGCTCCGAGGCAGCATCTCATCTTCAATTTTCTTGGTTTCTGCCTCCTTCCCCAGGAAATCCTGGTGTCGTGGTGTCATTTAAACAGATGCAAATTCACATTTCAGCTCCTCCCTGTGTATCTTTGCTCTGGGCAAGGTTCACCCTTATTCTCCTGCCTTTACCCGCCAGGCTGCCCGGTCTCGGCACCGGCAGCCGCATCTCTTTCTTGTCTGACAAGCGTTTGGTGGGTTTTTTTGGGGGGGAGCTGGTGTGTGCAAAGCCGCTTTGTGTCGCGGTGTCTGTGAGTTATTACAGATGCTAAATGCAGAGCATCTCCTGACAGCTGAACACCTCAGATCTCTTAGCCATCAAAATCGCAATGTTACTTCTGACTGAACTTAATCATCTCATAAGAAATGATGGAGAGGAAGGGGAAAAAAAAAAAAAAAGAAAAGAATAAAAGTATGAAAATCACTCCTGTACCACCACAACTCTGCTTCAACCTTTCTTCTTTCATGTCTTGGCTGATTTGTTTTGATCACTCCGAGCCTTCGCCGCTGAAGTTTGTTTGAATCCCGTTCACAGGGAATTCATTGAAATAAGGATTCGCCGAGGCGTTGTACAACAGCCGGCGGAGAGGGGCAGCTCGCGGGGCACCGGGGACAGGATGCGGCTCCCGGCGCTTGGCTGGGGGACCGGGCAGGGATGCGGGATGCTGCGGTGAGCCAGAAGTGCCTGCAACCCCAAAGTGGTGAAACGGGACCTTCCTCCAGCTCTTGTAAATCCCAGCAGTGACGAGGCTCAGCAGATGCTGGAGTGAGAGCTGCGGAAAATCCCTTACGCTGTGAAGAGCTTATGGAAACTTTTGGGTTTGGTGGGGAGGGAAGAAAAAGGTATTTAGGGTATTGATGGAGAATTGAGTGGAATTTTTTTTTAATATCACGATTCTGATGAAAAAGTGGTGGAAATAATAAAATTTGTAGAACTATAGAGCTGGTCTAGAGTGAGGGCTTCAAGAAGGGCCAGGCAATTATTTTTATTCCTTTTGTTATAATAAAGCTTAGGCTAATTCCTAGGAAGGACTGGGGCCTCACGCTGCTTGTGTGCTGTACGCACACGTGAGGAGCTCTAAGTCCTCCAGGCAAGAAAAAGGAAAACTCATCTGTTTTACAGAAAGATAAGTCAATGCCTCACTTGGAGGGTATTTTTTTTTTTTNAAATAATGCCCCCTTTTGGGGGTTTTTTTTTTTTTTTTTTTTTTTTTTTTTTTTTTTTGCCAAGGGCACTGTCCAAAGTCAAATAGGTAGGAATTAAATTCACGGTTTTGTTTCAGTCCGGTGTTTCTAATACAGAAGCATCTTTACTCCCATTAGGTTTTTTTTCCCCTTCCTATTGTAAATAATTGCTTGGTTGCATGACTGTCAATACACTTGAAAGAAAAACTCTGATTCGCATCCACTTAAGTCAAACTTGTCTCGAATGATACAATTCTGAACCACTTTTTTCCAATGTTTAGTGTGGGGAGAAAAAAAACCCAACCCAGGGCACCTATCTCTGCTGAAAAGCACATTTTTGGACTTGCCCAGGCTGACTGATGTCCTTCTGTCCCAAAGTTGGTTTTTTCTGTTGCAGATGTTTTCAATTTCGCAACAATTTGTTGTAATTGTTATGATAAGCGTTTCTGCCAAAATGGTAGTAAAAACTCAATTTTCCCGAGGAAAATTAACAAAATACGTTCACGGCTCATGCAACCTGTTTATTAAGCTGTAGCAGGAATTGACTGCAGCTGTGAAATAAGATATAATTAAAGTCTGGGGTCCTCTCCCAGATATCAGGTTTTCAAAATTTGTTATGCTGCGGATACAGGAATTATTGTGGCCGAACAGCCCAATCTGTCAACTGGGAGCACTTCCAGCAGCCGAGCGCGTGTCTGCGCCTGCCTGGGGAGAGGTGGATGTGGGCTGGAGTCTGTGTACATCCTCAGGTGTGAGCGGTTCACCTCTAGAGAATGGAAAGGAAATGATTTTTATTTTTATTTTTATTTTTTTTTACCCTGGGAATTTTTATGTCAATCTTTTCTCCTTTTTCTTAGGATCTTAGAGTAAAGCTGTTACAGGACTTTTTTTTTCTTTTTTTTCTTTTTTCTTTTTCTTTTTTCTTTTTCTTTTTTCTTTTTCTTTTTTCTTTTTCTTTTTTCTTTTTCTTTTTTCTTTTTCTTTTTTCTTTTTCTTTTTTCTTTTTCTTTTTTCTTTTTCTTTTTTCTTTTTCTTTTTTCTTTTTTCTTTCTTCTTTCTTCTTTTTTTTATTTTTTGCTTTTTTCTTTTTTTTTAATGAGGAAAACAGTCCCCTCTGCACTGGGCTGGGGGGGAGGCAGCATCCCCGGTGACTTTGCAGCTGACCGATGCTGTTCGGGTTCCCCAGCCCCAAGGATGCCGCTCGGCTTCCAACCTTTCCATTTACGCTCCTGGGAGGAAAGTGCGGAAAGGCGGCGGCAGCCGGGGGAGGAGGCTGTGGGGGAGGCAGGCTGACCTTACATCTCATCATCGCTCCTCTTTGAAGTGTCTGCAATTCATTCTCGGCCCCGTGTCGCAGCTTCTGGACCTTTCAGGGTCACGGCTTGTTCTCCGCAATAAGCAAACAGGCTGGCACTGTATCCCTGACACTCGGATTTAATAAAGAGATATTTAACTCTGCCCTGCTGTAACCCTTTCACAAAGACGGGGATCTCCATGGCAGCTGAAAGTCTCGCGCCGGTCAAGAGGCAATTTTCTGATTAAACAGTTTTGCATGGTGTCTGGCAAGGTCTTTTACGTGCTCATTTAATCCCCCGATCCTGCGCTGCGCCACGGCCGCGTTCGGCTGCTGACTCCCCGTTCCTCCCTTCCTTTCACCGCTGGTTCAGCTCCAGAGATGAAGCCAAAGCGTCAGCTCGAGGATTATGAGGAATTACTGGTGTCCCCTCCCGTCGGTCCCTGAAGCTCTCTGCGCTTTCCCCTTCCTCTTGTCAAACGGGGTGTGAGTATCTTCGGAGGCCGAACGTGCTTCGTGCTGCTCCTGCTGACGGTGCTGCCCGATCCGTAGGGAATCACGCGGTAGCTCTCGAGCTTCAGGGCCAGGCTGTTTCTTGCTTCTGGAAATATTTATTTTATTTCCCCCCCCTGTAAAGCAATGTGGGAGCTGCTGATGTGCTGGGACTTGGACTTCCAGCTGCATCTCCAGGGATCCGATGCACAGCGAACACGGAAAGTGCATTATAGGGCCTTGATATAACTGTTCTGGCTGTGTCAGAAAAACATGTTTGAAAAACTGTGGGCAAGTCGAAGAATTACTTGGAGAGGGCTTAGAGCTCCTTGACTGAAGGAGCAGGCGTAAATCACCCCGACTGCGCCGTTCGTTCTCCCGGTGCTGAGGGGCGAAGGAGGATTGCCGGACGCAGGCGTTGCGGCCGGAGCTGGCATTGCTCAGGTTTTAGGGGGGTCACCTCCAGGCAGGTCTGCGGAGCACCCCCAGGCTGGGACGGGGGCTGCACGGCCGGCTGCATCTTGTGCCGCTCGTCTTCCTTTTTCCAAATATAAAACCTTGATGGGAGGCGTCTGAGTGACAACGGGCGTGGATGGATGCGGTTGAAAGGCGCTGAGCACCGTAATTTGCTGTAATGGCTTTGATTCAAAACAATAACCCAGAGGCACAGCGCGGGGCCGTTAATGGCAAACGAAGGCCTTGATTTGGTGGCGATGTGATTGCGCCGTGGATGGAGACTGGAGCGCGGAGCCTCCCGCCGGGGGTAATTTGGGCCACTTTCCCCTCCTCCCCGTTTGCTAAAGAGCCACTCGATCGATGGGGCCACTTTATCGCTGCGTTTCTTGAGGCTGGAAGTAAATTTTGCAGGGCAGGGAGCAGGATGGCGGCAGGACAGCGGCAATCCCTGCGGTCTCCTGCAACAGGCTGCTTGAATTTCTCTTTGCCCGGTCCACTTCTCCAGGTTGTATTCCTCTGCAAAGAACCCTCCGGGCAGCTTGCTCGCCGTATCTCAGCTGTTAGCAACTTGCTTTAAGAAACCCAGAAGGAAAAAGGCTTCATGGCGTTTGTTCTGCAGGGGGGACGAAGGGGCACGTATCGCTTTGCTGGCGCAGCGGTGGGGCCGTTTCCCTGTCCCTTTGCACAGACCTTGCGGAGGGGTCCCCGACACGGTGCGTTGTCACCGCTGGGTCACCCCGCCGCTGCTGCCCAGCGCTGCTTTCCCCTCCCAGCCAAAAAGTCTCGCTGCTGCTGCTGCTTTGACTTTCTCCCTTCTACCAGGGACAGCCAAAAAAAATGGCACAGGCTGCTCTTGGAAAAGTCAGATCTGGGAAATAACTTGTGTTTGGTTTTTCTATTCCTTTCTAATTAACGCCGCTGCATGGCACCCCAAGCAGGGACGGTGCTGCGGAAATAAAGCATTGACTTATTAGTACCATTGCCCGATGTACAGAGCAGCCAGGAATGGGAGCAAGAGGAGACACGGTGTGAGCAACTGGGTTTCTGAGAGCACCCAAAAAGTGCTCTGTTGCTCCCAGCCTGCGGTGGTACACAAGCAGCGGGGACGGATGGGTTTGGGGAGGGATGGGGTTTGGGGGCACCCCCGCGGTTTTACTTTTCCCTACCAGCACCCGGCTCCATATTCCCGCTGCACCGGGATGGGGAGGTTGCACAGGCCAGAGGAGGCTGCGACACAACTGCTATTTTCCATTAAGGTCTGCAAACACTCGATTAATTCAGATTTTACCAGACATCTATTTGTTAAATTAAAACCAGCTGGTTATTGAAAGAAACATATTTATTGGAAATTAGCAGCCATGTGCTGGGTGGATATTTAGTACCTAGCTGTCAAAGCTCAGGGAATCTGTGTTTAATAATCATTTTTTTCCTTTCAATTAACTTGGGGGTGTGGGGTGGGGGAATCATCCCATTAATTCCAAGCTGATCCAGACGCCTTGCAGCAAATCTGGCCCCTGAGCGCACGGGGCAGTGAGCGATGTGCAGAAGCAACCTGCTCCCCTCCTCCTTCCAGCACCTGGACAACAAAAAGTTTCAAATATCTCAATGGTTAGAAGAAAATGTTGGTAATTGGGCCTTCCTGGAATAGGCAGGGAGGAACATGAATCATTTAGAGAGAGCTGGATGGCAATCAGAGAGCTCTGTGCACCGCGCTGCCTTTCTTCCTCAGCTCGCTGTTTGCTAAAACATTTATTGCCCATCACAAGCAGTTTCCTCGGGTGCCCAGTGCCTGTCCAGGCTTTTACCAGCTCTGCGAAGAAACGCTGTTTGTTTACACAGAGCGACGAGTTGGGGGATACAACAAGTTCTTGCTTCCACCCAGGCACCGGGATGTGAGGAGGTGGCGTCTCAGCCCCGCGTCCCGCAGCGATGCTCAGATGCTCTGGGGCATCTGTTACGGGTGTTTGGTGGGTGCGAGCGGTTTCGTGCCAGGGCACCGGGTTGCAGGATGCGGCCTCGTCTCTTGTGCCCTTGTCCGTGTTGCTCCCCTTGCTCTGAACCTCAGCTCCTCGTCCGTAACAGGATCTGGCCCTTGTGTGTATGGGCTTTGTTATCCAAGTGCAAACTGGTTGCTGACTGAAGGCACCCTTTGAAACAAGCCCTCAGTGCCCTGGGGAAGGAAGTTTGTGTCTCACTGTCTGGAGTTTAACTCAGCGCCGACTTTTTTTCGTGCAAACCAAAGGTGTCCGTCAGCTCTCCCCGGCGGGGGGCAGCTACGCTGTGCAGATCCATCGCTGCTGGCTGGCCCGCCGGGGGCAAAGCTTGACCTTTGCCATCTTCTTAATTGAAAGGAGATGGAGCAGGGAGATACTGATGTAAAAAACAATTCGTGAAGACTGTAGAGATGAAGAGAATAAAACCCGTGTGAGGCATTGCTTCCGACTTTTATGGCTGTGACGAGGGACAGTTTTCCCCAGGGCTGCGCTGGCACAGGAGTTGCTGGATCCGTCCCCGTTCCAGCAAGCCCTTCCTTTCTCAGGTCCGGAGGGGACGCGGTATAACCAGTGCAGAGGGTGGGTGTGATGTGATGCGTAGGATTTCCGAGGCGTCACTGTAAATAATCATAAGCAATGCGACCCGCAGGGATGGAGAGGCGGCCGGGCTGGCAGGGACCCCGCTAGATGGCAATGCTAAACTGCGCCGCAGCTCCAGCGCAGCCAGCAGCAGCTTTTGGGAAGGTGCCCGGGGCCTCGGGGCTCCTTGGCTGCTGCCCCGGGGTTGTGTCTTGCCCTGGCAGGGTCTCGCACGGTGCACAGGAGGGGCAGGTCGGGGAGGGCGTGAGGAACCCCAAGGGCAGGTATGGAGAGGTCTGCCCTGGGGACAGCTTCTTCTCCAGCTGATGTAATGGGTTGCTTTATATAGCAAAGCTTTACCAAGAATAAAGGAAACATATTTTTGCAAATGCAACAGATAGTGAGATCATGCATGTATATGCAGATACATATGCACACCTATCCCTTTGTGAACTCTGCTCTCCCACGCTTTCCTCCAGCAACAAGTTTCCCACGTCAAAGATGACAGCCTTGGGTGTCAGGGACAGGCAGAGGGCTGTGCAGAATTTTTTCCTACTCCTTTTTTTCCCCTTTGAAGAGCTGCATGCTCGCTGCCTCGGTAGCACCCGGTCCGTGTCCCCCTCGTTCCTCGCTCTGTGCATCCGCCATCCCCCTCTCCCTCCTCTCCTCCTGAAACCAAGCGGTCCCAGTATTTTCTCTCTCCTCGTGGGAAATCTGTTCTCAGCTGCTCCCTTTATTCTTTGGCAGGCCAATAGATACGCTGAAAATCCTTTTCTTCCCCTCCCAGGCACATTTTTCACTAATTGTTGTCGTGCCTTTGGCTGTTTCTTCTTTAGACTCCCCCTCTCCGTGTCACCTGCAATTGGCTCCGGATTTTGCTGCCATTGAAAAACTCCTGCGTGGTTCAAACTCCTGCATCTTGTTGCTATTTAGCCTGACTGCTCTTTCCCCTTCTAATTGCTTTCCTCCTTTCTTAGGGGCTAGGCCTGCCGCCTTTGACATTTCTTAAGTAGCATCCGTGCTGAGATGAAGAATTTTAATTAGCTTGATAGGCTCCAAGTCAGCCAGGCTGTGGGTGTGTTGCCTCAGGCGCGCAGCCAGGGCATTTCGAGCCGCGGCAGAGCCGGCTCCGATTTGGGCATTGAGCCTCGTGCAGGTACCCGTGGGGATAAGCCCACTGGCAGACAGGCATGAAAAACGTTATCCTAAATCAATTCCTGTAAATCCACGCAGTCCAACATCCCACATCCAGTCAGTGAGCAAGGACTGGCTGTATCCTCCGGATTTACAGCGCACCAGCACCCTGGGAGCCCAGCCCTGCTCTGGGGATGCTGCAGCAGTCCCTGCCCACAGGAATAAGAATTCCTCTCGCCCCCTCCATGCCCGTGGTTCCCACCATGTCTCCGCAAGTAGCAACCTGTGAGCCAGGATTACCTGGGTGAAAAAAGGACTTTCGGGATCAGCCCCGTGTTTAGCACATCAGGCAGCAGCAGCGCCTGCTGCAAGCCCTTCTCACGGTGACGCTGTTATCTCTAAAACCCGAGCAGAGAGAGGTAAATACCAGGGCTGAACTAATCTCCCTCCGCGTCCTTCTGCCGTCCTCCTGCCGAGGACTTTCTGTCCCTCCTGCTCCCAGCCCCAAACCCCGCGTTTCCCAAGGGACCGCAGCACCCGATGGCATTATTCCCTGCGGCTGCAGAGCGATGCTTCGCGTGCAGATTGCCTTCCTCTCCTGGCACGCTTAGGCACGAAAAGCCTTAATCAAGGGGAGAAATTATATTTGAGAAGAACAACAAATAGAGATCAATAAGCAGACTGTGATGTCTGCTGGAGACATTTATGATCTCTCGGCTGGATTATACCCGCCAGCCAAGAAACAGTCAGGCCAAGCAGCCCTGTGGGCCGGGATCAGTCGCGATGCCGTTACTCTTCCCAAACCCTGGCTGTGCATCCCCTCACCCTTCATCCCTCCGGCGTTACTACAGCCCAGTCTCCGAAGGAAAACACGGTCCTTGTTATCAAATTGTAAGGAAAGAAATTCGCAACGCGGAGGGGTTGATGGCAAGTCTCCCTTTGAAAGGGAGGGGGGCAGGTACCTCCCCAGCCCCCCGGCTCGTCCCTGCCCTTATCTCCAGGTTTTATGGCATAATCTGCGGAGCTACCCGGCTTGCTCTCGCCTCGGCTTGCTGGCTTGGCATTAGATAAGGGAGAAGATAGTGAGGGAGTATAAAGTTTAGAGCCTGTGGCGGGGACTCATTTTTCTCATTTCAGGCAAGGGGAAAGGATATAAAATGAAAAGCAAGCAATCAATAAAAGAAGAAAGTTGTATTTCTTTAAAAGAAAAAAAAAAAAACCAACGTGGCTGCCTGCACTTTTATCCGAGGCCTTAACACCAGAATAATGAACTGCAAACCCCTATTTTAGTGGTTCAAAAGTCCTGAGACGGTGCTGTGATCCCTTGTCTTTCCCCACCTCTGAAAAAATCCCAAGCGGGACAGATTCTTCCCTCCGTTACAGCTGCGTAAATCCGGGGTAATGGCATTGCCCTCCGCAAGGTTATTGCGTGTGGGCTGCAGCGAGGGGAGGGACAGGATCAGCCCTGCCACCCGGTAAATCAGGGATGCTCTAACCACTGAGATAGCCTGACTGCCTCCACCTTTCCCAGTGACACCCTTCCCATCCCGACCGGGTGCAGTCGCTCCCCGTCTGTGACAGATATAAAGGGACAAAATTCATCAGTCCCCGCACGGAGATAAAAGGGACAAAATTCATCACTCTACAGCCAGCGAAGAGGTCCGGGCTCAGGTTTTGCAGATAAAGCCCCAGGAACAAGAACGCTTCTTCGGGCACGTGCTCTTCCACTCATCCCTCTGCAGTTTACAAATAAACTAGATACAGAAATGTAAAAAATAAACCTATTCTTTTGTTAACGCCGGGGTGTGCGCTAGACTGGTCTGATTTAATAGCTATACAGTTATTCAGTTGTTAACAAATCAATATTTTCCTAAGAAACAGTACGGCCTGCCATAAATATCTTCATAGTTACATGAACCTTATCCACATAATTCATGTGCTGTGGAGGCCGTAATGCGTTAGGTGATCGCTGTGTCGGGCGGGGATATTTATTAGGAGGTGATGGTACCTGGGTGGACTGTAAAAGGTTAAAAAAAAAAAAAAGGAAACAGGAAAACCAGACCCGTTCATAATTCTTGTTTCTCACAGTATGTATTGCTTTAAAGTACACCTGCTCGTTGTTGAGGACTAAATCAAATGACTTTTGGGTAATACATGGAATTTATTTTCACTTGCAATATATAATCTAATACATATAAATTTACAACTAAATAGAAACACTCTTGAGCTCTTGAGTAGAATTGATGTTGTGGTGAAGTGAGCAGGGTCTGCCGGCACGGGAGAGGTTGGTGTCTCTGCCACTTCCAGAAATCCCGGGGAATTTGGGAGCGTACTGGGTCTGCCTGCCCACAGACGGTCCCTGGGCTGGAGCCCAGCGCGGGCAGAGCTGCCTGCCCCGGCTGCTGCCGGCACATCGTTCGGGTTTAGGACGCTTGGAACCTCACGCTGGCTCAAATCTGATCCCACATCCCTATCCCTGGCCGGGATGTGGGACCGTTCCTCCGGATACGGAGCGGTAACCGCATCGCTCCTCCGACAGCTCCACGCCAAAGTCCTGCCCAGCCGGCTGTTGCCGTCAGGGGAAACCTTCCCCGAAAATGTGCTGAGAATATACTGTCTGGAGAGGAAATGAGCAATGCTCACATGGCAAGAAAACATCCCTATCATGCAATTATTTCTAAACATGTTATTTTATGATCCTTCAAAAAAACCCCTGCAGAATAAGAGAGGAGGAGGAAAAGTGAGCAATCAGGGAATCATTCTCAGCTTAAATTGCCCTCAGGAAACGAATGTGTCAGAGTAGATTGAAAGATGGTGTTATCCTAGGAGAGTGAGAGAGAGACAGAAACAAACAGAGACAGGGAAACCGTTGCAGAAAAAGATGGGAAATATCTGTAAGACCCGAGCGGATCGCTGACGGCGACGTACTCTGCATCCTCTCCGCTGCGGTGCAACTCTGTTAAGACCTGGCTGCACTTTATTAAGAACAGATTTATAAATAGCACATGGAGGGTGAATAAATGACAAATTGATGTTTTACTAAATGGAGAATTAATTGCTAGAGAATCTAACAGCTCAATAAAGTGCTGCTTTACAGTCTCTAGGGCTTTTTTTTTTTTTCTTTCTTTGCCATTGTAGACTGAGGCATAACAACAACTGCTGTCCTCCCAGCTTGTCTGTAACGCTGGCCATCGTGCCTCCAACATTGCGGGCGTACCAGTGAGGTGGTGAGTTTGCCTTTATAAATCATTTAGAAATGAACCATCACCAAAATGAACAACTTGAGCTTCTGATTCGGGTCTAGACTTGCCCACCTCCCTGGCAGCTCACGCCGAAGCCCTTTCCAAGAACTGTTTTTACCCGCAGGCTCCTGATGCCCACTTCACAACAGGAATCTCCTTTGGGTTTCCAATTTTCTCCTGAATTACCTGTTGCCCGTGTCTGTAATCGCAGGCAGCCATAGCAGCTGTGCCTCTGCCTTTGATTAGTACATAAAAACCACTGCAGAAAAAAGTGCTCCTGGATTACACCCATTTTCCGGTGGCTTTGCTCAATGGGCTGTTCCCGGGGTGCTCAGCACTCCAAACGGATCTCTCAATTTAGCGGTCCAGGAGGGCTCCAGGGAACCACCACCCTTCTCCATGGGCTTCATACAATTAGCAGCATCTCAGCTCCCCCTTCCTTCTTCTCTTAATGAACACCGCCAGGCTTCAATGCTGTAAAGTAGCCGACAAGTATCAATCAAAGGAGAAAGTGCTCCAGGAGATGATCCGTAACCCAAGGTGATGCTGCTGGCAGCCGGTCCAGGCTCCGACCTGCTCTTGGTGTTCGCCAGGGCAGAGCAGCACCCAGGAGCCTGCTGGACCCATCGCTTTGTGCGTTTCCCTGGGACCCGAGGGACCACGGCTCCGTGGCCTCTGGCATCCCACCTCATCGCTGCTTCCTTTGCCTGTCTTATCCACCTATGCGATATTGCTGCCGTGTGGGAGTTTGGGGCCAGGCACTGGTTTTTTTTGGGGGGGCTACAGTGTGGTTTAAACACTGCGGTGAGGGGAGATGTCTAAAGAGAGTTTCATGTGAAATAATCTTGCTGAAGTACCGGTTTCAGAAAATACATTGTGCAAAAGATTGGAAACAGGGTGGATCAGATTTGCCTGTCAGCTGTGAAAATCAGGAGTATTACTTGTGACTTCAAAAATATTACACAGGCCTTTCTTTGGCGTAGAGGAAAGCAAAAATTTGGGCCATTGATCTCAATTGAGTTACCCTTCAATGGATTTACCCCAGTGTAATTCAGAGCAGAGATTTACCCATAATGATTTCACCCATGACTGAATAACTTTCCCTCCGTTGTCTCTGCCCGTGCCAGAAGCACGCCGGAGAAACCCAGCAATCAAATCACTCATGTGCACTGAAACAGTTCAGCCAGGTTCTCGACGAGCATCGCTCCTGCGCGCGCCAAGGAGCCACGTCAAGACAAGATGATTTAAGATGTGTGTTGGAGTTCTGCGCCATATTACATCTGTTTTATCTCCCTTCAGCCGAGATGAATAATCAAGGAGAGAGCGTGCCAGGGCGATGGCAAGGGAAAAGGTGGAGGCTCCTGTTAGCACTGTGTTAAAACAAGCTGTGCAGCATCATCTCCAGGCAAAACAAAACATTTGTGCTATTTTTTTTTTTTTTTCTCTCTTTCCCTCTCCTCTTTAACCACCTGTGCGCTGGCGAGAGGAGCCAGGGGAGGGGATGCGTGGATGGATGCTGTTTCCATCAGGGATGGGAGCGGGGGTGATAAAATCCCGCAAGTGCTGCCAGGTCCTCCTGGCTCTGCCACCCCCCCGAGCCCTCCCCGAGCTTTGGGATGAGGCTCTGGATCCCTCCTGCTCTTTGCAAAGCAGAGGAGCCACCTTTAAAAAACAGCCGAGCTTTTCTTCTCGGGCTGGGAGAGCTCCATGAGAGTCAGCGCTGCTGAATTTAATGCTGCTGTTTGGACGGGGGTCTGAGATAGCATCAATCAGCACCGCTTCCCTGATTTACACCAGCGCGGCTCTCGGACCCCCATCAAGGTCGTACTGCCCAGGCGAGCGGGGCGATACCGCTCGTGGATTTTCCCGGCGGTGTGGATGAGCTTTGCCAGGGCTGCAGGACCCCGGGGTGGGGGGGACGGGACAGCGGCGGTGGGGGCTCGGTCGGAAAGGTGGGATTCGGCTGAAACGCTGCCCGGCGTGCGGAAGAGCAGGGAGCGAGAGTCGGAGCCCCGCGTGCTCCATCTCTGCTCCCTCCCTCGGCTCCCAGCACCTCCCCGCGTCCAGCCTGCGAGCTGGAGCAGAGCTCTGGCTCTGACCCCGGAGCTTGCTGACAAAGGATATTAATGATTTCCCTAAGGGCAATGTTCAGGCAAACAGGTTTGTCATTTATTTTGCAGATTTACTGGAGTATTATTAATTTACTAGGATAAACTCCATTAGGGGAAGGCATTAATTTCTGAAATATAACTTATTCACAGCGTCCAGACCCGCTCTTCAGACAGGGATTCCACTAGTTAAGAATTATTCAAATATTGATCTGGACATTTCTAATTAACTTTGCCCATGCGTTATTATGCATATGCACAAAAATTGATTTTTGCTGGCCCAATAATTAGATTTAATACCTGAGGTAACTTATATTTATGTGTTTAATTATTAGATTCATTAGCAATTTTAATAAATGCTATCGGCTCGGGAATTAACCACCATACTTGACACTTGTTGACTTTCCGAGTCGCTGGTGAAATAACTGCCTAATCAGGAGAGGAGAGACAAAAGACTTTCTTCAGACGGCTTTGGCAGTAATTATCACGTTGTGCTATGTAATTATTAATACATTCCTCCTGACTCTGCAGCGTGGTTAGTTTCTGAAACCAAGGCCATCTGTGATAAACATATAAATATCTAACAGGCTCATCTCACCGGGCAGTGCGGAGAATATAAAATACACGCGAGAAGAAGCAGGCAGATGTGATGGGAGAAGGACGGGGACTAACAGTGTTTGGGTGCTAAAGCCTCAGGGGCTGCGTGAACCGGACCCCGGTTTCCCATTGCAATATCAAGGCAGAGAAAGGAGGGGAGGATAGCGGCACGGGCTGGTGTGTGCCCCACGAATTGCATCTCCCAGTTGGTGTGGAGCAGAGATGTTCTGCTCCAGATCTTTGCAGGTCGCCCCAAGCAGCCTCCTGTGCTGCGGGGAGGTGAGCAGTGCTTCGGGAAAACCTCTCCCCTCCTTCCCCAACGTGTCTGCGTAGCAATGTCCGTGTTTCCCTGCGGGATCACGCCTGGAAGCAATCCCTGGCAGCACCCAAAAAATGTCAGCTGCTGAAAGGGGTGGAATCGAGCGCTGCCCTTGTAGGTCTGCACCGGGCACCCCTCGATCCGCCTTTCTGGGTACCGCCAGGCTCCTCGGCGCTGAGCCCGCCCCGGGACAGAGCCCACCCCTGCTCAGGAGGAATCGGCATGGAAGGGAGCTGTGCTACAGCAACCTCGCAGTCACAGCACGAGCCGAGCAAGTGTCCCGATCGATATCGGGGTCCGTTTCTATTTTGGCATCCTGGAGCCATCGGTATCATGCAAAAAACCCCCCCTTTCCCAGCCAGCCAGGAAGATTTACAGCGTCATATCTGAAATGCATCGGAGAAAAGAAAAAAAAAAAAAAAAAGTTCTCATCTTTTCACCCTGATGACTTGACATCCAAGATGTGGCCGGGACGGACCTAAGAGCCCATTTCGGAAGGGTTTGTGTCCAGCTGCTGCCGTCGCATCCCGCTCGCCCTCCCCTCCCTCCCCTGCCCACGGATGCCTGTGCAGCCGCACAGTATTACCGAGCATTCACTTGCAATTTGGTGTCGGGGCCATTGGGAAATTGCTGACAATTTGGATGAAAATGGTTGGAAAATTGCAGTGTTTAGGCCCATTTTGCCTGGCTGTGTGTGTGCAGAAATTGCAGAGGAAACACTGGAAGAGGCCAGCGGTTAGAAATAGGCGCCGTTGTTCTGCGGGTGGTGGGTGCCCCCCCCCAACTCCAGTCATTATGTATTTGTAAACAAATGTGTAAATCGAGCAAAAGAAATTGCCCTTGAGGGAAGCAGAGGACAGATAAAAGCATTGGGAGAAAGGAAACACAACTGGGAGCCCAGGATGGAGCTGCCTCAGCTCTGCCACGCTCCCGGCTAAACCTCACCTTGCGGCTGTGCTCCGTCGCGGTTTGCGCTTGGCGCTGGTCTGGCGTTTAAGAAGCATCTTTTTTGGAAACGCAACACTAGCGAGGGTGGTTATGCGTTTGCTCACTGCCAGCGTGTACATCTCCTCCAGAAATTTGCCCCATAAACTTGCCCGTTGGCTGGAGTTAGTCACGTCCTGGGGCAACTCAGGGTGAGCGAGAAAGTCTTGGGGGTTTTTTTCCGCACGGTTTAAGGAAAAGGCCCTTTCCAGCCCTGCGTGAGCGATGGGATGGCTCCTTATTGATAAGGGGTTGGTGTTACCGTGGACCGATTGATCTCTCCTCGTGGGCACAGCACCGCAGAGGTGGGGGCACGACGCGGCAGCTCCCAGCGGCGTCTATCGATCTGTAAAAGCCTCTTGGAGCAGATCGATGTTTCTGCCCATCCTTTAAAGATTTATTCTCCTCCTGCTGTGACCACGGGGAGAAATCCTCATCATGCTCATGGGTCCCCTCCAGCAGCCTTTGCCCAGAGGAGCATCCCGTGCCCGGTTCCCAGCCCCGGGACACGTGTCGGCTCAGCTGGCACCACACTGGCATGGGGAGGGGACCACCTCCACCTCCACCTCCACCTTCATTCTTCATTTTTTGGGCTGCAAAACCCCCTCATTCACCAGAACAGGCTCTAGCCGACCGCTCCGCGAGGCTTTCTGGGGAGAGTCGTACCGACAGCACCACTGCAGGAGGAAACTGGAAGGGAAAACCAGATTTAGGCAGGTTTGGGTGCAATGCTGCTGCTCACCTCTTCCTAAAACCCACTTTTTTTTTTCCCCCTTCTCTCTCAGCATCCCTCTTTCCCTCCTTCCAAGCACAGGAGCCCCACGAGGTCCGTGGTGCACAAGGCAGTTTATGTTCAATCCAAAAACCCTGTTAAAGACCCAAGAAAGGAGGAAGGAAGGTGGGGGAGAGAGAAATCAAACTGTTGATCAAATTAGACAAATTCTCCAAGCCTGGTTTACACGTCCAGAATGAGATGCTAATTAATGAACAACAAAAAAGCAGCCGGGCTCCAATTTGCATAAATATGCATTGTCAAACTGTTAGGTAAACAAAAGGCGAGTAATGGCAGCGCAAGCCGGATTCATTACGCAGCGATCCCAGCGAGGCTGTTCAATGGGGATTACAGCCTCTGCGATTTTATATAATTTTTTTTATTTTTTTTTTGCTTAATTTCTCTTTCTGTCTCCAGTTAGAATGCAATCCGACATCTATAATCAGCCGCAGACAAAAAAACCCTGATGTAAAGCCTTGACACAAATAATGACAAAAAAGAAACCTTTTCCTTTTGTGTTCCTTCCCCGTGCGTGCAAACGTGTACGTAGGGACTGTAAATATGGGGATTTTTAATAGGTGCATGTAAAAATGCATGCAGTGGATTACTTATAATCCTTCTTAATTACAGCTAATTGGGGTTGTCGATTGTTGCACCGTTGAGAGCTGGTGCAGGGAGGTCAGTCCAGTTGGTTGGTCAGAGGGTAATTACAGACACTGGAGTTAATGGGTCACTTGGGAGGTTCCTTCTAGTCCGTTCCCATCGATTCATGGGAATGGTCCTATCGATTCATGGGAATGGTCCTGGTGGGAATGAGCCAGGTCCCTCCCGGAGGGGGCCGGGGACTGTCCCCCCCAGTGCAGCAGCATGCATGTGTATATGTGTGTATATATATATATATATATAATTTCTTGGCAAATCTTTTAATCTGCTGGGTTGGCTTCCCTGTCCTTGGGTCGGAGAGGTGTCATGAGAGCTTTTGGGAACAGAAAGAGCACTGCAATGCCCGTAAAATAGTCATAAATATCCTTCCAGCGGCTAATTGAGATTCCTCCTGTCTAACAGATAGTTAGATGGATGGACAGATAGAATTGAGGAATTACGATGGTTTATTATTCACTCTTGGTACATTTTCTTTGATGCTCTGTGGGCCATTTATTCTACCACATTAGCTGATTTTTTTTTATTTTGATATTGTAATTTTCATTTTGGTAAAAGTACCCACAGGAACTGAATGGGAACTCATCAGCATAAACTGAAAGGAAGAAATAACTTATATTAAACGTAATAATATTTTTCTTAAATAAGAGAAGCAACCAAAATGATGTAAAGATATGGATGTACAACTGAATGCAATCAAGTTGCTGCAGCTTGCAGGCTTGAGCGGGGAAAACTCATAATTTCTGTGCTATTAACTTGCACTAGTTGCAAAATAAAAGGCTTTTCTCGGCGATGGCTCTGCCCTCTGCGCGTGCGGGCAGTCGCCGAGGCTCGGTGGGTGGATGCCAGCTTGCAAAATTGTAGTAAGGTGATCAGCGTGGGTGATGTTGCCTTACCCTCAAGTGTAGCAAAAATAAATTTATTTCTCCTTTTTTCCCTTTGTCCCGCCGCAGAGGGAGCTGAATGCTGAATTAAGAGCCCTGCTAAGGGCAGGTTTCGCTCCCTGCTCGTGTTGCCGCGTGAAACGACGCTGCCCCGTGCAGCGCCCGTGCTTCTCGGCTTAAACATCTCCCCCAAACCCGATGTCGCTGTATCTCAGCCGTGCCCTGCAGAGAAACCTTCATGTGCGGAGCTTTCTGTCGGGGACATTATGTCCATTCTCCGCTCGAGACTCAGCGTGAGCTGGGAGGGCAGCAGGAGAACAAAATATTAGCGGGAGTGCTGCGGCGGATGCTTTATGGGATCAATTACTGCGGCCAGGCTCGAGCGGCTGCGATACCTCCGGTCATGGGCAGAGGCAGGCAGGTCAAGGCGAGAAGAATTCGCATTTTGGGGGGCCGTGGGAAGCTGTAAAGGAAAGCAGACCGCCTTGTGTCAAACCCCTCCCCACCTGCTGACCTTTTCCTGGCTTCGCCGAAGGTTTCGAGTGCAAAGTGGAAAATTAAAAAACTGAAAGCTTTTTGCTGAATTGGAGGGAAAATGGGTAACGATTCCCTGGAAGGTTTCCTCAAGGCGAGGAAATCGCGTGGAAGGTTGTACTCAGATCCTTAGGTGCGCTGCTGCCTTCCTGGGGTGGCAGTGGGCTGACGCCGAAGAGGAGCTTTCGGCAGATGAAGAGTCCAGTCGGCTCCAGCTGACCACTCAAAGGCTTAAGGGCTTTTGCTGAGTTCGGGCTTTCCAGCAGTTCAGCAGTTCTTTTCAAGCTGCATGGTTATTATTTAGATTTTCCGGTGCTGTTTATTCTGTCCAGATCTCCAGGCTTTCCCCCCGCCCCCCTCACAAGGAGCTCACTATTACTGTTGATTTTATGGAATTTTTTCCCTCTACTGCAAGGATTAAACATAAATCATTCTCCTTTGGTGCATCATCCCTTCTCGGACACTGACCTCTCCAGGCATGATGCTGAGCACTGAGCTTTTCTCCCTTCGGGGCTATCTTGCATCTTTGGGGTTCCTTTCCAGGGTGGGCTTCATCCAGGGTGGGGAATCAGGACATCGTTTGGTCCAGGAGCCAGGGCGAGCATCTGCCATCTCGCTATCGATCCAGGGACCCTGCCCAGGTCCGGGGGACTCGTTGCACTTGGCAGCGCTGAGCTGGGAGCCCCAGGGCTTCGCAACGGGACTGTCGTAAAGAGATTTAATTTCTTCATGCTCTCCGTGCCAATTCAGGGTTAAATGGACCCAAACAAAGGCAAGCTGTGGGAAAGCCGGGGAGACACCAAGGGGGTTTTGCCTCTGTGGGAGGAGGTTTGTGGGGAAGCGGCTGGTGGTCTCATCCCCAGGGGAATCCGCGAGTGGGGGGCATCTTGTGCAAGGAAATGCGGTTGCAAAAGGGATTAAGGGCATCTCCGTTGGGTTCAGGTCCCGAGGAGTTAATAAGAAAGGAGAGAAGAGAGATTAAAAACCATGAATCACATCTTCATAGCATTCCTTGAAGGACTTCCAAAGGAATGTGAGAAAGGAGGGAAGCGATGGACGGGCTCCTCGCATGCTCTAATCCTCCCTCCTTCCCTTGGCAAAGATTTGTGAAAGAGGCAGATGAGAGATTTCCTGTTTGGCAAAGAGAGGGAACGGGAGATTAAATCAACCTGCTCGTCTCCGCACTTCTAACACAGTTTGAAAGATGCTTAAATATTTATTTAAAAAGAAAGGGGGGGGGGGGGAAATAGAAAGAGGGGGATACATAAAATTAAAATGTTCATTATCTCACAATTCATATTTAATAAGAGTCGTCCTTACAGCTGGATAATGGATTTCCTGCCGTAAATGTGTGTCTCATTTCTGCTGGCCCAGCCTTGGCTGGGAAGGGCCGGGGACACCTGGCAGGGGGGAAGGCACGGATGCTGCTGCGAGGTGGGAGTCAGAAGGACGTACCCCCCCCCAAAATTCCTGCTTTTCTACAGCTATTTCACCCGATCCCGCTGGAGGGGAAGATGGAGGTGCTGGAGTTGAATTGCTGTGAAACTGCTCCGCGACTGGGGAGCGCTCAGGGTGTTTGTTTAAAGCCAAGGGAGCGCTGGGGTGGTCGGCAGGCACGTTAGCCAGTGCTCAGCTGCCGGTTGGGTCCGTATCCCGGTTTTCCCCAGGATCTACACCCCTGGGGACTCGTCAGCTTTGCTTTGAAACAAAAGCTCTTGTTGAGCAAAGTCCCAGATCGGTTGGCTCCAAGGTGCAGTGCGAGGGCTATTAAATATTAACATGCCAACAACATTAGGAAAATCCAATGAAACTTAAGTGACTTTGAATGCGAAGCACTGATTAACTGCTGGAGGGGATTATCGAAGAGGTAAATGGAAAGTAACACGGGGAATTGCTTGATATGGATTGATCAGAGGCTCCCTTTGGACCAGGAAGGGCTTATTAGACACACTACCTGATTTCGCTGTTCGGAAGCATGGTTAGTCAAGCTACTTTTGGCTCTTTCTTTCTATCAGCTTATTAGAAACCCCTGGGTAGTGAAATATCTCCAAATAGGATGAAGCTGTATTTACTAATTTGTGAGGATTAGCGGGAATAGAATTATTAAGATCCCTATCAGAGGCTGTTGTGAGGTATGTGGCTGCTTTCGTTGCATCTCCAGCCTGGGAAAGATGCAGCAACGGCCTCGGATGCCCCGAGCGGGTCCAGCCCAGGGCAGAAGGATGCTGAGTTGCTGTCAGATTTCCCCCTGCCTTCCCGAAATTTTAGTTAAAGCCTCAAGAAGCAAAAAAAAAGCTCCCTGAGAACAAGCGAAAGAGGGTAATGCACTTCTCTGCCTTTGCCCCAAGGCTTTCTGTTTTAGGGCTGCAGCTCTGGGAGCAACCTGTGCCTCGTGTCCGGCTCCTGTGGGATCCCCGGACTGGAAGGGCAGCGGGGGGCCGGGAGGAGGTTTGGGGGGAGATGCTCCAGGTGCCTCCCGGGTGCTTTCTCTCGGCCCAGGCTGAATCCAGGGCAGGGATGGAAAGGAAAGAATCGCACCAGCTTTATAATAAATGGCTTTGGCTGGGACGGGTGGCTTTATTAACTTCATTTGTCTTCCACGGCCACACAAATAGTGGCAATAAATTACCCAATCACCGACGTTAATGGACAGAGCTCACAGGGACAGCCCGGCCCCGATCCCTGCCTGCCCGTGCTCCCCTCAGGGAGGGTGCAGCCAGCAGAGCCCACCTTGGCTTTGCAAATCAGGGAAAAGAGGTTTGTTGCCAGGAGTGGAACGGCAAAAAGTTGGATGATTTTTCTGGGAAAAAAACCACTAGTCCAAGATTCGTGTGAGTGAATGCAAACCTTGCGAAAGCCTCTGCCATGCAAACCCCCCCAGGGAAACTGAGGCACGGGGAGAGGCTCTGGCTGGTAACGCTGTGGCAGGAGGTGACTGGCAGCAGAAGTCCCTGCTCGTGTCTGCACCAGCAGTGCCGCGGGCTCGGGGTGCAGAGCAAGAGCCTCCGAGCAGGCACGCACGCAGCACACCTCTCCCTGCTACCACGCGGCTCTTCCCCCGCTTTCCCTGGCCGTAAAACCTTCCCCCCCCCAGCTCAGAAATGTAGAATTTTATGTTTGCTTTAATAGAAGAGTCTTGTCTTATTGATTTCAACCCGCACGCTGGCGTGGCCGTGCATAGCATCGGGAGGCAGAGCAAGCGATCGATGGGGATCCCAGGGCTCAGCGCCGCTGCCACCGGCGCTCGGGCATGACTTTACTCCTCGCCATGGAGGGGGGGAATTTTATCCCCCCGGCTCTGAGCACCAACAGCCCTGCTTGTCTTGTGCTCGTGGGGGTCTTTCTGGGACATGCAACGTGTAAACCCGGCTGCTGTCCTCCTTCAGAGGTGGAGGAGCTGGTTTCCCAGCTCGTGTCCAAAAGAAAAGGCAATCCATCCCGGCCAGTGAGAATCAAAGGCTCGAAGCCTGGGGCCAGCAGTAATAGAAAACTAAAAATGCTTTGTTTCAGCTTTATTGCTACAATTCATTCTCTTTCAACTCCTATCTTATAGAGAAATATAGATTTGATAATGGAGTGACTGTTTATATTTAATATTGTTACCTCATTGGAAGGGAATCTTTTTTTGCTTTCTGAAAAAAAAAAAAAAACCCAGAAGCAAAGCGGGGTTTCCGAACGCTGCCTTGGAAAATTCGAGTTTGTTGTGATGGGAGTGCAAACGCCAGCATTTCCCAGGGAACGTGCACTTCAGTTTTCCATCGCCCTACCTTCCAGAGCATCCATTTTCTGGAAAATATCACCACTCTCCCTTGTTTCAATGTGGAGCCCGAGAATAATGTGCAATATCTCTAGTCTAGAGGAAATACTGAGCCTTCGGATTGTCCCCTCACCCCTGTGCTCATCCTGCCAGGCAAAGCACGGGGTTGATGAAGATGAGGACCGCAGGAGGAGCTCAGCCAGCTGAGAGGTGCCATGCCTCCAGACACCGATCCGCAGAAATTCTGCTTCTCGTGGACCCGCGCCTGTTGTTTAGTGCTGCTTTGGGGGCGACGGATAACGGGAACCATCTGCGGAGCTGGCGCACGGTCCCCGACTCTGCGGTGCTTTTCCCTGGGACCCAGGGAAAAGAGTGAAGGGAGGGAGACAGAGCAGGCACCTTATCTGTCTATTTATCTATCTGCTTTTCCGGCCAAGGAAACCCTGATTTAGGTGGCAAGGTTCCACCTTTTTAGATCTGGATGAATGAGACTTCAAGGGAGGATTTTATTTCATCTGTATTTCTTTTATTACTTCGCCATATCATACCCCTGTCCTTCTACAGCATTAATCATTCTCGTTCCTCCTCCAAGATCACTAGTCTTTCTAATTCCCTGATGTCTTTTTTCGGCTGCAGAGCCGTGAACATAGTGGGTATAATGCAGATCCAGGGACTTGGAGCGGGTTTTCTCTGCTCAGCTCTGCCTGCTCCTGCCTTTGGTTGCAAATACCTTTTACTCCTGCCTGCGGTCCCCAATTCCCAGTGCTGAGCAGAGGAGCTGAGCGTGGATTTTCAGCCGCTGCCCCTTTTTTTCCAATAAATACGTCTGCGGAGTGCCCTGGGGACAGTGGAGTGTTACTGGGTCCCTGCCCCTGCAAAGTGAAATCTGGATGTGGCCCCCATCCCTCAGGAGCTTTGATTCCTCGGTTCAGGCAGGTTTGCTTCCTGAGCTCCAGCTCCGCTTTGGCGGGGTGGAAGGACCGCGAGGATGCAGCAGAGATGGAGGATGTCACAGGACAGCACAGTCCCTATGCCAGCGTGTGATGGGAAGCATTGAACACCCCAAATAACTCCCCTTGGTCCACCTCGATCAGCAAATCCTCCCTGGTCAGAGCCAGCACAGGCAGTTCTGCTATGCCTTTGGGTACCAGTGAACGTCTCTTCTTTATGTTTCTCTTGTAAAGTGCGTGAAAAGAATTATTTTATGTAAAAACAAAGACCCTCCCAGCAGGTTTGGATGATGTGGGGACAGGATGCTCCGAGCCCTGCGGGGATGGCTCTTCTGAAAGGATCACACAGATGAACTGCATTGGAAACCTCGAGCACTGACAATGGGGTTTGTTTTACACTTGTTTTTATTAGCACCCATTCAGCTCCGGAGTTGAAGATCCCCTGGATGAAAGTGCATCTCTGAAAGCTTCAGCTCTTTCCCCCCTAATTAAAGTTCAAGGCAGCAATCCATACGTCTGAGCTTTCCAAGGGCTCCTGCAGGAAAAACAGCCTTGACGGCCCCGGTATTTCTAAGTTTAGAAATAAAACCTGTCATCACCAAGAACTGCAACGTTCCCCTTAAACACAAGCAAGCGAGAGGAGACAAAGATCTCTCAGACCTCATCGTATATCAGAGAGCTCCTGAAACATCAGGGTCTTTAGAAGAGATTTCCCACCAGGGCTGGCAGGCAGCGCTCTGCAGAGGGAGGGCGGGTTTCTCTGCACCCATCATCTGCCTCTCCCCTTCCTCCGGTCCCCCATCCTCATCCTCGTGGTACTTTGCTCTCCCTGTCCCATCAGCTCCATCAGTTGAGTGGTTTATCTCATCCATCCAAGGCTTTTCCCACTTGGAATTGTTTTCTTATGAGGAGACTTTTTTTTTTTTTCTTGCTGAAAGACCCCTGTGAGACCCAGCCGCCCCTCGCCCCGTGCACGCAGGATGCTTCTGGCTCCCCGTGGCTCCGCTCAGGCACTCAGCTGCCTGTGCACTTCTCTCCCCTGTAATTTTTCTTTGAGCAATCACGCTTGAAAAACGTCTTACATGTAGATCTCTGTAGAATGGGAAAAAAAACCCGTTGAGTGGGTGGATTCAGGGGGAAATAAAGGGGTTTATTCTTGGTGCCAGTTAATGAAATTAGAAAATGGAGAAGAGCTTGCCTAATATCATACAGGGAAAGATAAAATACATTTTAAAAAATCACAATGCTGCAGCTCTCTCTAAATGTCAAAATATTACATTTTTTTGGATGATAAAGATGGAAGAAATAGCTGGGTTTCAATTTCAGGTGCCACATCATATCTCTTCCCCTCTATAATTTTTATTAAAATGTGAATGTTCCAGGAAGTCATTATGTCGTCTTTATTATGTTTGCATGGGAAATAAAAAGTTTACTCGAGGCAAGTGCGTAGAACCAAGGTCTGTGCGTGTCATCCCTCGGGGAGAGCGGGGCAGGTGATGACTGCTCTGCTGCCCACCCTCCCACCCAGCGGGACCCTGGCCACTGTGGCAGAGGGTTGGGCATCTCCAGGGCCACCGCATGCTCTCGGGTGTATACCCAGTGTATATCCGTGTGTCCAGTGTAAATCCGTGTGTCCAGTGTATATCCGTGTGTCCAGTGTATATCTGTGTATCCAATGTATATCCGTGTGTCCAGTGTATATCTGTGTATCCAGTGTATATCCGTGTGTCCAGTGTATATCCATGTATCCAGTGTATATCTGTGTATCCAGTGTATATCCGTGTATCCAGTGTATATCCGTGTGTCCAGTGTATATCTGTGTATCCAGTGTATATCCGTGTGTCCAGTGTATATCGTGTATCCAGCGTATATCCGTGTGTCCAGTGTATATCCGTGTGTCCAGTGTATATCTGTGTATCCAGTGTACATCCGTGGCCTCTGGAGCACAGAGCTCCTCGGGGAAGGGTTGCAGGTGGGATGTGCAAAAGGCTTAGCAGTATAAACCCATCGCTGCCTGTAGCTGCTTGTTGGTTGCACCAAGGTTGTGCCTGGAATCCAATACAGCATCCAGAGCCCTCGCTCTGCGCAGGGTGAGTGTCTCCGCCGATACAACGCAGAGTGGCTCCCCTGATTTTGGCCCAGCAAACTGCTTCATGCCAGCAAAGAGCCAGGGCAGCATTGCGCTGAGCACCCCTCTCTGCTGCCAGACTCCCCTCTCCCTGCCTCTGACACCGGTCCCTGCCTCCCGAATTGTGCTCTGGGTTTCCTTTTCCCCACTGGATTGCTCTAAGGGGAAGCACCAAAGAGAAGGAAAGGTGCTGTGGTTGTACTTTTTCATTTCTCTATTTCTCTCTTCCTGTGGCTGCACTTATTTTACATCTTTGAGTGAATCTGTGGATGCGTCTTTTGGTTTTGCTGGTGGTTTTGGGGTTGGTTTTTTTTAGTAGAAACACAGCTTACTCAGTGAAATTGCTTGACTTTTTCAAACTTGCTCAAGGCAATGGGAAGCACATTGCATTTGTGATACGGATGCTCTCTCACCCAGCCAGGTCTCTGCTGTAGACCTGTAGACAACTCTGCATGTCCAGGCCCGGCTTTTCCTTCTCCCTTTCCCCGACAGAACTGTCGAGACCCAGAGGTTGCCTGACAAAGGACACCGGCATGGAGATATAATGCTTTTAGCAGCCATGGCTGGAAGACACAGCCTGCCACATTCACATGAGAAGTTAGGTCTATTTGAGGTGTTTATTGCAGGGAGGGTGATGAATTGGCTCAAACCCCCCGGGAAGCAGGAGTTTTTCTCCACATCAAGCTCCCTGGAAAGGTCGCTTTTGCCAAACGCGCCCTATTAAGTTCGATTCTGGGGCAGCAGAGGAGATTGAAGGCTCTGTGATCTGGAGGAGGTCAGCCCGCGGCTGCTGATGTTCCCTCCTGGCCTGAAAGACGAGTCGATGAATGTCACGGGCGCTAATTTAGCACAGATTCATAACGCCTGAGAGTCGGCGCGAGAGGAGGTGGATGGATTTCCATCCCCGCGGTCTCCAGGAACTCTCGTTTCAACCCTCTCTCAGCAGCCGCAGCAGAGAGGGCAAGCAGCAGCCAGCCTTGCCTCACGCGCAACGCCCACTTGCAGCCACTCGGATGCAATTAAGAGAGGCCCCGACCCCCAAAGAGACTCTAATTATTGCAGCCGCTTCTGTGCATCTGCCAGCTTGGATAGGAGGGAGAGGAGAGATCCGCGCCGTCGGGGCCGCGGGGAAAGGGATGCTCAGACACAGCCCACCACTCTCCTTTTGCAGTGCTGCAACACGCTGCGTGCCGTACCGCGGATCTCAAAGCAAAGCCTGGAAATAAAAGCCTGGCTGCACAGCTGAGCATGTCGGTGGGGTTTTTGGAGGGGAAACAAGGGAAGCTGAGCTTGTGCAAGGGCCTCATAAGTTCCGAAATATTGCGTCGTGTGCGTGGGAATACTGCCTGCGTGGCTGCCCTGCACGGGGCAGCGGCTACGGGGCTCCTGCAGAGCCAAGTGCTGGGGTGTTCCCAGGAGAAAACATGCTTCAAAAAGAGTATTTTTCTTCCCAGCACATCACATGACACCACAGCCGTGCAGCCTTTCCCCTCCGTGCCATCTAGAGAGCGGATCTGCGTTGGGTTGGTGGGGGAATTAGTTCCTGTTCCCGGGGGATTACAGCTGGTTTTACGGAGCTCGGCTTGCGAACGCCAGGCTGGGACAGGGAGGGACGATGCCCGGCACGGCGGGCTGGGGGCTCCCCGGGCTCAGCCTGTCCGAAAAGGGATCAAAACCCCCCTCCAAGCGAATGGAAAGGGGCATGGAGTGAGGGTGCCAGGGACGGGTATCCCATACCCAGCGCAGATCCCTAATTGCCTCTTCTGTTAAAAGTAAAATCCTTTGGTGAAAGTGTTTGTAGGTATTGGCTGCAGTAACGCAAAGGGACAGCTCGGTGCTCCCAAACTACTGTATAAATTGTTGAGTCTGCTAGCTGTAATATTAGCTTTTAAATTTAATAGCATTTAGAAATAAGTCGTATGTTTCTATGAGATTTACTCGCGCAATTAGAAGCCTGGAGGGATTTTTTTTTTTTTTTTAATTCAAAGCATTGTCATAAAAGCTTTTGGAAGAGGGAGAAATAGCGACATTTTAACTCTTCTTTTTAGTTCCTAAATAAAAGTCTTTAAACTGGATCATTTTGGAGTAAACTTTCCAATATACATTAAAGGAACATAGCCACAGCTGGAGAAGTGACAGTATAAATATAATGTTATGCATTCATGTATATCTCCCTTTAATAATTTCTGGATTTATCCGCTGCAAAGAGAATAATTTTCTCTCTGCCCCCGACACAGACACAACCTGTGCTCTGGCCCCGCGGTGCTGTGTGTGATCGGCTCTGGAGCTGGAGCTGTTCCCAGCCCCCGCGTTAGAAAATTAGCCGTAATTAGCTTTTCTGTGGCATGGCACCTACAGGGAGCAGAAATAATTTTGCCAAGGGAGGCAGCACTGGCCTTGCTTTAGAGAAGGGTAAGCTGAGGCAGCATGCAGGGTAAGGTAAGGATGAGATAGCCTTGAATTGAAGGCGAGCATCTATAAAACAAGAAAGTCCTGGAGGCTCGCTGCAAATACAGGCGGGTTTCTATCGATGGGCTGAATGCCATGAGCCTTCATCCCTCTCCATCTCATCCTCATCCCAGGCTCCCTCCGAACCGGGAGCTGCTTCCCTGGCCGCCTCACTGACGATAAGTCGAGCTGCCGTTAAAGTGAGGAATCACCAGCAGCATGGGTTATTTTAAATCTTTAATAGACGTATTACCTTACATTAAGGCTTCATCATCTGCCTCCCTGTGTAAGCGCAAAGAGAGCATCCATCACAATTAGTGTAACATCCCAAAAGGCATAAAGAAGATGGACGCGATTGCTGGAGGGAGGCACGAAGTGCTGCGTACCACCTTTCCGCGGGGCTCGGGCACGGCTCCAGGGCAAACCCCGCTCTGGGCTGCCGGGGCAGAGGACTGGCAGGCGGGCAGCACTGCCCAAGCGGGGACCAGGCATGATGTCATGCCGCACACGTGTGTGTACCACCGTGTCATCTGCTCTCCCCGCCTCTCTGGTGTTTTCCGTAAAGCCCCGGTGCCTGGAGTTACGCTATTGTGTGAGAATCTCAGCTTTCATTAAATAATAGTAATGATAATCATGAAAAATAACAGTAAGTTTCCAGCCCTTGTGATTCCTATTAAAAGCCAGAAATATGATCTGCATCTTCTAAACCAGGAGGAAAAGAAATTGCAAATCACAGTTTATAATTGTTACAAAGAGCCTTGCATCTTTAAGACCAAATTCATTGGGTTTTGGAGGGGGGAAGAGAGGCCGGGGAAGAGGCTGATCCCTGCTCTTACAGCCTCCTCTCCTTGCTCTGCATCCCTCACGGCTCGGAGCGGGGTTTGTTTCTGTGTCCTGGATGCAGCCAGGACCCATCTGAGACTGCCAGCACCCAAATCCGCTCCCCGTGGCACGGGGAGGTGAGAGCAGGAGAAGAGGGGTCCTGATGATTTCTGCAAGGCCTGACTTTGCGAGGGCTTCCTAAGCAGGAAAAGCTAAAAAAAAAATCTCCCACAGATATCAGACTTATGTGGTTTTATCCCAGGTTTACTCTAATGATGCTTTTCTCCTGATCCCGGGGTCTGCAGCAGGGTAGCGAGAGCAGCTCTTCAGAAGCAATGCTAAGTCCTCGATCCCAGACAGGAATATGAAACATTAAGGAGCAGCTAACGAGAGGAGAATTGAAAGGAAGCTTTTCCCAGCAGAGATGAGTGGACTTGTAGAAAAAGAAAAAAATAACCCAGAGGCGCTTAGGAAAGAAACAGCAATGGGGGGATGCGGGCGGCAGGGGCACTGCTCCTTCCTCTGCCTCGCTGGCTCCTTCCTCTGCCTCGCTGGCTCCTTCCTCGGCCTCGCTGGCTCCTTCCTCGGCCTCGCTGGCTCCCTCCTCCGCCTCGCTGGCTCCTTCCTCCGCCTCCCTGGCTCCCGGCAGCTGCCAGGCAAAGCCCGGGGGATGCTGGCGGAGGGGACGGCGCTGGGAAGGCATCGCAGAGGGGAGGGTGGCAGGGGCAGGGTCCCCAGGGACCTCCGTGGTGGAGCCCTGTGCTTGTGCAAACCATGGGCTTGGGACCTCTGCCTTCTCCGGCAGAGAGATGCGGTCCTTGGCTTTTCAAAAAGGAGGTAAAGAGATAAATAACCTTTGTCTTGTTAATTCAGTATTTTGGTAAGTCAGGAACAGGCTTCATCCGATCAGGGCTGTGGTATTACAACGGGGCACGTCATCACGTCCTCAAAGCTTCAATGAATAAAAAGCAATTAAAGTTCCCAAACCTGCTGATCTGTACATGGCCTCCTCCCCTCCCACCGGTTTTTGTGTAGGTCTGATCCATTAAAGAAACTAATTACTTTCTTTTTACATTTGTAGAATAGCTGAGGTGGGACATGAATGGGTAAGCCCCGACTCACTGACCCCTTTGACTTGATACCTGTGCAAACCAAAATTAGCTTTTCCCCTTTTTTGCCAAGACGGCGAGAAGAGGAGCGTCCAGACCCCGATCACATCGCCAAGAATTAAAAATATGTCTCCAACCTGTGCAAAATGAACCTGGGCAAGGAACCAGAGCGGCAGGGCTGGGAGCATCCCTGCCTGCGCGGGGACGTGGGAGCCCGAGGAAGACGGAGGGGAGCTTTCACGCCGGTAAATTTTTAATCAAAGGTGGCATTACTTGATGTCCCTGGGTTTGCAGCGCTCTTTTATCTCTGCTGAAACGCTTCGAGCGGGAAGGATCCCCTCGACCTGACCTGTATGATTTATACATCTGTAGGCAGGGAGCGGCCGAGGTGCGAAGCGCCGGCGGGGCCGGGACGGCTTCCCTCTGCCTTTGAACATCCCGGCTCTCATCCGTGCGCTGTGCTCCCATCGCAGCTCTGCCCCGGCCGGGCTCGCTCACCCCCTGCACCCTGGGACTAATTTCCTTGTTTTTCCTCTTCTTTTCAATGGACAGCTCTGGTAAGGTTTGCTTGGCCGGGAAGCCCAGCCAGCATAAGGGAACGAAGCGTGAGAAATCAGGGCTTTATAACCCATAAAAACATTTGCATTAACATTTCAGGCTTGAAACATTTTCAGCCTGCTACATTTAAGTTTTCCGTGCTTTTTTTCCCACCCCATATCTCCACGTTAAAGCCAACACAGATGTTTCTTGCAGGAAGCAATGCCGCTTTGAAGAGAAAATCCACAGATACTTGAAGGCGTCCTTAGGTCCTTGGTGGCCTCCTGAGCATCCCAGCCCCTGGTGCCCTGCGAGCTGTGTCTGGTGAAAGCATCTCCCCAACCGGCCTCCGGTCTCAGCGCGTTCCCGGTAGTTTGTTCCAATGGTTAATCGCCATCACTATAAAAAAATGTGTGCTTTATTTCCTATTTGAATTTGTTTAGCTTTAGCTATTTGTTTAGCTTTAGCTGTTTGTTCTCGCTATGCCTTTCTCCGCTAGATTAAATAGCCCCTAAGCGCGCTGTATTTTTTCCCCTTGGAAAGGTCTTATATGCTCTAATCAAGTCACACCTCATTCCTCTTTGGGATAAGCTAGGCAGACTGAACTCCCTAATTCCTCCACCACGAGGCATTTTCCCAGCTTTCAGATGACTCGATGCCGTCCTCTCCTCTCTCAGCATTTCCAGCCTTAACTTTTGGGGCGAACCCCTGGAAAACTTGCAGTGTGTTGAGGATGGAGAAGTGTCCGGCGCGGTGGGACGTACTCATGATCCTCCTCTCCCCAAGCCCTCCTGTGCACCTGCCAGCCCTGCTTATTTTCTCCCCAAAATTATCACCTTCCCCCTACAAAAAAAAAAGCCCAGCATGGTTTATTTAGCTCTAAGATGGAGGCAAAGCCAAAGCCATTGTTTGCTCCCTTCTTGCAAAGACCAAGGAGCAAAGGAAGACCAAGAAGCAGCTTTTATTGCATTTGTTTTTCCCCTTTAAAACCAGGGATATTTTTTCCCAAGGAGGCGGACGCACACGCAGGCCACCGTGCTCTGCCGGGAGTGTATAAATAGCCGGGGCTGAGAGCAGAGCACAATAGCTGTCACTCGACCGCAGCAGAATGGGGACATGAGTGGTAGCAGATGAATTTCCTAAGCAACAAAGATCCTGTTTTCATGCAAATATCTCTTAGTAATAAAATCCAGGAGAAAAGAAAGACAGATAATGTGTTATATAAGCAGAATTATCTTGGCACAGAATGCTTCTTTCAAGGGTTTGTGGTGGGTTTTTTTTTTTTTTTTTTTGGAGACATCAGCAGCCTTTCAGCAACTTGATTTGGGCTGCGAAGGAGAGCAGCAGTGAATGATGTGCAGCAGAGAAAGTGCTTTAGTCACCTACAAAGCGCCGTATGAATTTAACACAAGCAGCAGCTAATGTGAATAAAACTCAGAAAAAGATTCCTTGCCATGATAACGCGGCCTCCCTTCCCTTTAGGATTTCTGAGCACTTTGCAAGCATCCATTAATTAAGCCTCAAAGGAGATCCCGTCCCCAGTTTTACAGCCGTGGCGAGATGAAGCGTTCTGCTCTAGTGCGATGGCTGGGAAGGCACACGGCATGGGGATGAACCGGAGCCGGGAGCTGAATCCCGCTGCTCTCTCCCCTTAGCCCCTCGATCTGCTGCAGAGACAGACAGAAGGAGGAGGAATTTTTAAATTCAGCCCTTGTCAGGCCGGTCTGAGACCGATGCCTTGTGTCCCTTTTGGGATGTTGCCATCTCTGCTGTCACCAAAGTCTCCAGCGTGGAGAAGCAGCATTGCCCATTCATCCTTCCGTGGAGACAAATCCATTCCCAGGCAGCTATTTCACCTTTTTTTATTTTTATTTTTTAAAGCTTTTATGAAATTTTTTTTTTTTGGAGGGGGTCTGCAACAAAACCGCCTCATTTGTAAATGTGCAGTCGATACCCTGAGTTTGTACCTTGAGCATAGGCACGGATGTGCAGTCACCTCTGCAAATGGATTTACCGTTTGGGAAGTAAAGGGAATATCTGAAAACCAGGAATGCCGGTCAATAGGTTGATGAAGAGGCCAGCCATGGAAATGCAAGAGATGGGTGCGGTCACTTGCAGACCTAATGATATATATTAAATATATGTCCGGTGCATTGGCACATCCATACCGTGTGCCATCTGTCTATATTTATTACAAAGCACTTGGTTTTCTTCACTCGCTCCCCTCATCCTGTCACAGATTGCAGTAACTTGCCTCAGCCTGTTACGATCATTTAATGTAAAAACTGATTGAGATGGTGGCTTTCAAATAGAACGCAGCGTAAGTCCAAAATTCAGGTCCAAAACCCCCCAAATTTCAAACCCTCGGGAGGCTTGAAATGCAAACCTGTTTCCAGATGCCAACCTCAGGCCCGTTTGTATTTGAAATCTGACGTTTGGAAGCTGGACCCTGATTTGTGAGCGTTGAGCACCCAAATGACATTCAGCTGGAAGCACAGATCTTGCCTGAATCCCAACCTCCTCCGAGCCCTTAGGAGCTGGGCAGCTAAAAACACTCAGTCGTTCCTCCGGCTGTTTTAGCTTTGAAAGAGGGGTGTCACCCTCCCTCCCTCCCTCCCTTCTGCTGTAATCAAGCTCTAGAAATTCAGGCTCTGCAGATATTTCACCGTTCCCCAGTTCTCCCTCGCGTCCCGAGCCGTTGCACCTTTCCACGTAGTAACTCAGCCGCTCGTGCTCTCTCCGAAGGACTCAACAGGGAGCTTTCAGCTTTGCTGGTTTTGTTGGTCCCCTGATTATTAGCGCGCTTGGCTCCAGTGACACGTGTTTCTTGAAGCCCGCAGGAAATTTTATGTAGCTAAAAGGTCTCTTGTGTCATCCCTAAAAGCATGCGTCTCCATCCTGCTGCCTCCCTGAGCACGGGAGCACGGCGTTGGTCTGTTTGCTGGGAGAAGAGTTAATTTTTCCTTTCTAATGACTGCAAGTTTGGGGCAGAGCTGCTGTTTTTCTTCCCCATTGCTGGTGTCCTTGCAAGTCCGTTTCAGGCGCAGAGCCGATGCGGTGTCTGTCTGCAGATCAAGACTCCTCCTTGTGCCGCTTTTGGTGGAAATTATCTAGTTGCTTGAAAACCTATGTGCGCACGGACACTCTGCTGCGGCAAGCCTCAGTTCGTTAGGGACTGGTGCTAATGGTCCGTATGGGATCCTGAGATATCCCAAAGCTGTGACGATGGGGTGAGAGGAAGGGGAAGATGCCGGGATGGGAAAGATGTATCTGAACAGGTACCACCATGGTTAACATGAGGGAAGAGGAGCGGGCAAGCACTGGCACGTTGGAGGTTGCTGGAGGAACTGGGAATAGACCAGCTTACTTTACAGAATGACTTTTTAGTGGCCATTTGGAAACCAGAGTGGTCCCCATTTACCTGTGTGCCCCATCCTGGTTCCAACGCTGGAATATTTTGTATTTTTTTTTTTTTTATTTTTTTTTTGAATAAACCTCTGAGCTCCTTTGAGACGTTCACTGGGTGAAGGAACAAGAAAATTTATGCCAGAGGAGAACAAGAGCCTCCAGTGGAAGCGAAATTTTGCTATCCGTATTACCATCATCGTGGAGGAGGTTGTCATGGTGACTTGAGGTGTCAAGAGACTGCTCCGGAGCTGGGAGCAGGGGAGCGAGACGCCAGCGGTGGGAGGCAGGGAAGGAGGGGAACAGGGTGAAACAGGGAGAAAGTGGAAAAAAGTGCAGGAATGAGTAAGGAGAGAAAAATGCAATGGGATGGGGAGAAGAGATTGAAAAGAGAGCGCTGCAGGGAGATTTGCACTTTATTCCCTTCTCTTGATGCATCCGCTGGGCTGGGATGAGCCGAGAGCGGCGGCTGGGGGTCGGGGCTGGGCACTGCCCACCTGGCTCCGGGTTTGGGAGCAGCCGGTGCCCCAACACCCATCACGTACCCACGGCCCCGCACCCTGGTCCAGCAGCGCCGGGCACGAGATGGGGATGGACACGGTTTTGGGAGGAGACACGGCGGCTCCACGGAGGAGCCTGCGGGCAGGGTTTTGCAGGGATGTGCCGACTCTCTCCCCCTCCTTTTGCCCTCTCCCCCCGCCAGCAGCCTCCACCGAGCCCCCTTTCGCAAGCACTAAATCTGCAAAGTATACCCCAGCGAGAGCACTTTCCAAGGGCTGCCGGCTATGACAGATGTTATTTTATGGAACACGGCACCAGAGATGTGAAATACATAGTTCATAAATGTCAGGAGGAAGGAAGCAATATCCTGAATTGAGGTCGTTTGACTTTTTTTTTTCTTTTTTTTTTTCCTTCCTCTCTTGTGAAAGCATCTTTCCAAGTAAACAGCAACCCAGGCCTCGCTGCCATTTGGAGTGAGGAGCAGTCTGCCTTGGAGAAGGCTCTGGCACTTGGGGGAAGTGGTGTCTGAATGTGCAGCTCATCCCAATGGCATTTCCCTCCCCCTCCCCAGCATTGCAACATCTGTCTGAGAAACGCAATGTCAGGAGATCAGGCTGTGGCCATACTTAACTGAGGTCTCCAGGAAGGGCATGGCAAGCGTGCAGCTATAGGAAGAAAATACGTGTGCGTGTATGTGTCTATACGTACGTGCATATGGAACTGCAATTAATTAGGCCCTCGGTTAGTAACAAACTAGCAGGGTTTCCAAAATGCCTGATGATTAATGCCGGTTTTTACTCCTCTGGTTGCTCTTCTGGTCGGCGTTCGTGCTCAGCATCTTCGTTTCTGCCCCCCAAGCCCCGCAGCCCAGCAGCATCCCCTGGCAATGCCTTCCCCCGGCAAACCGTGCAGCTCCTCCTGCCCTCGGCCCCGGCTGCGCGGGTGACTTCAAGAACCGGAGCTGACAAATCAGCCCCACTAAAGTCGGTAGTTTTTAGTACGAGTGTGTCAGAAAGAGTTATCGAATTGCTGCGGCGGCTCGGCGGGGTGCTGAGGAGGGCAGGGGACATCCTAATGTCGCTCACATCTGCCTGCCTGTCTCTGCTGAGCATCCTATGCCCGGTGAAATGCATTTCCACCCAGGCACGGCTCGGGAGCCAACAGATGCGGCATTTAATGCTAATTCCCGGTGACTGGCCCCCCGGCCGCCCGTCGCTCCCCGCGCTGTTGTATCTGCTCGGGGCGGGGGGCTGCCGGGAGGGTGCACGGCACGGCCGGGCAGCCAGGCTGCAGCTGGAGGGATGATGGGTTTGGCCACGCTGGCTGTCGGTTTCCCAGGGACAGCATCCTGGGAAAAGGATACAGGATCATCTCCAGGCTTTTTTTTTCCGATGCTACCATGAAAAACATGCTGTTGGGCTCAGAAGATGCTGCATCCCGGAGATTTTTTGGAGTGTGTGGGGGGTGTCGCGGTGCAAACCGTCAAATTTTTATTTCAAAGAAGGGACGAAAAATCTTAAATTTCCTTGTGTTCTCACAGCAAAGCTACTTTTGGCTGGAAAATAGGCCAATTTCCACCTTATCTAATGCCTCCAGCTGTGATGTGAAAAGCTCAGAGGAAAAACTGCATCTCTCACGTTATCTTTTAACTGCAAAGTTTAATTATCCTCAGCCGCTCTGCTGAAACACGGCCGTGCCCGGGCTGCACCGAGCAGGGGCTGGGGACAGCACTGGGGGCTTGGGTATGTCAATACCAAGGCAATAATACCCAAATTTTGTTGCTTGGATGGGGCAGGCAGGAATATTCTCCTTTCTCCTCCCGTCAGCTCTGAGTTTCCGTGATGAGGAGCACAAATTTCCTCTCTTCTTGTTCCCCAGGCTCTGTGTGTTTTGTGCCCACACGCATAGAAACCTGTGTGGGATGGGTACGTAGTTGAGATGTCCATCAATTATTTATAGCAGGAATATATTCATTTTGCTCTTAATTTATTCACCATTAGCTTCATGGTAAATAGAAGAGAAAAAAGGGGCGATGTGCAGATGTGGATGGAGATATTGAATAACTCTACAGAAATAAATCCACTAAAGAGGGGGCAAATGTTAGAGAATGTGGTAGGGAGGAGATGAGAGAAGAAATAAAAGCTTTAATCTAAGCAGGGCTTAAATACACTTGCAAATGTCAGCTCCTTAATAGCTTGTCCTAAGTCTCAGCATGTTAGAAAATATAAATGATGGAGACATCCTTCTCTCCTTCCCATAAGCTAACATCAGTAGTTTTATACATCTACATCAGTTCCCCTTGATTGCAGCTGCCCTCTTAGGTGGTTGCTTTTGATTGTATTTAATTCATTAATTTCTGTTTGGGTGAGGCTTTCTTCTTCCTCCTCCTTCTTCTTTCCCCAAACCCCTCTTATTTCCCTTTAGGATTCAGTAAGAAATTGAATTCTTGCGGCCGATGCATTCGGGATGCTGGGGAGCAATACGATGTGATGTCTTTTTGGTTTTTTTTTCTTTAACAATCCATTCTGCTTTGGCGACACGTGATATTGCATTAATGAAATATTTAATGCAAACAATTAGGAGGAATTCTGTTCCTGGATTTCATTTTAGCCAAACCCTCTGCCTGGAGGTCTCTTCCCAGCCTGAGAAATGAGTGTAATGCTCTTGGAGCCTGTGAGACCTGCTTGTACCTGGGGACGATGGGGCTGAAAGGACCATAAATGCCCTGGTGCAGGCAGGGAAGAGCTGTGCGGGGTCGCTCGGTGGCTGCTCTGCTGCCTGGCTTAGGATGGCGATGCTTGGGTGGCTTTAGTAGGGCCTGTCGTGACAGGACAAGGGGTAATGGTTTAAAATGAAAAGAGGGGAGATTCAGACTAGATAGAAGGAAGAAATGTTTTACGATGAAGGTGGTGAGGCACTGGCACAGGTTGCCCAGAGAGGTGGTGGATGCCCCATCCCTGGAAACATCCAAGGCCAGGTTGGACGGGGCTTTGGGCAACCGGGGCTAGTTGAAGATGTCCCTGTCCATGGCAGGGGTTGGACCAGATGGACTTTAAAGGTCCCTTCCAACCCAAACCAGTCTGTGAGTCTGGCTACGGCCTCGCAAACACCACGCGAAGGGCTCTGCAGCCGCCCAGCGCTCACTCCGTTGAGCGCGAATTTGGGTTGCCACCCCGGCTCAAGGGCCGTGATTTCTGCTTGCCCACCGTCGGCACCCGGACCGCCTCGTGCCCGCCTGCGTTGGTGCAGCCTGGCTGGCTGGAGAGACGACGTCTCGGCAGAGCTCTCACGCCTGCAAATGGGTGAGGAGCCCCCTCGCTGCTTCCCAGCTGCCGTCCCGCCGAGCTGTTGATGAAATCTCTTTTTCCTCCTTTTCTCTGCACCAGCTGGGGTTTCGCTGTTCTGCCACAGTGGTGTTAGGTTGGCTTCCCCCCCACACCCCCTTCTTTTTTTCTTTTTTCCTCACAGACTACTGTTTTCTTCCTGGGTCTGTGGCATTTTTTGTGTATTTGTCAAGGACACCACTGTTCGGGAAAAAAACACACCCGCCAAACCCAAAATACACAACACTTGAAAGACTGGAAGATCAAGATCTCTGTCATCTAAAGGAGTAAACTAATAGTGTGATTGCAAAAAGCCCTCGTGAGGATCCTATCTGTCATATCGCTGTCAGCTTTGTACTAAACATCCATTAAAGAGCATTTACATGAAAAGCAGGCAATCTCCTCTCCGATCAGAAGGTAACCTAATCCTGCCAACAAATTGAAGGTGAGATCTCTGGGCCAGTCTGGCCTTTTCAAATGCAATGGGATCTTTTCTTCCCAGACCTTCCCAGGGGTGAGAGCTGCAGGAACAGATGCTGAGTCCCATCTTCCTTCCCTGCTCAGCCCCAGCCAGGATCTGGCATCCCCTGAGAAGAGCAAATTCTCCTCCTCTTGCTGGTGACACCAGTCTACAGGCTGGGAATGAGAGTCCCACAGCCCGTTTACACCAGTCCTGCTCCTAATCCCCCCAAATGGTTTCTTTCTCCTTCGGGAAAGCGCTTTGAATCCCTGAATAAAGGAGTCATGTACGTGGATGAGAAACGGTGACAGCCTTCAGACGGGGAGCCTGCATGTTGTGCAGCTATAAAGCCAGTATCCCGAGGCTGTGATTGATGGAAATTCTGTCATTAGCAACCAAGACATTGGATTTTCCAATGCAACAATCATCTTTGCCCCAGCCTTACACATCCCCAACAAGGATGCTCTGCAGCTCCAGACGACACTGAATTTTAATCCCCCTGAAATCAGTTGTTCCAACTACTGTTAGTGATTCTCTTCAGGGCCCCTCGGCCCTGGTTTGCATTTCTGGTTGCAGCTAGCAAGCCCAAGAGTAATGCTCTGAGAGTCTTGTCAAATTAAATTGCATCTTTATATTAACGAGGGTGGGGAAAAGCTCAGCATAATCCCTTGGAGGAAAAAACCCCACGAAGGTCCCTGGTGGGTGAGGGTCTCTGCTCAGTGCACATGGACTAGCTATGGTGGATTTTAAAGCCTAGCAAAGGAAAAAGTGTCCAGCTTCTGTGTCTGGAAGCTGAAGTCAAACAAGCTCTAATTGAAATAAAATCTGTGCTTTTATATGGCCTGGTAATTATTCATGGGGTCCATTACCAAAGGTCAGATGCCTGTTTTTTTAAAAGCACAGTGTAACTCCACCCATGGGAAGCTGCACTTGAGATGGGAATTACTGGGTGAATTTATATGGCCCTCGTTAGGGAAGATGTCAGATTAGGTGTGGGAAATAGCACCTTTCGGCCTTAAAAATGACAAATCTGTGAAATCCAAAGCAGTTCTGCTGCGGTTTAATCTGACCTCTGTCAACTCCAGGCACTGCAGCTCGTTGTCCCTTCCAGTTTCATGTTGGAAAGGGATGGAAAAAGCAAAAAGCTGAGACATGGCTGGACCTGGGCGTCAGACCCCGCTGCACTGTCACTCGCAGGAGCGGTGACGGCAAAGCCGTAAATAGGAGGCGGAACAGCAGCCAGGGGCCAGAGGGCTCGGTGCTGAACGACAGGGAGTTACAAAGACGGTTGGAGAGAGATAAATGCAGGATAATAGTGGCACGCACGTCTGCGCAGCACCCATCTCGCCTTGTGCGAGGGATCAGGGAAGAGGCTCAGGAGTAAAGAAACAAATCTTTGTCTGTTATTAATGAGCAAAGGGAGCAGAAAACGCTGGCACTGGAGCTTTCTGCATAGCAAAGTCGATGCCTCTGATGAGCTCTTAACGCTTAAAGGAGCTGAAATTTCTCCCCAAAGCCTTGGGAGTTTCAAATGAGTTCCTAGTTCCATGACATGTAAGTAGGGGTTTGGGTAGATTTAATATCAGTCTTATATCAGCTCTGTCATCGTGCGAGGCTACACACAAACACTTTGCAGAAGTTACTCGCTTTCCAAAGGTGCTGGTGATACGCCGAAAGGGAGAGGTGGGATGAGCAGCAGCGCCGAGAAAGCCAAGTGACATGACCAGGATCCTCAGCTCCATCACAGCAAGGCCGGGATTAAAATCCAGCTTTCCAGGGTCCAGTTTTAGCAACGTCTTGTTGCTGAAGGCCACTTGCACTGAGTGCTCGCAGGTGGTTTCCATATGCAGAGAAAAGCAAAGAAAAATAAAGCGCTGGCTTCTGCTTCTTGTTCCCACTTAGGGCTAGAAGCAGCTGCTCGCACACGCGCGTGCGGCTCACCACCAAACCGTCTGACCCCAAAACCTCCTGACATACAGTGCTAAAAGAAAGAGCAAGCTGGGAAGCTGGGAGTCATTTAGCAGAATAAATCAGCCGCTAACTAAAATAGTTACAGCAGAGACGGAGGTTAATGCACGTGCTGCAGCCAGCCACGGGCACGGGGGTGAGGTATTTGCAATATAATATTGAAAGATCACAGGCCACCTCTCCCTTCCCAATAGTCCAGGGAGAAGTTTCCATCTTGCTAACAAATACTGTGTCTTTATAGAGCAGACAAATTATTCCAAATGGCTTTTGTGGAGTCATGATGACATATGTTGAAACATATTTCCAAGATGATGGGAGACTGCAGGGGAAAAGTGCAGGAAGCTCTTCCCCAGAGGAGATGCTCTTAAAACTTGCTGTGAAAAATCTGCTGCAAACACGTCCAGATCAGAGCGTTTGACTGGGTAAATCGGTGTAACTCCAGGGCCAAATCCAGCTCAGCAAAACATGGGGAGCTTCACCCACCTCCCTCGCTTGTGGAGCCACTCAGGTTTGTGCCAACCTTGGAAAAGACCCACCATTTGCAAGATAATATTTCTAGTCTTAGAGGGAAAGGTGAAATTTGTCTGTTAAGTAGGCAATTAGGCTAGAAAAACAGATGCCCTCTGCTTTTATCATTGTAACACCTGAGGATCATTAATTCCTTTGGTGAACAGAGGTTATAATTCAGTTTCTCCATCAGACCATGAGGCTTACATGCAGTTTCTTTCTTTCCTCCTTCTTGTTTTAAAACAACCCCCCTCCAAACAGGGCGTTTTGAAGCCAGCAATCCCATCTCTGTCATACTACTTAAAATATTTAAAGACGGTCCCCTCTCCTCCAGGAGCTGAGCGTTAAACTCCCTTTCTTGGAAAAACCCAACGTGAAAATCATCAGAACAAGTTTCCTTGATTTGCAAGTTGTGTGGAGGACTCAAAACTTAATCCCATCCGGGACATTTTCACGGCAACTTTTCTGAGGGCAGCAAACCAGCTGTTAAACCCCAAAAGCCTAGTAAAGTTGGGAAGGGAGCTGGGTTGCTCTCCCTGCTCCACAGTCAGGAGTTACTTAGGTTATGGAAAACGGGGAATTTCTTCCAGTCCCTCGTTGTTCCATAAACTTGTGGTTCGCATGTGGATCCCCAGAGACTCTCAGTCCTTGGGGCTGGTTGATGTGTGTCCCCCATCACTTCTCTTGCTGTCAAATCTTCCCTCTCCCTAATAACTGAAATTATTAGTTGTCATTCCAACAGGGACCGGGGTTGAGGTGTCGGGAGCTGTCGGTGTTGCTCTCCAGAGCAATTTCTCTGCATCAGGTGGCTGCCAGGCAAGGCAATATCTCACCGGCAGTTATTGGGGTGTTAGGAGACGTGAACAAGTCCCAGGTCTGGTCCTGAGACATCTCTTCCCACCCTGGGGAGCCCTTTTTCCCCTGGATCGCCCCATCCCCAAGGCTGCCACTTCATCTTTAATAATTAAATCCCCTCTAAGCATCTTCCCCAGAGCCATGGGGGTTTCTGCTGGGAACTCCAGGCTGAGCTTGGCTTAGGGATGACTGAGCTTGGCTTAGGGATGTCTCGCTTGTTTTATCTTGTTTCCCTGCAATTGCTCATTTTTTAACCTGATGGACAGATTTTGCAATGATTTATGTCTTGGCCAAGCGAGAAGATGCTTGGCCAAGGGACCAGACGTGGAATAAAGCTGGTCAGGGCAGAGATGCCTCCGAATTTTTACAACAGATCAATGCATTTTTTCCCTGCTACGCAGCGACACAGTTAAGATGTTTCTTTCTGCATCTTTCCAAGGGAGGCAGCCTCAGCCAGAGATTAGCCTAAATTTCCTTAGTCCCAGGTTCAGCGAAAGAATTTAAGGAAATGCTTAAATCTGCAAATCTGCTGGATGACGATGTTCATGGGGGGACACTGCAATATCACCATCAATACCAGTTCCCTGTCTGCATCGGGGGTTTTTGGCACACCAGGATGTTTGTGTTCAACATTCAGCATCAGTCTTTCTTCACTGCACATGCTCGGGAGAAAGACCATCATTTCTGTGTGCGTGTAATCAAAGAAACTCTTCTCTGATTAACGTACAGTATCCTTGGGGAAGGGGAAAAAAGAGAAAAAGAAAACAAACAGAAATTGGACCCAAGATCTTTCCACACAGTGCTCAAGGCAAACAAATAAAGGATGATAGATAACCAAATAGAGGAGAGGAAATTGTGCTCTTCTCTCCTCTAACAGTACCACAAAAGGCCCATCTCTCTGGTTTCCTGGTAATTACCAGCCTCTCTGTCAGTGGGTTACCTTATATTAATTAACATTATTTATTGCTGTTGGCAGAGTGACTGCTACAGTAAATCAAACAATTAGCAGCCTCGCATATTGCACTCGGAAGAGAAGTAGCCAGGTGCCAGAACGGATTTACTTTCTGCTTCATGTTTTATTCACGGGCTCTCCATTTAACGTTGTTGCATTGCCCCATCGCAGCCAGCCTTGCTCTGCAAGACGGGGTGGAGCAGCACGTGGTGCGGCAGCACCGGTCCCTGCTGCCTGCGCTGCCGGCAGCGTGCAGGCAGCAGATCATCCCAAGGCAGGGCTGGGGTCCCCAACATCTCCTTCAGCATTGGTGTCCCCACCCTGGCCAAGGCAAGGTGCACCGTGGCACAGGGGTGAGGGGTTTCTGGCATCTAGGGAGGAGAAAAAGTTCATCATTTTTCCTGTTGGTGGTTATTGAATTTAATCGCAATTTCTTGCAATGAATAAAAAGTCAAAACTGGCTGGAAAACTGAGAAAGGAACTCTGCGCAGCGCTGTGCATGGCTAAAGCTGCTTCTGCTTCTAAGTGTTGGTCACAGGTTGTTATTTCCAAAACTGACCCTGTGGATGTTGGGGAGACCTCAGGTGCTCCCCGGCCTGGGTGAGCATTCGCCCCGAACCGCTGCTTTCTCCCCTGGTGAGGGTTTGGTCCCTCAAAGAGTTTTCCTGGCTGCCAGTTCTGATTTAATTATATGGTGAGAAATGAAATGTGAAGAAAAGACAAGGGGAAAAGCCCGTGTGGGCAGCCAAAGGAGACATTTGGCTTGTTAAAGCAAGGCGATCACAGTTTGCTGCTAATTACAGGAAAAAATACAGGAATCCCTGGAGGAGACAGCAAAAGAGAGACTCATAAACCCCACAACATGAGCATGAAACGTTTTCTGGTTTTCATAATTGTATTTTTTTTTTCTTTCTATAGTTTTTCTTTTTTGTCATTTGAATATCATCTCTAGACTTTGTCTTCTGTCCGTTTTGGCCTCCAGCTGTGCAAAAGCAGGGCACAACAGCAACAACCTGCACCGCTCTTAGCGGGGGATCCCATCACTTTTACAAAGAGCTTTGCAACACCGTCGTGCGCGATTGCCGGGGACTGGGAGCACCGTCGCACTTTGCCTGTAGCTCGGTTGTGTTGGGGTGTAGTTCAGAGATGCCTCGGTTGTGTTGGGGTGTAGTTCAGAGATGCCTCGGTTGTGTTGGGGTGTAGTTCAGAGATGCCTCGGTTGTGTTGGGGTGTAGTTCAGAGATGCCTGATGAGATGCTCAGCTGGGTGGGAGAGGAGGTTGTTCTCTAAATATCAGATAAAGAAGGATAGGGTTTGTCAGCTGTTGAAACCAAAATATCTTTGGGATAGTTCTATATTTTACTTCTGTTTCTTTTCAATGTGGAGAATTGTAAAAGAAACAGAAATTTCCCATTCAGGAGTTAACTTGGAGGGGGGAATCTGGTGGAAAATTATCTTTGATAACCTGGATGACAACCTGGGCCTTCTGGTCCCCATCACCCAGCTCTCTGCAGCAGGGACCGACCCTGGCAGCACCCGCTGAGGCTTCGTGGCAGGTTCAGCCAGGTGCCGTCATTCCACTTTCTCTGTCACAGCTCCCACCAAACGCTCGCTGCCTTGTCCTTCTCCTCCGCTGAGCTGCACGGTTTTACTGCCGGTTTGCGCCTTCCCAGCCGCCCTGTCTGTCTCCATCAACGTCGAGCATCGCCGCTCAGCCGGTGGATGTCAACGCTGGACCTTGAGGGTCTTGAAGTTGTGATGGAAAAAGCCCAGAGCTTAAACCCTTTCCATTTCCATCTCCTACTCCCTGTGTGACACTCCGCAGGTGAGAAACGTGCTGTCCTCAGCCAAACGCCTGCTCTCATGCGTTATTTGAACAGTTTCCTAAACACTTCTCCAAGAAGCCCTGTAATGAAAGGAGTGGTTTCCTTTGGCTCCCTTCCCAGACCTACCCAAACAGAAGGATGCTGACCTAAGGCTGTTAAACACTTTGATGTATGGCTGTGTCTCCTTAAGTAGAAGATCCATATTCTTAGACTAAGCTGCCATGACACAGGGACATTATGAACTCTCTGAACCAACCGAATCCTACAAACGAGCCATTAGCAGGCTGTACGGCACATTGGCTTCCCTGTGCCGGAGGGGGCTCCCGTTAAATAAGATAATCATTGCCGTCCACGCGCCCGGCAGGATGCTATGTGTTAATTTTAATGCAATTTGTCTTGCCCCGCTCCTCCGACCCCCCTTCCCCTGAACACAGTGGGCTGGGGGAGGCTGGGGGTTTATGCTGCTCCATGAACATGCGTCCAGGAAATTTCTTGCCATGGGAGGAACCAGCCGCCTTCCTCCTCTGATTGCCAGGGAGGAAACGTGAGGACAATCCCACTGTGGCACCGGCATCCATCACAAACCAACTTTTATTACCCCTGATGACAACTACTCTGCCCTGCTCCTAAGCCAGCCCCCATTAACCGTGCCTGATACACCTAATCGAGGATCAAAACCATACCGAGGTGGGGCACTGGGATCCTTTCAAGCTCCTGAGCATCCTACGAGCACCAAGTAAATGACAGCACCCTGCTCAGCCCCCGCTCTCGCCCGGTGCAGCACCTGCCCCTGCTGTACTCCCATAAGGAGGTTTGAAAAGCAACATTTCAGAGATGTTCTCTGGGGAAAACGAGCACTGGATAGTCTTAGCCTAAAAAATTAGGAAACCAAAAAAGAAGTAAAAGAGGAAAAACCTGAACAAAGCATGGCGTAAAGATGGAAGATTTCATTGTAAGGAGGTAAAACCTCAGTGCAGAAGGCCAGCATGCGGGAAGTGCCCCGGAGGGTATTTACACCCCCACCACATTTCAGAGGGGTTTCTTGTCTCCCCAATGTGTGCCACCTCTCCTTGCTCCTAATTTTTTTGCTTCCTTGACAGATCTAATCTGCCTCGCAGGGCTGTCTGCATGCAGACGTGTGAATTGGAGGTCATAGTTGCAGGGAAGAAACACGTATGGATAATTTATTACATGGTAAGGAAGAGAAGAAGGAGTCCACCTCCCGAGTGGCGTGCATAATTACAGTTTTAGTCCATGAACTCCTCTGGAGCATCCTTTGAGGAAACTGGTCAATTGAAAACGGAAGCAAAATACTTGCTCTAGCTGATTAATTCTTTTAGGGACTGTCACCGCAGTGGTTGTGACGGGAGCGCTGCGAGAAGGAGGTCCTCTGTCTGTACAGATCAAGGCGCAGAGGAGATGTATTTGCAAGGCATCAGTCAACCGCTCTTTAGATAGATTGCTTTCCACCCAAGAGGGAAACTTTTGCCCACATTTTCTTTTGGCTTACAGGCTTTCAGAGATACCCCGTCCTCTGCTCCATCCTCCAACACCAGAAGGGCCTTTTGAAGAGCTAGACTGGAAAGCGTAAATGACTCAATATTGGCCAGAAATGGCCAATTCTGGGCAACCTCCCGCCTTCCGTTCCCACGCAGCATGCGAGGTCTGATGCCGCAGCAGCTCCCAAGGGCTGCAGCCCACCGGGATGGATGGCGGAGCTGCCCGTGTCTGGGCAGATCTGCTTGGAAAGGGCTTTTTCAAAGAGGCTGGCAAGATATTTTCTGTTTCTCTGAAATTCAAATGAACACACAATGTTTTTTCTTCATTAAAAGTTGAAGCAAAATAAATAATTGGGTACCTCTCGGTGATAATTACCCAAATTTATTTATGTAGCTTGTGCATAGTGGATGGGGCTGTTGTTCTCTCCACGGGTAACTCCCTGCTATCAGGATCAGGCGAACAAACTCACCCAAGAGAGAAAAATAGCTCCCATCTCTCTCCCTTTCTGGTGCAGGATTAAGGATTTGGAAGACTGGTTTGCAAATAACAGGTGATGTCTTCACGCTCCTCTTTTCATATCCGATGGCCCACGGTGTTACGAGCATCAGAATGCGGCGGTGAGCAGCCGTGGGTCCGGTCCTCTGCCCGCTCCGGGCTGCGGAGGTTTTGGGGATGCTCTCGCTCCCTGAGTCTGGTCCCACCGGCTCTGAGATCGAGTGATGGCTTCGGTCAGGGAGAGGAAACTCTGCTCGTTGCGGAGCTGAGCCAAGCTTGGCCAACCTGCCGAAACCCTAAACTGAGGTGTTTTAGTTGAAAAGCAAGGAAGACCCACGACAGGCAGAGTATTTGCCTTGATTTTATTCTGATTTATTTGTTGCTGGGATTCCTAACAAATATAAGCTTGCACAGCAATTAAATTACATTTAATTTGATTAGATTAGAGCTGAGGGAAGCACTCTTCTCACTCTACAATGTAAGGAAAAGAGAAATGAAACCTTTCAAGAAAAAAACATGACTTGGGCTTGGAAATGCAAAAAAACCCCCAAATTTATCTAGATGAAGAAAGGGAGATGCGATGAACTGCAATTGAGCAGGAAGCCTTGAGAGAGAATCAAAAGTTTGGGGGATTCATCGGAGGACATAATTGCAACATGTATATTGATTTTACAGAGATAGGAAAACAAATGTTTGTGGAGATTGGACTTAGTTTATTACATTTATTTCCCCACAGAGTTGATGTTTCTCCATTAGAAAAAAAAAAAGAAGATGTTCTTAAATGCATTGGTTTTTTTTCCGAGATGCTTATTAAGTTATTGCCTGATCCCACTGGCTCTATCTTTTTGCAAATTGGTTTGTCTGGAAGAAGGTTACACTTTTCAGGCAGCTTATGAAGCATTCTTTTTTTTTTCTTTCTTTTTTTTTTTTCCCCTTTAATTGTTTGCATTAAAGGACTGGGATCTCGCTGTGCCTATTGCTCCCTGGGAGCTCGATGAATAAAACCCCTTTGGCTAAACACTTGCCAGAACCAGGGGACGGGTCAGCCCTGCCCGTGTGCCGCGGGGATGCCCCAGCTCCTCGTGCCCACTCCTGCCGATAACTGCCCACTGACTTCTGTACCCCTAAAACACCTTGTCCTGCACCTTTTCCATGTGACGAAGAGAGAAACCGAGGCAGCAGCAGGGAAACAACCCACCCGCATCCCCCGTGCCCAGCCGTGGTACCCCATCCTCGCCATCCCACCTCCCAGTTTTGCCACGAAGCAACGCCGGGAAAACCTAATACGAGAGGTGAGGGTTTGCTTTTATTCCCTGCCGTGATGGCTTTGGCCACGTGCGTTATTCAGCGTTAATTCCGCGTGCTCCTAAGTCTCCTGGTAGTTTTTCAGGGCTTGCTAATACCGTGGCTTAATCACAGCTCAGGCACCGGTGTCTGTGGCAGAGAAACACCACTTCCAGGTCTGACTGATTGGGATTTAAGTTCTGATTTCTCTTAGAGCATAATCAGGCCTGAATGGGGAGATTTTTACGGTGACAATTAAAATAATGAAAGTGAACTTTAAATGACATTCAAACACTGTCACCTGCTACCAGCTCCACTATCCCCTCTGCATTCTGGGAACTGCAATTTTAAGCATCATTCACTGCAGGGTGATTACAGCTGCATCTATTCAGCGAGTTGAGCTAAAATACTGCAGCAGCCTGAAAGGAAGCATTTTCAGGTGTCAGGACCTGCCACTGCGCCGGATTTCCAGGAAAGCTCAATATTTTGAGTGTGTGATGGGGGCTGAATACTTACAAAAACCTGGAACAGATTCTGGATTAGTTTTCTCTACGTGGCATTTACAAATTGTAATGAATTCATATTATGTTTGTGGCATATAATAGTAAGAGGTTTATTGATTTACAGATCATTATTTTACTATACATTCAGATAACAGCAACCCGTGGAATTATTCATGTGGCCAGGGTCAGGGGCTGATCCAAAGCCTCGTATTATCTATTCTGTTCAGATCTGGATAAATCAAAGCCCAGCACGAACAAGCTTGAGGTTGAGGCTAAATGAGAAGCAGGATGCTCCATCGCACGCAACCGGTCACCCTCCCTGCGGCTGGCGGGGCAGGGAGGTGCTCAGCACTTTGCATGGTCCTCTTTGGGGGTCCCCACGTTTAGGGACCCTGCCAAGGAACCGGTGGGGTGTCAGTGCTAAAGGAGCAGCAGCAACAGCCCCATTTGTAGGGCTGGATGGGAGCGAGCACAGCCTTGGGGCAGAGCTCTGGTACGGCATCGAAAAGGGTAGGAGCAAGGTCTCAGCGAGGACATTTGCTGTGGCGTTTTGAGGTTTGCACCTCGTCCAGGCCACTCGGTTACTAATTCCCATCCCTCACTCTTGTTTCTGGCAGGGGTTTGCCTGTCTCCTGGCAGGATGCCTCTCCTACAGCCCAGCAAACAGGACCGAGCGGGCACAGAAAGGCTCCCGCCGGGGCTTGTCAGCTCCTTTGATGAATTAAAAGGGTTCAAGGGAATCGGTGAAGCGGTGCTTGTACTTCAGCGCAGGTAAATAAGTACTGAGTGAGTTCTGGAGGAAGGGGGTGTTCAAAGCCACAGCTCCGAAAGGCGTGCACAGCGCAGCCTCCGTGGGCTGCAGAGGGTCTGTGCTGCCAGGCTAAGGGCGAGAGGAACCCCCTGCACCTGGGGTGCCTTTCGTCCCCGAGCCAGGCTGGGACATGCCTTTCCAAAGCAGCTGCAGCAGTCCTGGCAGCGGGTTACTGCTCTCTCTTGGCTGTCTTCTCCATGAAATCAGCTTCCAGACTGATGCTCTCAGTCCTATATTTTGCTCAGGGAAAAGAAACCAAATCCAACCATCATGTCCCATCACTCCAAACCTTGAAGTTTCCTCTACCTCCTTCAGATCCCCGGTCTCCCCCCGAGAGTTGGCGTGTGCACCTCATCGATAAGGAGGGGTTTGGAACAGCTTTCCCGAGCCAAGGAACTGTGCCAGGAGAGCTCTGCCCCGCTCCGTCACGGCGCAGCAGCGAGCATGGAGGGATTGCAGAGCAAACTCGAGTCCTGAGCCCCTTCTTGACGCACACAAGGAGCCTGGCAGCGTGGTACAACCCTGCCCCGCTGAGTTCAACGGGGCTACTGAGAGCAAGGATAAAATTCAGTTGATAGACTCAGGACCCCATGGCCACTTTCCTGCTGGCAGTGCCTCCCAGCCCTCGCTCGTAGTCCTGGTCCCCCTGTAAAACTTGTGGCTGATGGGCTGGGTTGGTTCTGTGACGTGGGAGCAGATATGATGTAGTACGGAGAGGTGACGTTGCTGGTTACATCCCCGTAATCTGTGGCCTCCAGTGGGGTCGGCTCTGCCGTGCCGGGAGCTGGACATCCATAGCAGAGAGCTCTGGTCCAGCGCCGATGCTTATTGTGAAATATTCCTGGGGTGGGAGAGCACAGGGGCCTGACGTGGCAGATGTAGGTATGGAAACAGAGCCAGGGGCTGCCTCCAGGACTCGGCTTTCCCAGGGTTGGGAGCACAGCCAGTGCAGAGGGATGCGGGAGCCGGGTGCAGGTTGCAAATAGGTGAGGAAGATGATGGTACCTCCAGGCGGGAGCCGAGGGCAGAGGGTGTCGCAGCACTTTAACCTGCATCGCACGGGCAGCTCCTGGCAGAAGCAGGAAACAAGACCAAGACCCTGTAACGCTCCAAGAGTGATTTAGCCGCAACACCAGTTTTTGTGAGACACTTGTGTGAGGGGTGTCTTGTCGCTGAACTCATGCCAGGTTTTCTCACCGAGCATCTCTGCCCTCTTCCCCAGCCAGCGGAGCTGCTGCTGGCTTTATCTTCTGCTGAGCAGGAGGGGTGTTAGCTAGAAAAAGCTGCCGGCTGCGAGGCAGGAGCCTATCTTGGTCCCTGGGAATCTCCCATCAATCTGCTGTTTGGAGGTGATAAAGCTTTTGCTCGGATGTTTCCAGCGTGTTTGTGTTTTGGCCTGGGAGCTGCAAGGATGCGAAAGCCCTGGTGCTGCCAGGTGCCGTGATTCGCAAGGCATTTGCAAACCTCGTGCGTGCTGCCGAGGGGGACCGAGCGAGCCAAAGGGCTCTGCAGGGCTCCAAATCAGCACAGCTCTGCTGGGGCAGCAGTTCTGTCCCTGCTCAGGCTGCAGCTGATGGGGACACATGCTCTTGATCGCCCCTGCATTAAAATTCATCACCGAGCCCTGCTTGCGCCTTTGATTTTGGTGGTTGTGCCTTGCTGAGGGACGACACGCTGTTCTGTTCATTTGTTTTCTGATAATCTCCGCTGGTCTCCAAGGCTTCCTTCCCCCAGCTTCAACTGCTGCCTGCTAATTTCCATCCAAATCAAGTGGGGCTCTTGGCTGCTCAGCGCGCAGGCACAGCTTTTAACCAGTTAGCCCAGCCTGCCTTCCAAAGAGCGGGGACGTGATGGGCGAGCGAGGATGCTTGAGAAGTTACGGGGAATGCTGCTCGCTGCGGGGCAGGGACAGAAACCGCCTCCGCTGCCACAGGTAAAGGATGGTTCCAGCTGGCAGAGTCGCTCCTGAGGTGTTAGTGTAAGAGGCAGAGGAATCGACCGCGATTCTTCACAAGTCCTGGCCTGGGAATCTCCAAAAAATAGGATGTGGGGCCCTTGGCATGGCGCACGTGCGGGTGCGTTCGTGGCAGAAGGGCTGGGGATTGCAGGGCAAACACTGGGGATGCTGCATGTCTTGGGGAAGGAAAGCAGAGATGGGGGATGAGAAAACAATCTATTAGCATCAAAAATCAAGACGGCACAATTGCTGTGGTCTCCTATCTGCAACCGAGGCAGCTTTGGAGCTCTTCACTTCTAATTACCCACAGATAATAAGCGAATACAATAGTGAAGGATATTAGAATAATTTACTGTGCATCAAAGAAAAAAGATTGGAATCATTTGCCTTCAGTGTATCCATTTCTGTAACGAGGATCCTACCCAAGAGACCTTCCAATCAGCCCCTTCTGACAACTCTTGCCAAAAATCCGTTACAGCTATTAGCAACAAAGTTATTAGCTGGTAATTAACTCTGTAATTAACTTGAAGAGACTTCAGCAATCAACACCGAGATCTAATGCGAACATGTCGTTAAATCAAGTGCCATTAATGTATAGGAAGGTCTCTCCACGGTGGCTGCGATGACAACAACCCAAGGTTACCACGCAGCTGGTTCGCTGGCGTTGGATCGTCTCGCAGGGAGCAGACGGTGACAAGCCGGATGCGACGGGTTTGCGGAGAAGCTGCCTTCTGCTCCCTCCCCGGCCAGCTCAGCTAAATCCCGACACAGGCTCGGCCATCGCTTTCTGCACAGCCTTCCCCGAGCATCCCGCGTTTTCCAACTTCTCAGCCGCTCTGGATGCTAACTGCACGCAGCCCCGTGACTCTTGATGAGTTTTTGAACCAGAAAAGCATTGCCTTTTAATTCCTCGCATGAAGCGTTGAATTCATTTCTTCTCCTTCTTCTTTTTTTTTTTTTTTTAACAAAGATATTGTCACCTTCTGATCTTCAGGCCAATTTTCTCTCCGGTCTGCCTTGCAGCAGAACCAGACACTCCAGCTCAAGTGGGTTTTATCCCCCCAGCCTCTCTCCTCCCCTCCCTGTCCCCTTCCCTCTCCACCCACTCTCTCCCTGACGCGCTTAAAAAAGACACAATTGAGTCGCGTTAATACACCCAGCTCTCCTGCGTGAGAGTTATTCTGTCTCATCACGGCTACAGAGGGAGAGGGAACAGATTTGGCATTTAATAGAGCTATCCTCAAGGACACCAAGGCAGCTATTCAGGAACGATCAAATGACAGGTTTGAATATCAAACAGCAGCCCTGACAGCCAGGGAATCGGAGATCTCTTGCCGTACACCTGATATCCTAATCTGAAATGAGAATCTCGGGGGAGGCGCATCCTTTTCAAAGGGTGTTATTTTTTTTTATTTTTTTTTTTTTAAAAAAAAGGTAACTTTTCCTTCCTCCTTCAGAAGTTTAACAAAAGTGCATCCGTTCAGAGAAATCATTTATCTCCAGTGGCAATCAGCTTAAATATGTCCCATTATCAAGCTGCCTGCTACCGCGCATCAGCAGGCGCTGTTAGGACACGCGGCTGAGTGTGGATAACATGCTAGTAATTACTTGTCTCCACAAAATAACCTCAGCTGACGAAGAGGAGGGGCAGGATGGCAAAGCAGCTAAAGCCAAGCGTGCGGAGGGCAGGGAGCGGCTGGGAACGGCACCCGCTCTGCTTTACCTGGTGCTCCCCTGGCTCCCATGGCTCGGCGGGACAGCAGCACCCCAAGACATCCCTCTCCTCCTGCAGCCTTCGACTCTCTCCCAAATACTGAATTACCTCCAACCCACGTCCAAGCAGCCTCAGAGCCGCAACGCCTACACGGGCCGGTGAGACGTCCACGTGCTGCCGACGGACACGGCGTTTCCCACCGTGGTGCTCTCCTATTTTTGTGCATCACCCTCCTGGTGAGGGCAACCGTGCCCACCGGCCTCTGGTGGGGACCTTTGCAGGAGGGAAGGGTCCGAGTGCCCAAACCAGGGGCAGAGATACCTGGCTGTGAACAGAGCCAGATACGCAGGCAACGGCAACCTTCCTCACTTGAAAAAACATGCAAGCAGGACTGTATCTCTATACCCTATATGTATATTCCTTGATATATAACTTAATAAAACTTTATGGACCCAGGATAAGGAATCCACGCTGAATAGATGAACTGGGATTGAAATATGGTCCAATTAAGTCTGTAACAGGGCTGGCTTTACTTTGAACATCCTCCAACTTGAAATGAAATCTTCACCGGAGGAGATAAATCAGCCAACATAAACCACAACCCCGCTTCTGCACCGCTCCCAAACGAGCAGGGATCAGCCCGGCCCATGATTTTTGAGGGGGAAGACGGATTCCTATCGGGACGCATCCGCTCCCAAGGTGTTTGCAGCCCTCTCCCCATGGCTGGGCTCAGGCAGCTCCTCCCCAGCCTCTCCTGCTCTGCCAGACCCCTAACGTTCCTCCCCGCAGAAAGAAAACAAAACAGCAAATTGTTTTGCCGTCATGTTCCCACAGCTGCAATTAGCACATTCATGCATTAGTTTTATTTCCCCTTATTCGGCGTCCTCTTTTTTTCTCTTCTGCCGCTGCTTCAAGAAAAGGAGATTATTTTTAATTACAGTTTTACACTCGATTAATGAACATCAACAATGTGCTAATGAATGGGACTGCGGCACGAGGACACGATGTGCTTCCACGGCTTTCAAGGGGTTTCTGTAGGCATTATTTATCTCCAGTCTGCCCCCGTGGAGACTCGGAGCTGGGGAAGGACAAAGGAGGCAAACAGCAAGGTTATATTCTCCTGGATTCGGGCACATAAATTGCTCAGGATGCAGCAGTCTGAAATGCCCCAGACATTGTCCCAAGGTGGTGCCGGGATGGGTCTGAGCATCCCAGGGGGAACGAGGTGTGGGCTCTGCTGTTGGTAACGGCAATTTCTCGTGCCCCGTCATGCACATGCAAATAGCTCAGCGTTAATGAAAGTTTTATCCTGATGTCATTCTGCATAGTTAAAAAAACCCCACCACTACTCTAATTTTCTGGTTCATGGTGATATCACCCGTGGAGTTTGAGGCTTTGTTTTTCATCAAAAGCAGCTTTACTCTCTCCCCACAAATGCAAGGAAAGGTATGGGTTTTCTGCATGTGGAAAAGGTCATTCCATCATAAAAACCTGCCGCCTGACATGCTGTTTTTATTGAGGTGAAAGGCAGAAGTATTGAAATTCTGCCAAGACAAATGAAAAGAGAAAGCAAGCTCTCCAAAACAAATAGCAACCCTCCAAAACCCGAACAAAAACCCTACGCATACATTTCTGCAGAGATGAGACTGGTTTTCGGAGACAGCCCAGGTCGGGCAAGCTCACCCTTTCCCCAAGCCTTCTCCATCATGTCATCTTTGCTGGATTTCCATCCCTCAAAGGGAGAAACCGTATGTAAATCCTAATGGAAAACACCCCATGGGCATCCCTACATCTGCAAGGACTTTATCCACCCTTCCTCCTGGGCTTTCCTCCTTAAATCCTCCTTAAAACCTCCTCCTCCTCCTCTTTGGCTTGTGGCTCTGGAGCTCTGGGTGCCACCGAGCATGAAGGATGCTGCGTAAATGCGAAGGGGCTGGGAGGAGGTTGCAGGAGCACGAGCAGAGGGGGGGGAGCACGGTACCCCGATGGCACCCTGCACCCCGATGGCACCCGCTGTGCCCTCCCCTCCGTGCGCCGAAACACCACGTTAAATCCCTCCTGTTTACTTGTATTGTACACTTGGCGTAATACGGTTCTCGCTTTGTCAGACGAAATCGGTTTGGGCCGAGACCAGCGGTGCCATCAGCGTTTTGTGCTTCTCGTTACTGCTCTATTTAGGTTTTTTGGTATATTTATTGCACGACGGGTGTAGTAATGGCAAACCCCGCTTGGGTTAAAGCGAGCCCGGAGGCGTGGGTCTCCTCCCTGCCATCACGCGCAGCACAGGGTCTATCAACTTCTTATTTAAATGAGAAACGAGACCCCTGTAACACCGCGGAGATGTCTGGGAGAGCTTTAAACAGCCAGGAGCTGTCACAGGACCCCTCACGGAACTATAAAAGCATCTTATCTCCCCTTTGCCCACCTCCCCTTGAGCTGGGATCGCATCCACCCGTCTGTCTGTCCATCGATCTTGTTACCTATCTCCTCGAACCGAAGAGCCGTGACACTGCTGTACGCAAAGCACACGCGCCGGAAAGAAAAGCTGAGTATTAAATACACTTTGCCCCCTTTTTTCTCAGTTTTTTTCCTGATATTTTGAGGTGAGGACTTTTAGTTTTATCCTTAGAAAATACGCCATATTTTGCTGGTCTATTTTTACAGAGACATTGGCCCTTTAAATAAGAGATATATTGAATTCCTGCAGTCACCGAGCCCAAACCAGTACCACTGATGGGCTGGACAGGCATCCTCCCCCCCCCCAAAAAAAAAAAAAAAAATCGAAACAGAAAAAGAAAATGCAACCCAAAGGAAAAAGCAAATAAAAACTGTATATATTTGTCTGCCTCCCGCAGAAGGGCCCTACACTCGTCCTATCTCCAAGGCTCAATGTGCACATGTCCCCAGCATGATAAGGCTCCTTTGAAACCGTTTTCAATCCCCGTGCTCTGTCACCATTGGCTGCCTTGTTACCGAAAATTTACCATGAAAGAAAAGGGGGGAAAAAAAAAAAACCAACCCTAAAAAGACTCTGGACTGAGTCAAATCTATTTACTCATAATTCACAGAGCGTTTTCCCTTCCTTCCCCCCCACCCCGTAGGGATGCGGATGCACCGTGCTGGGGTGTGCAACGGGGTTCGGGGTCCCCTTCACCCACGGGGCATGGGGGGTGGATAAATAAATCTCTTAATAAATTCAGAGTTCACGGATGGGGTGGGGGAACCTGGTGTGGAAACCTGAGGTGGAGTTAATGCTGCAGTTGTCAGTCACTTTATTATTTATGAGCCTGGAAGCCTTTCATGACGGAAACGTAGTTTGATCCCTCAGCTAGAAAGAAGCAAGTATCTAATGCTGTCTAACCCTTTTCCGTTTCATTCAAGAGCAGGCTGAGTTTGCCGACACTTTCTGTTTTCATGTGCAATAATTGCTTAATGGTGACGATTAAGCTTGGCAACGCTCTGCAAACTGTCACTCTTCGAGAGCTTGCAATTTTTCCCCAGTTTGGCTGCTTGCGAGATTTTCTGCCTTTTTTTTTTCTTTTTTTTTTTTTTTTCCTTCTTCTTTTTTTCTTCCAGCAGCTCAAAGCCAGACAAATAATTTGGTTTTAGGTTTGGAAGAGGGACTGATGACCTCGGTCCGCATTTGCAAGCCGTGACCTGCTGGGAGTTTGTGCATAGCTGTGGAGATCTATGCAGAGAGGACTGAGCTTGCAGCTGGTGTAAATCAGCAATAGTAAAAGCATTTTCAGCTCCGGGGGGGTTAAACCCATCAGTCTGCATCTGCCAAGACCTGGGCTTGGAAATCATCTGTACTTTGCTTTTTGGGCGATGGCAGCAGGGCTGGTGCAAGCCAGATGTACAGCAGGATATTAAATGCCCAGTAAGGCGTTTAACTCATCCCTACATCACTTAAACAATTATCTTGTAGTAACATTTGGGTTTTTTTTGTGCGTTATAAGGTATATTAATTATGAACAGGTTTTGGAATTGAATTCCCAGGCTTTAATGGGCTGCTTCCCTCCACCAGCAGATGTGAGCTGACTCCGTTTATGGCCATCCTATTGCTGAAAAGGCTCCGTTTCAGCACGAGGGGAAAATGGTCCATGTCACCCTGAAATGTTAGCAGGGTAATCAGGAACCACAGTGAAATGAAACACTAAAACACCCCATAAAACCTAAGTGCTTCATCACCATAACTAATGAAAATATATGATTGCCTAATAAAAAGCCCTTTGAATGGGTCGCGCATGGTGGCCTTGCTTTTATTAACACTTGTTAACACCCGAGCGGCGGCCGTAGTGACAGCCGTGGCGGCTGCGGGGACGGTTGCGGCGGCTGCGGGGACGGTCTCGCCGCTGGCGCTGGAACCGGCCGCTTCGGCTCAGCTCCCGCCTGCAGAATCGATGGGTGCACTCTTCCTCCCATCCTGCACCCGGGATGAAGGCTTGGCTGGACTTGTAGTTTTAGCTGCAAAATAGATTTTTTTTTAATTTTTTTTTTTTTTTTCCTGGTAGACTTAATGTGTTCAGGTCTGTGTTCTTACAAAGTTTTAGCAAGGCCATGTCCTGATTTTTCCACGTTATTGCAAAAAGTTGGTCCCTGTCCTGGGGTCCTGCAGCTCCCACCCAGGCTCTTCTTCTTCTCCTCCTTCTCCTCCTCCTCTTTCTCCTCCTTCTGCTCCTCCTCCTCCTCCTCGCCTGCGCCTTCACTAGTGTTTAAGTTGAACAAAAATAACCAACAGCATTGTGGAGAAATAAGATTTTTACTTAAAAAAACCCCGCAACTCATTTTATTCATAGTAGCTAATTCCATTAATTATGTTATGATGCAATTAAGCATTTCATTTCCTAGCTATTAAAGCCTAAATTATTTATTAATAATTACAGATCATTAGCTGATAATGTTCACTCGGCAGCTCAGGAGCTGAATAATTCATCTACTTTGACTGAGTATTTCCCCCCACACACACCCTTGACATTTGTCTGTAATCTTTTTCTTTAAGTTGGGACATTTCTTGGCAGCTGAGGGAAGAACCACCCGCTCCAGCAAACTCCGATGCTCCTGGGAGGAGCACAGCCTGGTCTCAGCCCCCCATGGACCCCCCCCAGCCCCTTTTCCAGCCTGTTTTATGGCTGGAGATAGAGCAGCCCTGTGATTCACCCTCCTCTCCTTCGGGACAGCAGCAGCCCTTTTGGTTTTTTAAAAGATTTATTAGTATATCCAGTAACAATAAGGATAATGATAGGAACGGGCTCTGGGATCACTGCTTCATTAGCTGGTGCCAACGATGCTTTCGGAAATGATGCGCCCCGTGCCCTGTTTTTTGTTAATGAAGATATTTTCCCCAAGAAGCTCAAAAATGTTCCTTTTCTTTACATGATGACCTCGCAAAAGGCAACGTCAGTGCAGGGAGGGGATGGGGGCTGGGTGTCCCGGGGGATAAGAGGGCATTTCTCCTGCGGGAGCAGGGAGGGATGCTGCTGTCCCCAGCACGACGGTTGTTCCCCACGAGCAGCGAAGAGCATCGCTGAGCTTTGAGACTGATGACACGAGATAATTGCTCAATATCTAACAGGAAATTACCTTGCTTTGCAGCAACACTGCAACAGGGTTGTTTAATTAAGACTGTTGTAGATTTGGATTTCTAGCGTTGGATTTTGGTTTTCAGTCGTATATATGAGTGCGTGAGGAACGGAGGAAGAGAGGAGGGAGGAAAATGGGAGCTGTGCTGTGTCTTCATAGCATCAGATGACTAAACCGATAAGGACTTCGTACTGGGGAGGGCATTAGACACAGGCGCTGAGCACCTGCGCTCTACTTCTGGCCTGGCCATCACATTCCCGCAGGACTTTGACCCATTTACCAAGGGAGAAATGAAGCAGATAAAGCAAATCAGAGCTAATATTTCTCGGATGGCGTGCAGGCAATGCAGAGGCTGCTCGGGAGCTCTCTCCAAGGACCGAAGCGATGCTTTCCAAAGCAAGGGATGACTCCAGAGGCTCATCTCTCTCGCAACAGCCAGCATTTCTTTGGCTAGATCGTGAAGTGTCTAACTCGGATTGATGTGGGACACAAGGAGAGGCTGAGAGAGAGGAGCAAATGCCTTCCCTGCTCTGGAGAGAGTTCTCCAAGCGTGCAATGATTTGCCTAAGGTCATCCGAGATGCACTCAGCATCTCTTACCCCGCTGCTGGATGAGAGCAGCGCGGTGCAGAGCCGGGCAGTGCCATGGGGTGCAGCGGTCTGGGTGCTCCCCGGGGAGCAGGTCCCACTGCTTGGGTCCTCTCGGGCCAAGAAAATGGGCACGTGAGAAAAGAGCTTCAGGTGCCCAAAGCAATAAGGGCAGGGCGGAGGGGAGAGTTGCTCGGATAGAGTCCCCCTTTCCTCCACGCCTCAGAGCAAAAAATAAAAGGCACTTCAGTGTAACTCAGTTAATTAATGCTTGTATGGCACTTTTGAGATGTAAAGAGTGAGGTAAGAGCTCAGCGTTGTTACTGGTAACTCAGATGATCAGCTTCGCGTGCTGGATGTGCTCAGAGCCAAAGCCGAACCCCGCGGAGGAGGCGGGGAGGGAAAGGCGTCCTGCTTTCGGCTCGGAAACCCTCTCGGCTTCACCCAGGGAGTCTAGAAGTGCTGGGAAAAAAGGGAAAAGGAAAGAAAAAAAAAAGATATATATCGTGCTTAGAAGAGCTTGTTAGGTTTGTAAGAAGGACTCATTCGATCAAACAGAGCGAAAGCTTTTTTCTACGGTCATCGCTCCCCAGCGGCACAGGAGCGAGCGGCTGGGCAGAGCCGCGCTGGTTATCCCGGGTGTGAAATGAGGCACCACCAAAAGCAGAGCTCTGCAGCACCCCAGCAAACCCCGGGGACCCCGGCTGGTGGGTCCCCTCGCTTATCTGGGGGGGTGCGGGAGCCGGGGCGATGGCTAGGAGAGGCACATCTGCAAGGCGGTTGTGCCTCAGGGAGTGCAGCGTTTTGGGGACGATTCGGAAACCTTCGGAGCACAAATTCAGCTGGGAAACACGTATCTGGGGGGGGAACGGAGCGACGGAGGGGCCGCAGCGATCCTTTCCGAGGGAGGGATGGGGTAAAAACCACGGGAGCGGGCCGTATCCCCAGTCAAAGCAATTCCCCAGCCCCGGCGCAGTGAAAGGAAAGGCGGTAGCAAAGAGCAAGTGTGTCGTTGCAGTTAATTAAATGAAGCTTTGCTGTCTGAGCTGAATTCCATGCGCTTACATAAAACTTCTATATAAGTGTAGGTGTTTGTATAAACCACCTATAAAATCGTACCGCTTCCTTACTGCCTGGTGGGTTGTTAGCAGACTCGAATGGGGAAGGGCCCTGCTTTTGCAGGCACCAGCTACAAATTTTGATATTTTCTTTTCCTGCCTCGAATAAGGTTGTAAAAAACTGAAATCTCAGAAGTTCTTCAGGAGGTAGGAACCGGGAAAAACCCTGAAAAAAGAAAGCAGCTTCTTTGGTCAACCAAGTAGCTTGCTGCAAAGAACTGGAAATATTCCTTTTTGTTTCCTGTCTGGCTTTTAATACTTCTTACTATTAATTAACATTTCCAACTGAAAAGTCATTCTCAGCTGAAAAAGCTGGACGTCTGAACTTGAAAGCATCAGAGTTCGACTTTCTGATTATTTCAGCTATTTTCTTTTGTAACTGGGAGAGAATTCATTGAAACAGATCCGTTTCTGCACTGATTTCGGCTTCTGATAAAACAGTATTTTTTTAATGGAAGGAAAAATTACCAGTGGTGAGGCGAAGTTAAAGAGGGGCTGTTGCAGTGATGGGGACAATGTGTGTCGAGATTTGGTTTGCATCCACCCCCACTCGATGGCTGAAACCGCGTTCGGATGTAATTAAGATCCCGACTGCCCTAGAAACACCTTGAACCGCAACAAATAATTGATGGAGGGGGGAAAAAAAAATAATAAATCGCTTCTCATTCAAAATAAATAAATAAATGAATCCCCCCAGAATGCAAACCTCCAGATGGCGAATACACTGGTACGGTAAGTCAGGAGCTTCCACTCTCTGTCCCTTGTTTGACCCAAATCTGATGCGATTTTGTTAATTTGTAGGGACAGGGATCGCACGTGGACCCGGTGTGACAGCCCCGCCGCTGCCCTCTCCTCCATCTGCAGATGCTTTGCTAAAAAACTTGGATCTTTAAAATAATTCCTGGCAATCTTGATTTGATGAGTGAAGGGGAGGGAAGGATGAAATCGGTGTCAGCAATAAACAAAATTTGTTACATAAAGCCTGGCTTGAAAAACAAGGAGTGGAGTTGAAGCTGCCTTTTAAACTTAATTATGCACATGTTTCTCAGCCAGGGTTTATTGAATCATATGGTATAAACCATAAACAAACACTAAAAACCTGGCTGTGTTGACTGCAACAAGCAACAAAATGATCTCTAAAGATCAAATATTTATTTCCAAATCCCAGGAGCTAAGCTTCCTGCATAAAAGTCAGAAGGGAAGCAGTCCGTTCCCCACGGACGTGCTGTGCGCATCTTCCCCCGCTCGGTGCGTCGGCAAATTACCCGACTCCTCGACGGAGCCGAGGAGGCACAAAGTGGGGATCAGCGGGGTGCTGGGCGCTGAGTTATCCGGGTCCTTCACCTTCACGTAACTCAGCCGGGAGATGAGCTCAGCGAGCTGCCGGCTCCTTCCCATCTTCCGTCCTCGGGATCTCGCGCCGGCGTCGCGGGCATCGCGTGCCCCTGCGGTTCGGGGGGTTTGTTGGGCATTTCTTCTCCAGCGCTGAAACAGCCCCTCTCTCTCCCAGTTTTTGGGGACAAAGCGTGACGGTTCATTCTCAGCCGGCAAAAGCATCCCTGCCACCGGTCCTGCGAGTGGCTCTCATTAGGGAAAGGGCTAACGATAAAAACAACGACTCGAGCAGCTAAACCTTCAAACCTGGCCGCAGGGCATGTTCAGGAGGGAGCAAGTTCAGCACGCAGCCGGGGAGCTCGGCAGTGATTTGACAAGCCCTGTTATAAATAATTCAAGCCGTGAGCTCTCTGCCCTCTCTCTTGGGGAAATATTCTGCTCTCAGAAGCTCCTTGCACCGTGATGTTCCCTCTGATACCCACCCCGGGAGCATCAGCTCCTTGCAGATACCCTTCGAGCAGCCCCTTCCCTTTCTGCTGGCGGGGGGGTCGGGGACTTTTCGTTGGTGCTGGACCTGACTCAGCACAACGCGGGTGGGTGTTGGGGTGTACGACAGAGGAGATGCCCCATCAGCCGGCACTGGGCTGAACTGGGGTTCCCTCTCCTGAGGATGAAGGCGGTTTCCCCGGGTGGGTGAGGTGCTGCTTTGGGAACAAGGTGAAGGCAGGAGCAGGCAATGGGCAGCAGGATGCCCGGGCTCCTGTCCTCGGGGTGCGACCTTGTCCTGGGGTTCATCATCCCTTTCATACCCCCCAAACCACCCCCTCCCACCTCCCCGCTGGGCTTCGGGCTGCGTTTGACACTTATCAGCCGGCACTCGCGCAGATCGGTGAGGTTTGAGATGCTGTTTCTCAAATCCCCCATGGCCAGGGAAGGGAAATATTTATTTGCAGCTGGATATTTATTGAAGAAATATGAGAGAGACAATTTGAGGGGAAAAAAAAAAAAAAAGAACAAACAAAACAACTTAAGCAGCCTCCCCTGCCTTATCTACGTGCAAGTTCTCCTTCATCTGCTCTGAAATCTCTATAATTTACTCTTCCTTCCCTAGCACTGTTTATGGCTTTTATGTTGTTTGAAGGTTATTTATAACAATTATGTAAGGAAGAAAAAAGTGCCATAAACTGAGGTAATTTACTGTAAAATATATGAACGCTAAAAAAAAAAAAATAAAAATAAAGAAATAATCAAGCGCAGCGCGTTTCCGTGCCGCTACAAGTGCCGCAGGTGGAGGCACCCGTCGCTGCAGCCGAGGTCCCTGCTCCGCCTCGGCACGGGCACCTTCCCGGGCCCGGCAGGTATCGACCCGCAGCGGGGTTTGCATTTCCTTCTGATTGCATCCAAGCAATTAGAGTAACGATCTCAGATGAGGAAAGAATAACGAACTGTAGCGCACGTGGGAGAGACGCGGGGGGAGACGCAGATGGGAGCAGGGATGCGGGTGTATGGCCGAGCCAGCAGTGACCTGGGCTGGGTTTCACCTTCATTTTCGGAGGAGAGGAGCTGAGACCATCCGTACCATCCTGCCTGAGCACCGGGAAGGGTCCCACTGAGCTCCATACTGGATCCCTCCTGGCCCTGGGCTGCAAATGAGCTTTTCTTCGGCTCCCCGGCAGGGCTGGGAAGCCCTTTGTAGTGCTGGCAGCACGTCTGAAGGATTGCAATTCTCAGTGGCAGGCTGCTTATTCAGGTCTGCCTCTGCAAATTTGATTATAATGGCTTAAAGAGAATCACCCCTTGATAAGGCTACCAAAAATAATAATAAGAAGAAAGGCTGAATGGGAATAAATGAATTCATCACAGTGAAAAACTATAACTCAGTTATTAGACACATGCAGCGAAGTGAAGCCAGCAAGTGCTGATGCGGCATTCGTGCTCTTAATTCGGGCTCTCCATCACTTCGCCCCGTCTCAGCCCCACCTCGGAGAGAGGGAAAACTCAGTAAAACGAGTAAAACGCGGCACGGCGATGCCCATCACAGAGCCCGACAGGACCAGGGCAGGACAAACCTGCCAAGGGCCACGGCCAGGCTGAGCTTTATCATCCCTCCCGCAGGAGGGAAAAATCATTTTCTTCCCTTTTTGTGCCTGTACGTGTGTGCTTTTGTTTTTACTTTGCTTTTCCAGTGACATAATTACCTCTACACCAGGCATCATTTAAGTAGCATCATAAACAAGATGGTACATAAATGGAACGAAAATGGGGAACAATTGACTGTAAATAAATACACAGGTAACAAGAGCGAGAGCAAAAAAAAAAAA
>VXBL01007396.1:1050285-1072703 GCA_013400195.1 Aramus guarauna
TTTCCCCCTTGCTGCCATACTGCAGGACAAAGCCCTGGGTTTTTAAAGACCTGGCTTTGACACCTCGCTTTGCCCGAGGTCCCGCGGGCTGTGTCTAAGCGGTGTTTGTCAAGCAGATGCTGGCTCGCTTCCCTCGCAATTCACGCTGACCGGGATCTGTGCGCAACGAGAAGATGCTGGTTCCAGCCGGTGCTGAGGGCCTGTCTGGGCATTACTCGGTGCGGGTGCTCAGGGCACAGTCAGACCAAGGCAAATCCCCCCCGACCCATCCCAGTGATGCTGAGGTGGCTCCGGGGCAGATTTTCAGTGCTGGTGGCCCCAGTGAGGCTCCCACTATATCTCGTTTGGGCAGGAAAAAGTCCCTAGCCTCTATAAAGGGCATTTCTGAGACATTCCTCCTTCCATCCCATTCCTCTGGTCCTACCTGCAGGACAGGGACCACAACCTGCCCTTTCCCCAGCAGCTGGATTCCCACCTACCGTCCCCCCCACCCCAGGAAAACACCGGTGTCCCCTGCGTCTCCGAGTCCCCAAACCCGCACGTCTGTTCTGCTCCGTAGCGAGTGGCAGGGTGATGAAAAACCTCCCCGATGAGACGTGCCTTCTGTGCAAGTCCTTGGCGGAAAGTGAGCTGGAAGCTGCTTTGCACAGCGCCTCAGGTAAAGCATCAAACCCACGGAGCCAGGCTCCCTCCTGCAACCGGGGATGGATCCTGGCACAGGGGGATTTGGCCCCGAGCCTCCCCCCAGCTGGGGAAGAGGCTTCTCTGTTCTCCTGCCACAAGCAGGGAAGGGTGCAAAGGAGCGGCTTTAGGGATCAAAAAGTGCTTTTTTGGGACTGGAGCCCTGGGTGACAGCTGTGGATTAACGGCGGCGGCAGGCGCAGGATGCCCGTGTGCGGGGCCGGCTGCAGACACTGCCCTGCTACGGCCGAGCCTGCCCGGGCTGCCGATACCCCCAAAAATAGGTTTAAAACACAAAGTCTCCTAGGGAAGGTATGGATTAGGGCTTATCCTGGATTCAGGCGACCTCGCTTCAGCCATAGGCAATAAGGCTCTTTAGTCATCTACTTCCCTCTACAGTCGCTGGGAAGAAACAGCATCTTCCAACAGCGGCTCATCCCTGCCCGGGAGATGGTTTCCCCCAGGACCCCGTGGGTTTATCCGGGGTCACCCCTCGATGGGCACCCCCAGCCTCCCTGGGGTGAGGAGGATGAGTCCCACGCTGGTGCGGTGCAGGGAGATGTCTCATGAAGCACAGAAATACAACGCCCAAAGCTGGCTGGCGGCCGGGGTACCCTCCTGCTGTCGGGGGAAGCGAAGGGAAGGCTGCGGGGGCAGGAGGGGCTCACTGGTACCCAGTAACCGCCGCAAACTGGGCACACCGGTGCACAACCAGCCTGTCTGCTCCCCCCAACCCTTTTGGGCTGATCTAGCTTTTAGCAGGACTTCAGCTGATCATTAAAAATAACTTAAAAGGAAGAAGAAAGCACTTCATCATCTGCCCGGAGCCTTGCAAAGCCCGGGGAGTAATAGCATCTTTTACCTGCTCTCTTTTCTGCTCAGAGAGCTCCTTTGCTCGGTGGAATATATCGCCTGCCTGATGCACAGCGGCTGCCAGCAGATCTGTGCGCTGCCCGGCTCCTTCTGCAGGCTATTTCTGTCTCTGCCGCTCTCCGCCTCGCTTTTGCGGGGGCAGGAGGAGTTTTACTCTTTAAGAGTTTTTGTTCCTAGGCTGCCAACGCTGCCAAACGCTGCCCATCCAATCCACCGGAGATCCGCTCCGCACGCTGGCGGGATGCTCTTTCCGCTGGCAGAAGTGGGCCAATTTATCTTGGGGAAAATGATAATAAAAGGAGAAAAACACTCATTTCTGTGCTGGCTTGTGAAGGGGATGCGATCTCCCGTCCACCTGGATGGCAGACGGGTCTCCAGGCTTTGCCCAGGCTCCCAGGCGAGGTGCCGTGGTGGAATGCAAGGTGCGACGTTCCCGGGATGCCGGTTTGGGTCGGCAGATGCTGAGCGGTCCTGTGCACGGCAGTGGGCAGGCAGGCTGCTCCCCACGGGCGTGGGGGGTCGTGGGGGGACGTGGGGCTGGAAATGAATTCGTCTTTGCTATGTATGGAAAGCAAAGGCACAGAGGAAGGGAAAGGGTGAGGTCTGAGAAGGAGTTTCAGAAACACACGGGAGCAATTTTGGGTCCTCTTGGAGTCCCTGGAGAATTAGTTGTTTAGCTGGAGGTGAATAATTAAGGATTCTGATGTGCTCAAGTATATTAATGTCCCTCTGAAAGCTTCAGATCAATGATGGAAGGGAAAAAAATAGAAGACACGCATAATAATAATAAAAAACACCAGAAACTTTGCTTGACATGATGACATTACTGATTTTTTTATGATCTTCTCAAATAAACTCTATAACGGTTATTAATTTAGTATCGTTAATAGCTCATCCTTCAAATGTCAGGCAGAAACCGAGGCTGCAAAATGGGATTACGATGGGCAATGCTGGGGGAAGAAAAATAGTAATCCAGACGTGAAGGGACCATCCCGGCTCGTTCCGCGTGCCTTGCTCCGAAATGCAGTTCCACCGAGACAGCCCTGGCGTGTCCGTCCTGGAGGGATCAGTGGCTCCATCCCAAAGGGCACGGGAAGCGAATTGCAAGATCATCCTCATTGCATCGGTCATTAAACCCCCAAATCCACACTGGTTGGGGGGTGGGGTGGCGGGTTTTGGGGTGTTTTTATGGTCGCTCACTGCTGATGAGGGGCTGTGCTGCAGCCCTGGAGCCGGTGGAAGGCTCTATTTAAATCACCCTTTAATTAGGGACTCAAGTTGGGTTCCTGGAGGTGCTGCAGGAAGGAAAGCCGACCCCTAAGAGCAACCCCTCGTATCGCTTTTAGCAGCCTCGGAAGCCAACTCCGAGTGTTCCGGCTTAATTTGCGGTTGGTTTTGCACGCGGCCTCTCTCCGTTTGAGCGCGGNTACAAACAGCGTGGGGATGCATTGAAAGTCGGTGCCTCAGCGCTGGTGTCTGTGTGCACACAGATTTGATGTGTGCAGACAGGGAGAGAGGGCTGCACTTAAGTATCCCTGTAGGTGTTTGCTGAGAAGGAAATATGGGAGAAAACCACTGTATTTTGACTGTTAATCACCCTTTTGGTCTTCAAAATGGGAATTTCTTTGGCTGGCAGCGTCGTCAGACCCAGAAGTGTCTGACCCTGCGTAGGGTGAGGCTGTGCACGTGTAGATTGGCGCGGTACCGATGCAACCCAGCAAGCTGGAGCTGGTTTCGCACCACTCCACGTCTGGGTGGGTAGAAATGTTANTTGACATGATGACATTACTGATTTTTTTATGATCTTCTCAAATAAACTCTATAACGGTTATTAATTTAGTATCGTTAATAGCTCATCCTTCAAATGTCAGGCAGAAACCGAGGCTGCAAAATGGGATTACGATGGGCAATGCTGGGGGAAGAAAAATAGTAATCCAGACGTGAAGGGACCATCCCGGCTCGTTCCGCGTGCCTTGCTCCGAAATGCAGTTCCACCGAGACAGCCCTGGCGTGTCCGTCCTGGAGGGATCAGTGGCTCCATCCCAAAGGGCACGGGAAGCGAATTGCAAGATCATCCTCATTGCATCGGTCATTAAACCCCCAAATCCACACTGGTTGGGGGGTGGGGTGGCGGGTTTTGGGGTGTTTTTATGGTCGCTCACTGCTGATGAGGGGCTGTGCTGCAGCCCTGGAGCCGGTGGAAGGCTCTGTTTAAATCACCCTTTAATTAGGGACTCAAGTTGGGTTCCTGGAGGTGCTGCAGGAAGGAAAGCCGACCCCTAAGAGCAACCCCTCGTATCGCTTTTAGCAGCCTCGGAAGCCAACTCCGAGTGTTTCGGCTTAATTTGCGGTTGGTTTTGCACGCGGGCTCTCTCCGTTTGAGCGCGGGTCCGTGCTGTACCAGGGTTTTACAGGCTGCAAAGAGAGGGGAAGGGAAAGAGGAGAAGCCTTTTGAATTGGTCAGAAACACTGTGTCTTCCACTGTAATATTCATGCTGTTACCCCCAGGAATCAATGCTCATGAATTTATTAAAACCAAGAGGCTGCTCTATTTGCAGGAATATGAAAACAGTCTGTTCCTAACCAGAATGCAAATTGCAGGGGGGGGGGGANGTCTGTCTGTCTCCTTGGCAGATGAGGTGGTGTGGGGGAAAGGGAGGGTGTCTGGGGATGGGGGGGAGTATCTGCAGCCCCCTCCATCCCAGCATAGTCCAAATCCTTTCACCAGCAAGGGCACACATCGCCCCTGACCCAAGCAGCAGCTCTTCTTTCATTGCCCAATTCATGTACAAAGATGCAGAAATGGTGTGAATTTTGTGATGGGGGCGGGGAAAGGAGACTTCTTTCTTAACCCCGCCAGCAAAGCTCCCTCAGACTCTCCAGTCTACCCCGAGCTGTGAGTTTTGTTCTTCCCCCCACCCCCCAAAACCCCCTAAATAATTGGGCTATTTCTGCTAAGTACAGATGTCACCGGCACGGTGCTGTGAGGACGCTCTGGTTCCCTGGGTTTGGGAAGCTGCTGGTAGCGAGTGCGAGTGATGCACAAAATGAATTCCTGTCTTCCTCCTTCACCCCGGCTCGTCTTCCTCAAGCAATACTATTGGCACCCCTCAGCAGCAGAGATGAGCAAATCACGATGGGTTGTCTTTTTTTTTTTTCCAATTCTGTGAAAGTAATTTATTCTTATTTGGGGAAAAGGATTAAAAAAAGGAAATCATTTGGGATCGACTCAGTGTTTCATTTGACCCAAGGTTAAATGTTTGTTTCATTTTGGAATTAATTATCTCCTGCTCAAAAACTTCCTCCAGTCAATGTGTCAGTGGAGGACCAGGGGGAAATGCCACAGTGCGAAGAAAAAGCTGAAACTTCTCCAGCCAGTGAGAGGGGGAGGTTCTGTGGATCTCAGGGTGTTTTGGGGAGAAGGGCAGGGGTGCTGCATGGAGGGTGCTGGGGAGTTGCTCTGCAAATGTTCTTCTTGGCATCACTCAGCCAGGCTCTTGTCTCTGCAACTGTCCTGAGATGTGTCCCGCGCTGAGGTCGGGGCAGGAGCAAGGAGGTAAAGCCCTGCTTGGTCCTGGGGGGTCCTGAGCCCCCCCACCTCCACCTCCCAGCATGGGGGAGCAGAGGCGGCTCTGCAGAGCTGGGAGCACAGCATGGTAGGGAGGTCTCCATCGTGCCAGGTCTATGAAACGGGACGTTGGTACCTCCAGAGCAGAGCACTGAGCTGCTCTGGGTCATTTGTCAGTGATAAAATAAGAGGAGGGAGGAAAATCCATTAAGAAGGAGAAATTGTACAAAGAGACCCGTATCTGCAGAAGCCCAACTACAAACAAGCACCAGTCGAAGCCGTACAGTGATCAAGGCACACCAAGACATGCCCGGGAGATGGGGAACGCGTAAGAGATGTCCCACCGGTGAGTGACTGCGGGAGACACGGGAAATCCTCTCCTGCATCCCTCGTCCGGCCTCCATCCCTCCGGCTCGGGGAGGTTACGGTGGCAGCTTTCCGAAGCACACGCTTGGATGCGTGCCTGCTTTTCATTCAGATGTAATATCCTGATTTACAGAAGAAGAGAGGGGGGAAAAAATGGGAAACGGAAAAAGCAAACCCTCAGAAATTCAATTAAAGCTGTTGCCTCCTTTAGAAAGAAAAGGCTACTCACTTTGAATGTGGTAAGTGTTCCTTTCTTCTGTAAATCAATTTAGTTTATAAAATGCAAAAGGCAGAATTAAAAAAAAAGGCCTGGTTGTGCATTATCAGCCCACGGGTCCCTCACCTCCCGGCGCCGCTGCTTGCTTTATCTCGCTTGCGCTCACTCTCATCGGTCCTCCCCCTCCTCTTCTTTTTAATTTGTGTGGGTTTGTTTTTTTTTTTTCCCAAGCAGAATGGGCAGGATACCAGGTGTTGGGGTTGCCAATTCTCTTGTTCCTGTTAACAGCTTTCTGGCCATCAATATTTCATTCTCGGAGATGTTAATGGCTTTGAACCCCTTTCTTGGGTGCAGTCCAAGGAGAACTTGCCACCCTTTGCTCAGCTATGCTGTGTGTCCGTGCTGGGACAGGCTTCATCACAGCTGCTCTGTTTGGGAAAGGAAAAGAGGCGTCAGCTCCGGTGCGGGCAGGAATGCAAAAAAAAAATAAAAAAAAAAACAAAAACCACCTGAGCATCAGCTCTTCTGGCCTCTCCCACCACTCGGAGGACACCCAGGTTGCATCCCCTTCCCCATCCCTGAGCAAGAGGTGCAAGGCACAGCTTGGCGGACTCGTCCTCAGGACCATTTGCAGCCAGTACAGCCCTGAACACAATTAAAACAAATTAGGTTTCAGTGCAAACAAATAATTTGGAGAACAGCGATCGCTGGGCTGTGTTTGCCCAGCTTTCAAGATGCTGCCTCTCTCTGCATGTTAAAATGGAGCTTGGCAGATGCCTGAGAGCATCCTACAGCCCCGTCTCGCCGGTGCAGCTCAGAAGAAGGTCGGAGCAGAGAGGACAGGCTGACGACAGCCTGGGGAGCCAGACCGGCCAGCGGTTCCCCGACCTGGGGCAAGGAGGCGGCCGTGACCCCTATTTTCCCCGGCAGAGAGGAGTAATCACCCAGCCTGGATTAGGCAGCTACCCAACGTGGTCTGAGCAAGACCTGAATACTCTGGAGCGGTGTTTTGCAACGTGCATATACAGCCCCCAATAAAACAGGCGCTGACCTCAATTGAAGACTCTCAAAGCCACTGCGATATTAAAATTAATGAACTGGCCCGAGGAGAAGATGCTGTCATTTCAGGCTAGGATGAATTCCCTGTGTCACCGTGGCAGTCTCCTGGCTTTTTCTTTCCAGGGATGAAAATCAGAGCCCGTGCCCGGCCATCCTCGCTTGGCAGGGTCGGATCCTGCTGGCAGCATCGCTTTTGCGAGGGATTACGACAGGCAGGGGCTGGGTGGCTGTGGGGAGAGAAGAGGAAGGGGAAAGAAAATGCAGAAACTGCTCGAGCTTAACTGAGCCTCCGTGCTGGAATTCTTACCCCAAATCTTCTAATTAATAGTCAGGATTAGCAGCTGCTGAGGTTGGGTTTTAGCCATCTAATCATAGCAGCACAGACCGGCTGTGCTCAGCATCCTGAGCACAAGGCAGCCTTTCTAGACTACCAGATAAATAAGTTCGCAAATTAAACAACAACAAAAAACCATTAACATTTGGATGGAGCCGTTCCTTGCAGTTGTGCTGTTCGGAGAGGGAGGATTTGCTGTTGCAGTGCAGTTCCTGTTAATAAACCCCTTCTTTGTACTCGGGATCTGGCTCCGATCGCCACAGTCTTCTTCCAGAACACCTCCCGTCCCTCCCTGAGCTGCAGAGATGTCTCCCCATCTATGGGTGCTGCACCCAAAGGCACCCAGGGCCAAGCCAAGCCCATTCCCATGCCAGCTGCATCTCCCTTGCCCGACTGCCGGTGCGGACATAATCCATCCCAAAGAGCCGGGCTAGCCCTTCCCAATGCCTTCTCTCAGTGCTTCGCTCTCCTTCCCAAGCCTCCCAAATTTCTCACAGACACGCAGCTTAAAGTTGGGCCGTAGGTGCCCAGTACCTGGGAATGATCCGACCTTGTGGAGCCCCGGCCGGGACCTTGTTTCACCGTGATCTTGGCAGCTCAGCTCCCCCTGCGATGTGGGAGATGCCAAACCCATCAGGGGTGTCACTGGACCGGGAAATCCGCAGTTTCAGCCTCGGTGGCTTGGGCCCTTGGCCAGGAGCAGCTCCTTGTCCCCCGGGACCCGCGATGCGCCCGAGGGGACGGGAGTGGGTGAGCGGCAGTGCAGCCCGCCGGGTAGCTTGTAATAGCTTTTTGTATTATTGGATTTTTTTTTTTTTCCCCTAACAGCGCTGCCTGCTCTTTTCTTGAATGTACAGTAGGAACAAAGGAGCTCAAGCTGTTTGTCTTCATTTCTCCTGCTGTCTTTCTTCCATTCAATACTTCTGCCTGGTGAGTGGTTTCCCCGGCACCGTGGTTGTGCGTGCACACAGCGGAGATGGGATGAGGTACCGGGGTACCCTCCCGGGCTGTCGGACCAGCCGATGAGGGGGTACACGGGGGGTCAGGGCTAAGGCAGACGGGTCTCCAGGGTACATTTTGCTGCTCGTGGCATTCACGAAACCAGCCAAACGTCGCTTCCTCGTGCGTTTTCGAGTGCCGCCTTCTGCCAGCTGCCTATGTCAGCTCTGATGGGTATCTGCAACTTTTCTGCCTGCATGGGGTATTTTGAAAATCCCAGCTGTACCAGAAAATGCGGAGCTCCAAATGGGGTTCTTCAGAGCAAAACACAGCTGAAATAATCAAATGCCACATTGTTCCTGCGCAGAATGGAAATCAGCTATAGCTTCACCCTAACTTTGAAGGATTTATGAACTTTGCTGTAACCCCTTTGCTGAGAACCCAGGAGATTTGAGAAACCTCCCGCTTCCCTGCAGCGTCACGTACGGGCAGAGGACGTTCTGCAGGAGGGTCGCGGGTTTCATTTGTTTTAAAAAGTAATGACTTTCCAGCCATGGAGGCACACTGGGAGCTACACGTGGGGTTACTGGCAGTGCCGGTGCTTGTGGGACTGGGGGGGCTCGGACACGAGGGACCCGCAGCCCCAACCCCCAGCGCACCGGCACCGATGAGCCGGAGCCACTCGACAACTTCCAATTCTCTTTTATGGAGCTCGGTACTTGTTGCCATCTGCTCCCAAATGTTCAGTGCAAATCGGCATTCACTTTTATGGTTTTAATTAACCTAATAACAAGCCTTGCGTACCAGGCAGGGGAGAGGCAGGCTCTGGGGCTCTGCGTGTGCCCTCCCTGCAGAAGCCTTTGGTTTCAGGGCAAAACCCATCTCTGAGCCCAAACTCAGGGGAAGCCACGAGGCAGTTGTGCAATTCATTTTTGATTTTTGATAACTCGCTATTGATGATTAATCAGCACTGTAGACCTAATTCGGCAGCTCTCGGTGGCACCTGCCATCTCCTTTTCCAGTCTCCGTCCCTTTCTGGTATGGAAAAACCATAACCAGATAGACTTCTTTCCTGCTCCCCATACAAGTCCAGCATTTTTGGGCTCCCAAATCCCCTCAGATATCCGGTGTTCGATCCTGGGGCTCAAATAATCTCTTGATATTCCTGTTGAGGGACAACATCAGCTCTGCTCACCCTGGCTCCAGCATCCCAGCCCCGGGATCCCGCCTGTAGCAGCTCGGTCCCCCCTTTGCTCCGGCTCCAAGGAGACTTTTAATTTCATGAGATTTTCATTTCCTCACTGGGCTGTAAAGATATTTTATCTCAGAAAGGCCACTCTTTTTTTTTTTTTTTTTTTTTCTTTAAGCATAGGGGAAAAACAAAGCGAATGGAAACGTGCCCTTTGGGTAGATAAACATACTTTTCTCTCCTGTTTTCTATGATGAATGTGTCAGAGAATGGGAGGAAGGAAAAACAGAGGGAAGGATGGTAGTTATAAAAGTGTGTGTGGATGTATGGGTAGATAAACAGACATTTTGCTTCCGATGACTGGGTCACTAAGTGGATAAATAGATAAATCTCTGCTTCTTATTTCCTATGGTGGCTGAGTCATGGAGGAGCGAGATGGGGAGATACTCCACAGTCAGATGCTCCCCGCTTTCGAAAGCATCATCGGTTTCTTGGCTGGTGTAAACTGCTTTTATTCCGACATCGCAGGATCTGGGCCATTATCTCTCCGTTAATTACTTTAAACTATCTTTTGCTGAGTTTCACCTTCTTTCTTTTCAGCTATTTATCCTGCCTCGTATCGTCTGTAATAATACCTCTGATGTCTTCCCTCGTCTCTCGCTTGGTCCCGGTGGGACGGTGGTGGGTTTGTGGATGTGTGCGAGAGAACGAGAGAGCAAGTTGTTTTCTTTTATCTCCTTCCCATTCCATATTATCGCTCCCCATGCCGCCTCCTGAAGTGTGATATAATTGCCTCTGAAAGCACTGCCTGCCTGTCATATCTTATTGCTTGGGTAGGGTATCAACAAAATGCAAAACTGCCACAATTTAAAAGCATTCAGTGTCTTTTATACGTTTCCACCCTGTTAGAAACATATTTAATAAAGTTTTGACGTGTGGAAAGAGGCCCAGTAAGTGATGATAAAATTCTGAACAGCAGCGGTGCACCAAAGGGGACGTATTAAAGTTAATGAATAAATGGGCTGATTTCCACTGGAAATGTGATTGTAAATAAGCATCAACACAAAAAAAAAAAAAGCAAAAAAAAAAAAAAAGCGGAGGGCAGACGCTGTACATTCTCATTTGGAGGCTGTGGCAGCACAGATAAATGGGGCACAAATAAAGACCCTAACGAGGGCTGATGAAAATGGATTAAAAGAGGATTAGGCGATTTCTGATGAATTTAAGCAAAACCTGACGGAAAAGTGAGAACTGACCTTTTAGTGGAACTCCCTGAGCCAAACCCAGAAGACTTGGAGAAACGCTGGTCCCGGACAAGCACCTTAACCAGAAAACCCAGCTGCATCCCTGTCCGCAGGAGCGGGGTGCTTTCCCTGGGCGCTGTCGTGGTTGTACACCCATCGCGCCCAGCCCCGGGCGGGCAGGGATGCTGCGCAGGCAAAGAGCCGGGCAGTAGCCTAAAGCAAGTACGGGATGCGGAACATCTCTGAGAAATACAAAGATAGGCAGGAAAACACCATGTCTTTTCCCTGATGGCTCACACAGCAAATAAGCTAAATTCATGAATAAATTGTTTGCTACAAATAGTTCACAGTGCTTGGGGCTTCCGCCATGCGCCGGCTCCTCACCAGGGAGAAATCGGTGCAGTCATTTGCTAATTCCAGCCCTTCGTTTGGTCCAAACCCATCAGATTAATTAGCAGCACCCCCGTGTCCTTCCCCTTGCTGGGAGGAAGGACTTCCAGTTTCCAGCCGTTCCTCCCTCACCCTGTCCGAGTCTTTAGGATACAGATGCTCTACCTTAAATCCCCCTTTTTTCTCTTTTTCAATACTCAGAGAAGATGCTGCTGTATCTTGGTGATTGCAAATATATTTAAAGATCACAGCAGAGACATTAAAGCTCTATTAGACTTTGCAGTCTAACCTCCTGCAGGTCCAGGATGGGATCCTCCCATGGACGACGTAGCTCGTATTAAACGGATGCTATATTTAATCTGACAACAAATCATCAGGCACAATGAGGGAAGGAGAAAACCGTTCCTGCAGTGATTTCATTTGCCTGGAGCTTTCGGTGCGGGGCGAATATTGGGGAAGACATTAAAGAAAAACAAACACTTGTTTCCAAATATCCTGAAGAACTCCATTTGGTGGCTGGTTGTTTAGAGGAGCCTTAATGCTCGAGCCCCCCCTGTAATACTCCGCGGTCGGGTGTGTTTGCTTGCTGCAATTATGTGTCTAGCCCTTCAGTAAGAGGTCAGCAATACCGTCTTACAGTCAATTAGTCAGGGAAACCAAAATGAGCAAACCAGAGCTTGCTGCTTTCAGGCAGGCTGGAAATGCTAAGCAAAGAGGGTTGTGTTGTTCGGAGGTTGTTTGGTTTTTTTGGTTTGGTTTTTTTTTTTTTTTTCCTTGCAATGATCTAGCATGGTTTTCCCTTTGCAGGCCACTAGGTAATATGAAAAAAAAAAAAAAGGAAAAAGGCAAAGAAGCATGAGTCATGCATGTGCTGCACATCCCCCTGTCTCCCTCTAGTGAGGAGGTGATGCGTAGAAATTAGTTGCAAATTTCTTGGTGGGTTTGCACGAGGGGACTTGATGTTTTGGCTTGGGGAAGGGTGGTTTGGGTGGGCAGAGCTGGGGATGGGAGGCAGCAGGGGCTCACCCAGCACAAACCCATGCCCAGAGCGATGGTCACCCCAGGACAGGCAAGCACTACCGAAAACGAACTTCATCTTGGCTTTAACTACCAATTGCCTAACTCAAGGCATAGCGTTTTCAGCTCCGCTGCTCCCGTTTATGTACTTGCAGGGTAATAAAGACTCCCAACCCAAATCAATAATAGTTCTGATTTTGCAAAACCAAATTATAAGGTTTAATCCATCTCAGGACTGTTTTAAGTCAAAGCAATCTTGCTTAAGTCAGCAAGATGACATGATATACATTCGGCCTAAACGGAATAATTTTAATTTTTAGCCCGACCTGCTCAGACAGAACCGCTCCGATGCTTACGGACAAACCGAACCCAACCCACGTCACACAAACAAATGCCATTCACCGTTCCCAACGAGTACGACGGGTCCGCTGTTACACTTAATGCTACATGACATTTAATTAACTTCCAAACAGCTGCCTTGTATCCCATTCCGGGAAGCGGCTGCGTGAGGAAGGTCCATGCTCCGAGCGGTGCGGAAGCCGGCGTGCGTTGCAAGGGCTCCCCAGTCGGAAGAAGTCAAGCCGGTGGCCTGACTTATTATGCAGGGAAACTTTCTCCGGAGTCTGAAGCGGTGACTCCGTCTCCTCCCCGGCTGCCAATACGGTGCTGCATCACTGAACTATATAATTGCATATTTGTTCCTGTTGGGTTTTGAAATATTAGGACCCAGTGTATAATTCCACGGTGCCTGTGCAGCAAATTCTGCTGTGTAACTACAGGAGAGAAAGTTGTGCAAGGGGAGCTGCGCCCACAGAAGTGCTCCGTGTAATTAAACCAAAATTGGAGCAAAAGCAGGCGGGAGAAATAAATCTATTTGTTCTCTTTGTGCTTCCTCCCCACGCCGGAGCGGGACGCCTTGGTGCTTTATGCTGAGCTGGTGTGTGCAGAATGAGCCCTGCTCTCATTTTTCCTGTTGTTTTTCCCCTTCCTTCCTTTTTTTCTGGGAGAAGTAGTTTGGGTTTAGGTTGGGGGCACAAAGACACAAGCTGGTTTTCACCTTTTAGCCGGCTTCTGCTTCAGCAGCGATGGACAGACCCGTGGGATCTGCACCCGCTCCGCTCCGACCTGGCTGGCTCCTCTCCTGCCTGGATGGCAGGAAACCATATAAAAACTGGAATATTTGGGGGGGATCCCTTCCCTTTATCCCTGGAAGGCACACACTTACTTACCCAAACCAGCGGGTTTAAGTGACAGCACCTTCGCTTTCTCTGCAGCAATGAAGAGGAGGGAAGAGCACCGAAAATATATGACATATTGGCAGAATTGTTTCTAACTAAAGGTTTTTCAAAGTTGTCTAAGTGTCAGCAGCTCTTCTTATAGCCTGAATTTATTTGGTATGGTGTCACAGTTATCTCTGTTAAACAAGTCCTCATATGCACCTTTCAGAGCTTAAGAACACCTGAGGGAAAATGTATTAGGATCTCAGCTTTCAATCTTGCTGTAATTTCTGCCTTACCAAGGGGGGGAAAAAAAAAAAAAAAAGAAGAAGAAAAAAAGAAACTTAATGCTGCTGCTGGGGATTATTCATTCATTTATTTATTTATTTTCTTTTTAATCCAAAGTGACTTTTCCTTTAGGGAAAGGCGTTCTGGCTGGCAGCCCCTTGGAGGTTTATCCGGGGTGGGCACAGATGTGCCAGGCAGCGTGGGATGCCCCGAGGCTGGGGCTGAGCCACGGCCCCTGCGCGGTGCTGGCACCCCCCGTGAATCCAACTGCTTTGCTTTTTAATGCCGTCTTTGCATGTTCACCCAGCGGAGGGAATTACAGGGCCAACAAACCCTTCTGCTGTGTACTGGTGAAAGTCTTAAAAGAAAATGGGAGCCGGACATAAACCATCCCCGGGCAGCTGGAGTTACACCTCTGCCCCTTTCATGTACCTCTGGTTTTATTTACCCCCCCTCTGGCTAAAAAGCTGCACATTGATCCTCACAAAATAAGGATTATAAGCCCCCAGTTTGTGCCGGGAACATCCCAGCTCGGCATCGCGCCTCTCCCAGCCGAGTCCGCGGTGGATCTTTGCTTTCGTGCCACTCGCAGCATCGTCAAGTGGAAAGGCTCCATCGTACAAGTTGCTAAACAAAATCCAATTAAGCGGCAGGGTTAGAAATGTAATTGTTACAAAGAGTGGCATGTCAGATGGTGAGATGTTATTAAAAAATATAGGAAACAATTTGCACTTTCCCCTCCCTTTCCTATCATGCCAGAAACCCTTCAGCTTGCAAGTGTGCCATGCATTTTCTTCCAGCCTACAGCCCCTCTCTTAAAAGGTTATTCCCTGCGAGGAAAGTGAGCTGGAGCAAAACACATGTTGCCAAAGGATCCTTTGCAATGCATTTCTGGGGGGGGGAGCTGTGAAATTAATGCTATTGCTTACAGAAGGTAGAAATGCATTTTATTTAGCACGTTAGGAGGAAGGAGGAGGGGGTCGGTGTTGGGGGAGCAGTGAGGGGTCCTGCGGGTGCCCCACGGCTCACCGGGGGGCTGAGACGGATGAAGGGTGGAAAATGGAGAGATGTTCTCCTTGCAGCATGGGGAAGGCTGGGCTGGCGTGGACCTGGAGGCTGGGGTGGGTCTTCAGGCATCAGCCAGCATCCGAGGGGACTGCGGCTCCGGAGGACTCGCCCGAGGTCACAGATAGTTTGGGATGGGGAAGCCCCCGACGTGATGCACGGTGCAACCCCTGGACCCACCCCGCTTGCCGCAGGGGGTTTGGGGGTTCGGGAAGGGAAGTTTGCATTGCTTCGGTGCTGGTTCTCTGCAAGTTTTGCTGCTGGGACTGACCTGCCTTTCCTCCTGCCTTTGCTCCGAAATAAGGCTTAATCCACTTGTGCCGTTACAGTGCTTTGCGATCCTCGCATGCACAGTGCTGCTAATGACTAAATGTTATTACTAGTATTATTTTTACTCAAAAAGCTCTTCAAACAAGCATTAAGCCATCTGTTTCATGAGCAAACCCTCGAGGTTATGTTTCGTCCTAACTTTCTGCGCTTGTTGTTAAAGCATGGCCGTTCAGAGCTGCTTCCTATTATCCCCCATCCCCTGGGAGACATTATCTAGCAACAGAAAGAAGTGTTGCTCCAGCAAAAGCCCGTGTAAAATCCTGCAGCCGGTGTTTTTAAGGTGATTGGGGGTGGGTGATACTTGTCCCCGGGGTGGGGGGGTATGATAACCAAGCATCTCGTCCTCTTTCCAAGGTCTCTTCCTGCTGGCAGACTGTGGAAAGCTTCAGCCTCCTGCAAGTGTTTGAAGTGCAGAGCATGTTTTTATGACTCTGATTCAGATGAGCACTTAAAGAAGTGCTTGGAATTAGTGCGTGCTTACACATTTCCCTGACACCAGACTTATTTCCATGCAACTATAAGTTAAAAAAAAACAAAACCAACAAACCCACAAAACCACTTGGTGAAGAAGAGGAGAGCGCTTGTCCCCTGCGGAGGTTTATCTGGAGTGGATGGTTTCATCATCCTGGCAAGCAGCATCATTCGGTACCCACCGGTGAGCGTGGCAGGGACCTGCTTCCCACGCAGGGATTGCAGCGAGGGGCAAACCCAGGCCATGGCCTTCCAGCCAGGGCATCCCACCGGGAGCAGCAATGAGCCGGAGCTTCCCTGTGAGCGCCGGGAAAACAATTTCCTTAAGGCCAGGAGGCAATTTCCAGCAGCTCTCCGCTTGCTGCCCACTCCCAACAGACACATCTGAGAGAGGGGGGAGCAGGCAGGAGCCTGGGAATGCAGCCGGCCCAGGCAAGAGACCATTAATTCCCATTTTTCCTTTGCTGAAGCCAATAACAGCAGAAGGGGCACTGGGAAAGGGTAAGAAAGGGTTCAGACTTGGAAGGGTAAGAAATATTGACTTGAGCTGCAGAGTTCAGCTCCTGATTCAAATTTTCCCTGGGTTTGAAGATGTTTTGTGGTGGCGACTCGATCAGAAAGTGGAAAAGAAGTCTTGAGGATGAGCATCCATGAGACATCATACAGCAGAAAGGGATCCGTGGTGTGGAAAGCACAGGAAACCTCGAGATTTAACTGCTGGGAAGCAAAAGCCAGACCCCGTTGGCTTCCCTCCCAGAAGAAGCTGTCCGTGGTCATGTTGCTTCGCTTTGAATCGTCCACTACAATTATTTCTTCACCTTAATAATTGCCCTCAGTTTATTCATTTGCAAAACCTGTGCTTTAAAAAAAAAAGTAAAATAAATAGACACTCAGATGATTTCATGGCAAGCCAACCAGAAAGGAGATGAAGGCGAGGAATGTGCTCATCCTGCAGGATAAAGAGCACCCCGTCGGGATGAGCAGCTTTGGGACGGCTTCAGGGCTCCTCTAGGAGCTCCTCTGGGATGCCCTGGCATTGCCTCTAACTCTTCCAGGAGTGCCCTGGAGGGAGACACTGAACTGCAATCCTACAGGAAGGAAAAGTGGCTCCGATGCCCCACTGCTGCGTCAAAACCCCCCGAAAGCCCTCGGGCACTTTGCCATCCATCTTCCAGGCTGCGGCCGAAGAGGCAGAGACGGGCTTTTTAAACTCGGCTGCTGGCATCACCCCAGCTGTAGCTGTAACACAGTCTAGAAATCAGCTAGAAGGCGACCTTTCGGCTAAGTGATCTGCTGTCCTGAAACGACCACGCTCCTGGCTTTGCATTGCGCTTCCACGCTGCATAAATGCGTTTATACCTGCAGGTACGTAGATACAAGCACGGTGCTTTGCAGCCGAGGGAGAGCCGAAGCGGCAGGGCAGGCTGCCTCTCCCCTCGGGGGGTTTGGGTGCCTGGGGTGGGGAGGAAGGTCGGCAGAAACCGTCCCTTCCCCTCCCTTTGCTCCTCTGCAGCACAACAGAGTCCCCAAACCACGGAGGAGAGAGGAGGGAGAGCTCGCTCGCCCCAAATCACCCAGAAACGGGGCTGCCCGCGGCATTGCGCAGCTGGTTGAGGGACGGAGGGGGCCGGGATGAGCTGCGGGATGGTGTAAAAAAAACCCAACTCGGGGCTGACGCCAGGCTGGGGGGCCCGAAGGGTCCCCGCGCCGCTGCATCCCTCATCAGTAGTGTGGGTAGCAGTGATGTATTGCTCTGTCTCTCCTGTCCCTAAGCCTTCAGAGATGCATTTGGGCTCAGCAGTGGCCTCAGTTGTGTGGGTGATCAATCTGCCAGGGAAAGAAGTTATCACTTTGGCCAGCTTTTACCCTAAAACCTCTTTCTCTCCTACCCCTAGAGAGGTGTGCGTGCCCCGGCTTGGAGCTCACCTCTGTCGGGCAGCACACTCAGTCATCACAGGATAAAAAGAAAGTGATAATTGTAATCGATGCTTCTTACATCTTTATCACCCCCAGGACACGGAGCGTCACAGATATTAATGAATTAATGTCTGCAGCAGCTGGTAGCACTGCAAAGCCGTGTGCTGGGTGCCCATGAAAGAGCGCTGAGTGGTGCAGGAGATGCGCTCGGTGCCAAACCCGGGCATCCTGCCCCACTGCTCGTCCCCCTGGGCTCCTGCTCACGGGGATGGCACCTCGCTGGCCGTGGGTTTCCCTTTCTCCTGGTCCAGCCCCGGTCCTGCTGCCAGGGGATCTGCTCGGGGCTCCCTGCCCTGCTCTGCCTCCCCTGCCCACCCTGTCACCCCCATCCCCACCCAGCTGCATCTCAGGATGGCTCAGCAGCAACTGTCTCATGTTTTCCCCATCACACCTAATCTAATTTATACACAGCTTTCTTCATAGTTGCTAAACATAAAAAAAAAAAAAACCAACCAAAAAAACCCAAACCACCTCTTCCAACTAAGAGCCTGCTTTCCATTCCGGAGATAGGTTATATTCTTCACTGAACACATACCTGCATATATTTGAACAAGTTTGATTCAGTGTAGCTGACACAAAAACCACTTAGTTGTTTCCCCTACATCATCCTAAGTTAATACTCCTGACAAGTACAGGAGGCTTTTCAGCAGTTTTTCTATTTCAGCTCCCCTTGCTTCCTGCTCTCTGTTTCGCCCCCGCTGTAAAATTTCCCTGAATCGAAGCAGCTGACTGTACCCCAGCAATTTGTACCCAATACGCTTGAAACAAAAAAATTGAAAGGGTGTCCATGGATGCACGATGCAATGACCTGAGTCACTGAGCTGGATTACATTTCTATGTATTTTGTGCACACTCTGTGTTTTCAAAGGAAATGAAAAACAGGGAGCTGGAGACGTCAGGATCATTCGCACACCCAGGCTCGGGCTGGCTTGGGTTTTATCATTACTGCTGGGTGGGTACAAAGCCAGCTCTGCTCCTTTCCCAACTTTGGGGGGATTTTGTTAATTTTGGTGGGTTTGATTTAGCGCTCGTGTGACGGAGAGGCTGGTCCTGAAGCCCTGAGCAAGGCATGAGGGCTCTGTCATATTTTTTGCATCCGTCATCCCTGGGCTCTGCGGATGCTTCTGGGACAGGAGGTTTTTGTCCCAACCGAGCCTTGAGCTCCTTCCAGCAGCATCCTCACCTCCCCCCGGGCATCCAGCGGCTCGCGATGTATCCCCATGCACAGCACGGAGAGGAGCGGGTCTCGCTCGTGGGGTTCGTGCATATCCCAGCAGCTCTCCCGCAAACCAGGATCTCCTGAGCTACCCCAGAAGAGGAGCGAATATTCGGAGGTTAACTCCATCCCCAATCACAGATTGCTGCCAGTGATGGATGCGTTGCTTGGTGGGGACAATCAATTGGTAAAGCAACCCTGTCTGGAATTTATTCAGGGTTGAAATGGGTTCCCCAGGCTCTAAGTCTATCGATTCTCTCCGTGTAGGTTATTTTTACCATTATTTACGTGCCAGTAGCGTCTAGGGGACTAACTCAGATCAGCACTCTATTGTGTTAGATACTGCACGAAACAAGAACCGGCATCTCCTTCCTATAAAGGGGGTTATAAATAAACAGGAGAGGCTGCTGCGGAGGGCGGCGATGCTCTCGCATCCCTCATTTGCACGATGAAGATAAGTGACGCGGCAAGTCGCTTGATAAGCCGGTGTCGGTGCGGGAACCCGTGCTAAATCTCTGCAGAGCCCGTGCACAGCCTCCCCCGGTGCTGAGCTTTTACGTCTTAGCCCAATACTCAGCACTTTGGGGAAAATTGGCCCAGAAAAAGGATGGAGCGGTTGTTCTTAGGGAAAGCTTAGTCTGGTGACTGAATAGTCTCCAAAGAAATAAGCCTTGGAGAACAATAGCTCGTAACGTTAACTTTGCAAAAGAAACTGGTATTCTTTTGTGGCTGATGTACTAATTGTTTTCCCCTTTTCCTGTATCCTGCTATTGTGAGCATGTTTTTATTCCGTGCGTCTTTTGTGGCTGCTCCTGAAAAGCTGGTGCCTTATCATTCTCCTTTTCTTCACGTCTCTAAATATTTATCCTATAGTTTCATTCGACTGGTAAATAAACGCTTACGCCTTTTCTATTCCCTAACGTTGTCTTTTAAATTAATCTCTCAAAAAGTAGTTGGGGAAAAGAGGAAGAAGTTGAAGTTGGATAAGAAGTGAGATGAAACTGTGGCAAAACAAACCGCTATATTCAAATCCTTTCTTTTAGTTAAATTTCAAACTAAAAATAGTCCCAACTTCGACATTCACATTTCTTAATTGCTTATTTTCCATATCCCCTGTAGGTAGGATACGACATCATAGCCTTAAATCGTGGCAAGAAAAGTTTGGGGCTGGGTGTTTTGACAAATTTTCTAATCACAGCGAGGGACGAAGGACGAGCTGGGCTAAATAATCTTTTTGAGGTCTCTTGGAGCCTTATTTTTTTTTCTCTGATGTTTTGTTTAAATCTAGTGTGCCCGTGTCTGACATTCAGGACTCAGTATTTCCTGGGAGGCTGGTGAAACAGCCTTTGATGCTTCCATCTATTATAGAAGCGAAAATAACGCTTTAACTTTTTCTTGCCTGATTCCAGTCAAGCAAAGATACACTTGAGCATTTAACTTTCTGCACCGAGCGTCACTGGGGCTCTTCGCAGCGTGCGAAGTTAAGCAGGTGCGTAAGTCTTTGGGGGACCAGGGACCTCATTTGTATTAAAAATATCACAGAGAAATCCAGCCGGTTGATTCGGTTTAACAGGTTTTACTGGAAGCCACGACACACGTGGATGGGGATTCCTGCCCAGCCCCGGCTGTCCGGGCTAGAGCTGCCTGGTTCATCAAAAACCCAAGGGAGCATCATTTCACACAGGCGTTTCCACCAGCCGCCACACAGCAATAGCTTGTTTTATTTTATTTTATTTTTTTTTTTTGCTAAGGATGTAATTCCTCTGTGGCAGAACCGACTCGGTAAATGTAATGACAATGTAGGTGTTGCATGGTTAGCTCCTGCACAGCCCACCCAGCTTCCCCTCTTTTTAACTCCCCTGGAAATAAATGCTACTTTGTCAGCGGATGGGGGGGAAAAAAAAAAAAGAAAAAAAAGAAAAAAAAAAGGAAAAAAAGAAAAAAAGAAAAAAGAAAAAAGAAAAAAAGAAAAGAAAGAAAAAAGAAAAAAAGAAAAAAGAAGGAGAGGGGGAAAATCTAGAAAAGGAATTGAAAATAAATTGCCTGCTTCATTCAAATTACATAGCTGATTTAAATCAGGGAATGAACTCTCTTGAATTTCTGGGCTGTAATGGGGACAATGCAGACTTATTGTTCAGACTCTTTCAAGCAAGCTGTATCCAAAAACGCTCGATAGAATTAAGCGCTGATCCTGCAATCACTTACGCCCATGCAGAACTGGATGGCTTCACCGGAGACGTTAGGCGGGGTTATTCATAGCGTTAAGCATGTGCTTAAGTCTTTGCAAGACTGGGGCCGTACACAGCCGGGGAATTAGGCATTTGAAGCCGGAGACAGAGGCATCGGGGACGTCCTCTGCACTGGACCCCAGCGTCGGGTCTCGCCCGCGGGTGCTCGCAGCCCAGATGCGGGGTGATGGGCTCGGGCACGCTGCACGGCACTGCCTGGATTCGCTTGTTGGTTTAATTCCCAGCATTTTTCATATTCCCGCTGCTCATCTCATTTCAATGAGCTTCTCATTTCCCACTGTTTGTTTAGTCTCAGTGCTGGACCCTGCTCAATATTTGCCTTCACGTCCCTACTATTTGTTCTTATTTCCATGTGTTTAACATACATCTTTGTTGCTATCTGCCCAGTTACTGCAACTGTTTTCCCTTGCTGCTTCCCTTTTCCCTGCTCAGCCTGGGGAGCAGCCTCGCAGAGGGAAACCTCCCCGGCTTTCCACGGGCAGGATGCTCCAAGTGCCGCCAGGTGCTGGAGTCTCACTGCAGACCAGAGCAGGAGATGCAGACAGCAAAGCTATGGGCTCAGGATTTTGTTTCTGAGCCACAGAAAAGCTTCCATAAAAGCTCGATACCTTTTTTTTTTTCCCCTCCCTGTGTGTGAAAAGGTTTTTCTCCAAGTCTTACGAGGCAGGCTGTTTCCCTCGGCGATTAGCCGTCTTTTATCCAGGGAGCTTGAACCTCTCTCTAAATGGAATCCCCCCGCTGCTCTGTGCTTTGGGCATTATATTGGCCACTTCAGCAAGAGGAAAACCGAAGCGCGCAGGTAGGTCTGGCAGGACGAGGTGTGTGCTGCCTGCTCTGCCTGTCTGCTGCCTGCGGGATGTTCACGTGCCCAACGGTGGGTTAATCCTGCGGTGCTGTGCAGGCACACCTATCCCCAAATCTCTCCTTCCCCCCCCATCCCGCTGCTTCAGTGCGGAGGCAAGCGATAGCCCCGCTGAGGCCAGGGGCTTGCCTGCGTGCTGCCATGACTTTGAGAGTGCTGGAAAATGGGAATAAAGATGAGGAAGAAAAGAAGAGAGGGGAAAAAAAGATGCACTGAGCAAGGCACAGGCTGGAATTAGAATAAACTGGTTTGCTCCCAAAAAAAACCCACCCCAGCCTATTGTTTCATATCAGGTTTCCTCTTGAGCAAGCAATTGTGAAGCCAACCTGTCCCGCAAAATGAGCTGTCACTCCTCGCGCTGAACAAACACTATTGATTGCAGCTTGGGGGGAGCCCGCGGCGTGCTGCTGCCCACCCCGGGGGGGGTCGTTCCGTGGGGAGCTGGCTCCCCGCTGCCGTACGTCGGGACTTGGCAGCTGCCTGATGCATTGGCAGAGCTGCGGCGGCGGCGTGTGGGACGTCGCGGGCGGCGCATCAAGGGCGCATCAGCAGGTAGCGGCCACAATTTTGGAAGGAGGGCCTGGGTGTCAGCTGCAGAGTTACCCTTTTCTGACATGTGGATTTTTTTTCTGGCTTTTCTGGCGTGCGTTTCTTCTGTTTGGGAGGCCGGGACCCTCCAGAATCACCTCTGCAACCTCCTCCACCGAGCACCCCAGTATGCCAGATCCCGTGGGGATCACAGCATCTGCCCCCCTTACTCCCTCTTCACCTTCCCCCAGCCTCTCGCTTTGCTCTAACACTGGCTCTTGCTTGGTTTTATCATTTCCTTGAGCTGGCAGCTCTCTGTTTCCCAAAGATTCCCCCCC
>VXBL01007396.1:1100122-1122210 GCA_013400195.1 Aramus guarauna
GACAGCCTGTGTACAAGACATTAGGGACTATCACGAAGAATCATACTCAGCACGGGATGAAGAGGCTGCACCAAATATACAGGAGCTGGCTGCCGGCGGGGATGGCTTCGTGATCTAAGAGAGCAATCGGGAAGACGGTGCCTCGTTCCCGCAGGACGGAGGTTTATTTCTCAGCAGGTTCAGCCGCGTGGTAGGTAAATTATGCTCAGCCATACTTCCTCGGGTCTTATTTCATGGCCCAGCGATGATTGTGCTACTGATCTTCCAAAGGGGGTTGTTCTGGGCTGGAGAGGCCTTATAAATAAGGACGTGGAAACCTTCCAGAAGAGACAATAGCTAAACACAGTGTATAGGCACCCTGTCTTATGACATATGGGGTAAAATACAGCCCACGAGCCCTGGAATAGGAACATTTCGCTGTGCACCAGTTCCTCGGTGCTGGCGAGGAGGAGCAGGGGATGCAAACCCAGCCAGGCAGAGCAATGCGCCCGGCAAAGGGGAGGGATTTGCAGGAGCAAGCCCCACACATTTATGGATGTGCTGGACTCTTCTTTTTGCTCATCCCAATCCAGATCAGCGTCAGGGGCTCGCTGGGGCTGTCCCCCTTTTTAATCAGGCTCCTGCCCTCCTGCTCAGCCCTTTTCCCAGAGCGGAGCTGGCCGGCAGCGGAGGATGCATCGCTGCTGCCCACCGCGATGCAGCGGGGCTGGTGCCCACACGCGTCTCTCTCCTGGCGAGGCTGGAAGAGGCATCACCGTGTTTGTTGGTCTTGTGGCAGCTCCTCCGCAAGCAACGCTGCGAGCTCCCCGGTGCCGCTTGCCAGCCAGGCAGCAGGTCCCACCTCTCTGCTCCACAGCCCTCTATTTTCCCTAAATTTCACCATTTCTGCCTTCCGGGACAGGACAGCCCCTCCCGTACATGGGTGTCCCACCCCAGCTGTGCCTCCTGCAGCGCTGCCCGCACTCCCTGCCTGCAGGTCTCCTGCCCGCACCATCGCGCACGTGCTGCAGCTTCCCGTGTTTTGACATGCACCATTTCACCATCTTCGACAGAACGTGCTGGGAGCGGAAGGAGCAGACCTGGGATCCCAAAGGGTCCTGGATCAAACCTAATTACTCTTCAAATGACTTCTAATCATCTCTCCTGCTCTGTTCCCCACAGCATCCATTGCTCCGGCAGCCGTGGAGCTGAAAGGAGGAAACAAATGCAAACCAAATCATTAGGAAACAACAAACCCCAAATCTGCCCAGCCCAAGCAGACAAAAAGCAGCTCAGGGTTTCTGCCGGATGGCTTGGCCTGCCTTCTGCATCTCAGCGGGGCTCTCGGCAGATCTTGGCTGCTCGGAGAGAGGTTTCCTCTTCCCCTCGCTGCCTCTGCACCTTATCTTCAGGCCCAGACGAGCTGCTTTGGCTGCGAAGGCTGCGGAGTCGCTAATCCTGGCTCATCCGGAGATGGTGGGAGCGGAGGAAGCAGCTCAGAGGGCTCATCCTGACTTCTTCCCCCTCCTCGGCCCCCGCCATCCCCCTTCACGCCATCCACATGCCGTCGGCTTTTGGGGAACACCAGCACCCTCCATCTGAAGCCCCAGGGGAAGGGTTTTCCCTGGCCCAGGTTTTGGCATCACTCAGCTCGGAAAAGCTTGTCCAGTGGAGAAGGGACTGCACGGGTCCCAGCGGGATCCTGTCCTCCAGCTCAGCGACCGCAGTCCCCACGGTCCCTTAGGAAGCTCCAGCACACAGACCGGAGACTGGCCACAAATGTCTCCTGTTCCCAAGCGCTCCTCTTCCATTAGTTAAAAAAAAAAGAAAAAAATAAAAATAATAAAAAAAAAATCAATCTGATGCTTTTTATTTGCTATTTTTTCCCCCTGCTGCAGCAAGCCTTTGCCAAGCACAAACATCCCATCCTGGCTGCCGGTGCTGAGGCTGCTTTCTCCATCCCAGCTGGCTGGAGGGGTGGGATGGATGCAGTGAGAAGGGCTGTGGGATGGGGCAGTGATGGGGCGGGGGTGGCACAGGACCGGGGTGCCCGGGACTGGGGAGAGCCCACGACGCGGCAGCGGGAACCACGCTGATTAACACCACGCTGCGAGATGTAAAACACAACATTAGCACAAAACCCGCTCGAGCACGTTCTCCCGATTACCTCGGAATTATAATTACACTGGCCCTTAATATCCCCACATCCGAGTAATTACAGCCGGCTTACCAGCCTCCAGCCGCGGTCTGATATTAACTTTTAATCACCTCGCCTTTGTGCCGGGGAAGGGATGGCCACGGCGAGCTGCCCTTGTTCAGGCCGGTTCATCGGCATCCCAAGCACAGCGAGGTCAGGGATGCAGGGAAGGGGCCACATTCTGCTTCCCTTCCCGGGGAGCTTTTGCTGTCCCCATCAGTCCCTTTGTCCCTTGGGCTCCGTCGCCGCAGCGTTTGCATCCCGGGCATCCCCACCACCTCTCCCCCAGCCCCAACCCCTCCTGTGCTGGTCCCAGGGGAGCGGAGAGGCAAAGCTCCGTTAGCCCTGCTTCATTTTCCATGGGGAAAAGCGCTCAAATCCCAGGAGCCGAGCGGAGGTTAAAGCCAAGTCCCTACCGGTGCCCACCTGCCAGGGGGAACAGCCGGAACGCAGGCACCCAGCCGCAAACAGCATCAGGATTACAGGGAAAAGATAAAATTAACAGCAAGGACAGACACAGAAAAGAGGGGGGGAAAAAAGAAGAGGAAAAAAAAAAAATCCCCTCAGATAGTATAAAATATTTTCCCTAGAGGACCGATTTCAAAGACATTTTTAATTAACTGTGCATTTCACTGGAGCTTAGCAGCAGAATTATTGTACATTAAATAAATACCAGTTGATTATTAAGAACATATTTACCGAGCCTTAAGTACCGCAGGTCACAGATGTAGGCTCCTGTTGGGTACAGTTGTTTCAGATTACTCAGTTATTTACTTTACACCTTCTGTTTCTGCAGGGAAAGGGAGGAAATGTGGGGGGGGGGGGGGGAGCAGAGGCATCCCCCGCCCTTGGGTTCTTCCAGCGCAACTGGGAATTTCTGCTCCCCAAGGGGGGATGACCACAAGGCACCGGGCACTGGGACGGCAAAGGTTTTCTTCCTCCCTTTCACCTTCCACCTCTGCCGTAAAGAAAAGCCGCCTTTTCCGTGCATATTTATCGGAGCTGTAATAAATGAGTGTCCGAGCCTTTTCCCCCGATGATTGATGGACACGGGGATTAGTTTAAGCACAAGGGGAAGCTAAGTGGTCTGGCTCGGACCACGGCACATTCATCAAGTCGACAGGCGGAGCATGGGTCTTACTCCTGCCTTTGCTGGGAAGCTTTTTTTTTTTTTTTTTTAAACAAAAAAAGAGAGCACTTTGGATTTTATTGGAGTAAATATACATATACGAACCAGTGCTCGTCTCTATCCAAGTTAACAGCACACAGTCGTAAGCTGGGCTCGGTTCACACTGCAAGAGAGCGTATAAACAGTTAACGGCAGCAAATCCTGCCCAAAACGAGCCCTCTGCCCAACTTCTCCAGGCATCCCCACGGCATCACAGCCTTCAGCATAGCAATGGAGCCAAAACCACCCTCTTTTCCCCAGAAAGGGGCTGCAGAGGTGGCTCTGAGAGCAGATGCAGGAATCCAGATGTGGCTCTTTCGGAGGTAGACCTGTTGTCCCAGCGGGGCCCCGACCGCCCAGGGCAAAACCCGTATGAGCCCCTGGGTGACGGCAGAAAGCAAAATCCAGATTTTGTGGCTCCCAGCCATATCCTCTTAAAAATAAATTCATGGCTCCTGTCTGCCTGGGCCATCATTTCGCAAGGTTTATGCACAAACCACATACAAGTAGACTGGAAACATAAAATTATATAGGGCAGTTAATTGAAAAACTGCCTGCGCTGCATGCAATAATTGACATTAAGTGTTGTTTGGAGCAGGAAATCGCTCGATATTAAACAGGCTCGGTGGTACCGTAACAGCTCTGAGCAACTCCAGGGCCAACCCTGCAGAAACCAGGAGGAGCCACTCTGCTGCGAGGATTCGGATGGAAAATAAAGTTTCCATGAAGCAGGAGTTTCCGTGGAGGGTGTTGATGCTACGCAGGTCCCGCTGCACGTACTGAACAGGATAACTGCCCGATGGCCAGGAAGAGAGTCATAACTTCAAGTGGTGGTTTAAATCAGTGCAAGGAAAGACAGCTAACAAGATTTCTATTTATCTTTTTATCTTTTAAGTAACAAGAGTAAAAGTTTGCAGTCCCCTGTATTTCCTGGGGGTTTGCTGTAGGATTTTAACCATTTACTGAGGTTGGCTGAGTTATTTCCCTTCCTATAACTATCCCATGATGGGCCCCACGGTCCAAGTCACGTCAGGCTGGGGCTGTACGTGCACTGCAGACGATCGCTATCATTGCAAGTTATCTAAATAGAGGAGGAAAAAATTAGGAGGTGAAAGACAGAGCAAAGGGTTTCTTGGCCAAAGACTTCCAGCGAGGCAGCAGAGCCCTGGTCGAGGTCCTGCCCCAGTTATCTCCAGGGTATCGATGTGGTAGGAATAACCCTGTCCCCCTGCTAGACCCTCTTGTGGGGGTCACCAGGGACCCCAAATCCCCCTCCCTTGCTCTGGTGCCAAGGCAGCGTTTGCTCCTGGCTTGGGCTTGGGCTTTCTCTCAGCTGGGACTAAGAAACACGGGGATTTGGAAGTCTCTGGCTCAGGAGCCAGGCTTTAATGTGCTGGTCACATCACCCACTGCCTTATTAGCAGCATCAAGGAACTGTAATTTATAGACACTTTTCCAAAGGGGAATTATCAATATATTTATTTGGCTGCTGATGTATAGCTGCGCTGTGCATAAGGGTTTACGAAGCCTTGCCAATTTTCTGTCATCTCTACAATCTATAGGTTTTTCCCCATACAAATATTTAGCTCTAGCTCAGAAGAGATCTCTTTTTTACTATCAAAACCCCTTTCGGACCCTTCAGCTCCCCAAGGACAGAGGTGCTTTCACTGCTACAGCCAGAATCCTGCAATCCGTCGGTCAGGGGTGACCGGCTTGTTTGGGAGCCGTTGCAATATGAGCGGAAAATATTAGCTTAATACCTTCAAGCACTGGCCTGAACGTTCTGTAACGCATTCCATACAGACACCTTTGCTGTCATCTTTTGAAAGGGGAAACCACCGGGACACGGTAGGGTCCCAGAAAAGGGCAAGGGAACCGCAGGAGCTCTGCTAACCTCATCTCTCCAGCAATTTTTTGGCTGCCTCCTCCAGCCCAGGACGCTCGCCAGCCTGCAGAACCCCGCTGCATCCTAAGGTTCCCGGAGCATCCCAGAGCTCAGCCCCAGCATCTCCTCTGAGCACATCCTGCTCTGGCCATGTCTGTAGGGAGAGAAAGAGCCCATCCGCATGCCAAAAGCTTCAATGAAAGCAGCATCGCGCTGAATTTCTCCTTTTGCAGGGGGGGGCAAGGGCTGGTTGAGTTAAGGCAAGGAGGAAGAGTGCACCAAGCGAGAGCTGCTGGAGCTTGCTCATTTATTTGGGCAATGATAGTTTAGCTTTAAATATTTATAGTGCTTCCTAATGTACTAGTAAGTGTACTGTAGTATATTCTGCAAAGACGATGAGCCTCTGTGAGCTCATTGCAAATATCATTGTCTCTTCGCTGCTAAATCTTTGATGAGAGTCGGGGAAGAAGGTGGATTCGCGTGTGTGTGTGTGCTGGCAAGCAATCGGAGTACAGGAGGAACCATCCTACAGAGCAGAGCCTCCTCAGGGTACGGGAGCTCAGCTCCCCCCAGGTCATAGAATCATAGAATCACAGAATCATCTCGGTTGGAAAAGACCTTTAAGATCATCAAGTCCAACCACTAACCTAACCTTGCCATCCCACCACTAAACCATGTCCTTAAGCACCTCATCTATCCTTCTTTTAAATACCTCCAGGGACGGGGACTCAACCACCTCCCTGGGCAGCCCATTCCAGAGCCTGACAACCCTTTCTGTGAAGAAATTTTTCCTAATGCCTAACCTAAACCTGCCCTGGCGCAACTTCAGACCATTCCCCCTGGTCCTATCGCTTGTGAGGAGATCCCCTCCTGCAGAGCTGCCCTTCACCCGTGATTGATGCTGAGCCCGGCCGGACCTCGCAGGGAGGAAGAGTCTGACATCCAGCCGCCAGCTCAGCCGATAAAGGCTGGAGGAGGGAGCTGGGAGGCAGCCAGCGATACCTGTCTGTCACCTCGGCTGCTCAGCGCCGGGCTGGAGCCCCCGGGGAGATGGAGCCGTGTCCCCCTGCCCCTCCGGCTGCCTTTGATCCACCCGCGTCTTCCCCTCGAGACCCAGCGCGCTCATTTCACTTGTGGTGCAAGGCCAGGATTTATCTGGGGAAGGCCCTGATTTGTCTCTATTTAAAGGGTTTCTTGTACCGATGGGCACGAGCTGCCAGACGGACATCCTCAGCCTCTCTTCAGAGCGGCTGAAAGGGGAAATTATTTAATCAGAGACTATTTAAACTGCAGGGCGGACTTCATTTACTATTACAGCGCGACATAAAAGTTTAACAGCATTCACACACACACACAAAAAAAAACCAAACCACCCTACAAATCCACTTTTCCACCCCTTCAAGTTCTTGTAATAAATCTGCAAATAGAGAATTTATCACCTCTCGGTAAATGTGTCCCTTCCCTGCCTGCTCCGGGGAAATCCCTCGCACGCCAAGCTGCTGGGGACCGAGGGGTCCCTGCTGCCTGGGGCCATCCTGCCAGCCCCAGCCCTGCTCGGGACACAGGGAAGCATCTTCCCCAGCGTGCGTTACACATCCCGCCGTGTGTTACACATCCCACCGTGTCCATGGAAAGAGTCGTCATCGATTTCCAGCGCTCCTTGGATGCTCTCCAAAGCGCGGGGAGCACAACCTAAACCTTCAGCCCAGCCCAAATGATTGTTAATAATGAATCAATAACGATAATATAACCCTGCAGGGCAGTTTTGCTGTGGGAGGCATCTTATTAATAGGAAGCGAACAATTAGACCCTGACATCCCGGGGAGAGGGAGGCTTTGAAGTGCAAAGAGCTGCCGTGGGATGAGGCAATGCGGGACCAAGGCACCCACTCGGGATGCTGCTCCTCGTGGGTGTCTGGAGCCGAATCCCTCTGGGGGGGCTCCTGCATCCCCCCAGCTGCTCCAGCACCCTCTCTGCAAGGCGGCTCTAATCCCCGTGGGGAAGGGGAACGCGCTGCCCTCACGCAAGAAAACTCCGGGGCTGGAGAAGAGCGAGGCATTGCCCTCCACCATTGGCAGAGGGCTGAGACTGGGAAATAATTCACAGATCATCACACGGGTGGGTGCAAAGCTTGGCGGGGAGTCGAGCATCCCTTTAAGCTGGGATGGTGAGGGGTCCTCTCACTGCCCACGGCTGCTCCGCTCGGCTCGAGCCCGTCCTCGTCCCTCTCCCACCGCTCAGCGCCTGATGCAGCTGCATAATCAACCCAGCGAGGAACACGGGCAATTTTGCAGGGGAAATAAAAATGTATCTATAATTAATGATCCTCCAAGAACACACGGCCCCTTATTAATGTAGCAATTTGGTGAAACATAATTTATGAGACACTGAGCTTAATCATCGACAAGATCCCGAGTCAGACGCCCGGGAAGGGAGGGAAAGGGGAGTCGCCTGCTGTGATTGCACGTTCAAAGGATGCTTGTAACATCCAGCTCTCTTGGCAGGAGCAAACCCCCTCATGCTATGGCTGGAGATAACCTATAGATGGGCCTGATGGAAGGGAAGGGGGAAGAAAACAAATCCAAGCTGGCAGACAGCCCACTTACAAACATACTTTCCGCAGGTACTGTGCCGATTATAAAATCAACAGACCCAAATCTGCTCTGCCGAACTGCTCTCCTCCAGCCCGGGTCCGCAGAGGGAGGCAGGACCTTCCCGGGGTGGCTCGGGAGGTCCCCACGTCCCCTGGAAGTGGCTCCTCTTCCCCACCCACCGGAGGACAAGTCTGGAGCAACAGGTTGGACCTTTTATAAAAGGTACCTGGGTGAATCGGGAGCACGAAGCGTGTACCGTGGGGCTTGAGGCTGGGCACGGCAGCAGGATATTCGGCAATCCCATTTAACCTGGGTTTCCACATGGAGACTTCTAGTAGGATAGCGTTTCCACAGGTTTCTGTGGGAAATACCTATTTCAGGGAAAACAGAGAAACTGAAATATCGACTCGGTTCTGGTTACCCGAGCCTGAAAACACATTCATCCAGATTTTGATTTTCAGGTTTTCAGTGAAAACCCTCGGCATATGTCGAGCAGCATATGCAACGCGGTGCGGGGGCGGGCGGCAGGCAAGAAGATATTCCCAGTCAGCACTGGAAAGGGCCCAATGCAAAACCATTCGGAAACATCAGTAGCTTTTGCAAAATCATGTTCTCATTTCCCGTTCCTTCACCAGCCCTGGCTTTGGATGCTCAGCACTTCTGAAAAGCAATCCAAGCTGTGATGCCACATGCTCTCTCCAGAGCTGCCAGAGTTCCTCTTCCCCGTGTGAACGGCAACTATCTTTTATCTGGGAGCTATTAACAATTAAACAAACGATGCTCCATTATTTAATTTTCGTCATGCAAAAGCTCTCAGAGACCCCAGGCGTAAGGCAGGCCCCGCAGCTCGGAGGAGCGGCTTTAAGGTGATGCTGTCTGTATTTCGCACACGCGGCATAGCAAGGTACCTGACGGAAACATGTTTCTCTTGCGACAGCCCCCTCTGCGCAGCATCCCTCTGCTTGCTCCGTGGTTTAATTTAATTTTAACAGGGATGAAAAAACCCCCTCATGCCCACGTGGGAAACCGCATGCAAAGTGTTTTTTTACTAGATATTTCCCAGAATATGAATGATCACAGCCGAGCGGTAATAGCAGCTCCAGGACATCTCCCCCAGGTACGTGACTTTTGGGCGGTGCAGGCTGAGGGCTGTGCTCAGCTTCGTCCTCACCGCCGTTTCCCAAGCAGTTGCTCGTGAAATCCTCGAGTAGCCTCGGATTTGGCCCAACCTTTTGCCCGTAGATTTGAGAGCTCATTACACGGGGTAAGCAGCGAGGCCTGACAGCCTTTCGGGGAGGAGGAGAGCAGCCGAGAGCAGGATAATCCCAGCACCACGATCCCCAAAAGCCAGCCCGGCGGCTTCACGCACACGAGGACAGCCAAGCCACGAGCGGGGGGGGATGCTCGCACCTCCCCACCGCCCACCTCCGCAGCACAGCCCCCGCTCAGCTAAAGCCCCCACAGGCACCAGCTCAACCGCTTCTTTAAATCATGCTCCAGTCTGATAAGCATTTGAGAGCCTTTAAAATGATAATTGCGCAGCACGGGATAAAGCGCAGCAGCCGCCGCGTGAATATTCATGAGCGGGGGACCAGCGATGCTGCCGCTTTCAAAGGGATGAGGGTGGTACACCTCTGCCAGCAGCCCCAGCAAAGCATCGCTGCCCCTCCGGAGCACCTTGGGAAACAGCATTCCCACCCAGCCATCAATTTGTCTTTCTGATCTCCGTTAGCCCCTCGCTCTAAACACTTCGTTATGTCCCTGGATCCCCCCCGGAGGTTAAGGAGCGAGAGGCAGGAGCCCAGCCTAGCAGCGGGAATGCTGGCGATGCTCGGAAAGCCTGGGCAGGTCCTGCTGTTCGCTGCCAAGTGCAGCCCATAAACACCTGTACGCTCCAGCCATCGCTCCGCCAGCGCGGCGGAGAAAAGAGCAGCTAATTAAACCCATCCGCGCTGCCGCTGACCTCACTGGCGTTGCTCGGAGGGCTCTGACATCCGTAAAGAAAAGGGACCGCGAAATCAATTATCCCAAAGTCTGCGACGAGGGGCCTCCGGGAGCCGGCAGTCAGCGCTCGGATTGCCAAGGGGCCGTCCGCACACCGCAGCTGGGCCCCGAAGGCTGCAAAATGTGCTTTTGGGATAGTTTAATTAGTTTGATTTATGTCACCTTCAATTGATTGGGTCCCTAGAGCTTCACGAATCTATCGGAGGGAACGGGCAGCATTGACCCTTCGTTTGGAAGCCACGCTGGAATCACAGCAACTCAGGCGATGGTTAATAAGCAAATATCTTGCTCCTAAATACAGGCTGGGTGTGCAAAAGGTGGGTGGTGGGAGGGAGGGGTCAGGGATTTTGTTATCCCAGGCCTGCACGGGGCTGGTGTTCCCATCCCGGATCGGAGGGTGACCTGCCGAGGCAGCCCGGGTGGATGGGTTAAGAGCAAAGCAGCCAAAAGCACTGATCTGCAGTAAAATGATCCGCAGTAAAATCGAACCAAGCCTATAGCAAAGCCAAGTCCTTGAGAATTAAAAAAAACAGAGAGGATTTTGTATCTTGGCACAAGGACACGAGCTGCTAGCAGGTCCTGCATCCTGGTGGGGCAGGAGTGGATGGCACTGGGACACCAGGAGCACAATCCTGTTTGCTACGGGCAAAACATCCCGCGGGTGCTGTTCAGCCTTCCCCAGGCTGCAGCTCCGCTCCAGAGCACCAACCTCTTTGTTGTTGTTGTTAGCAGCGGTTTGGTTGAGTTTCTCTTCTCTCTTGATCCTAATAAAAATTAAGCGAAAGTGAAATGAAAGCAAGAAGATTTGCAGGGTGAGGACGGAGCAAGGCAATTAGTTTGTGCTCTTGAAAATTATTCACTAATTGTGCAAGGAGTTGTGTACAAAATGGGAACTAATAAAAGAGATTTAATTTGATTCTGGGAAGGGAAGGAGAGCGGAACGAGCAGCAGAACGCAGCTGAGTGCTAATGGGCTCTGCTGGTGCTCAGCTCCTCCCTGAGCAGGTACTGCCTGGCAAATGCAGAATTGAACCGACTGACTTTGGGGCTCGGAGCAAACCACTCGTGCCTGTACGACTGCCTTCTCCCCACGGACCCTGCCTGCAGCCCCGGTGCGATCCCTGGGCTATGGGAGAGCCTTTGGGGCAGCCTGGAGCTGACCTCCGGCACGTAGCGATGATGCCACCTCGCTCCAGGGATCACTGGCAATGCCCTCAGTTTGCAGATGGGGACACTGAGGCACGCAGACATGGGAGCAGGGTAGCACCCATCTCTGCCGGGGTGGTGAGAGATGGGTGTGCAAATACCTGAACCCCCCCAAACCTGCTACAGGCAGCTGGGGGTGGCTTTTCATCCTGGATTTGGACATTCTGGGAACTTACACACACACACACACACCCCCCGAGCAAGAGGCTGAGAAACAGCGACCAAATTCAACCCAGAAACATCCCCGGGATGCTGAGGAAGCACAGCAGGTACCGCTGGCACGTGGATGCCCGTGCCGGAGGTCTCGCCTGTGGCACCAGCTAGTTCTGCAGGGTTTCTTTGGCTCGGCGTGGAGGAGGGAAAGCAACAACTTCTGTAAGGAACAAAGTGCCTGAGGGGAACCAGAGGCCCCTTTGGCAACGAGCTGTGAGGCAGAGCCTGAACGTAATAAAAGATCTGTGATTTTTCTGGAAAATGCTCCGAGAGCAAGCTCGGTGCTGTCAGGAGGAGGAGGGCTCCTATTAGTGTGGGGCAACGGGCGTTTGGGTGGCCAGGGGGAAAATCAGTGCCAAAAATTCCCTCGTTTTCCTCGGGGCTGGGACTGTGATTTGTCCCCAGTGTCCCCCCACCCATCCAGCACCTCCTCCTTGATCCCTTTGGTCCCGTAAATTCCCAGCCAGAAGCCGACATCTCCAAAACCAACTCTTTAGGCAACAAATAAGCTGTCTGCTGTACCTAAGAGCGCATCTGTGTTGCTCCTCGGTTTTTAGCAATCCCCTCCGAAGCCTTGGCAGCGCCGCTACGGATTTTACCGCGGAAACACTGGCTCAATCCGCACGACAGAAAAAAGAAGAGGGAAGGCAGCGCTCAAGTCCCGGCGCCCGTACGCACGTTTCCATGTGCTGCTAACCGCTTGCCATCGCACCCTTCCCTCCTTCGCTCGTCTGGCTCCTCCATCCTCAGCTCCCCCCCCGCTCTCCGGCACCTCGGCAGCCAGGAAAACACCCCCGGCCACGGGCTGGCACCTCAGCACCCGGCGTGATTCCGGCTGGCACGGCCGGCCGCGGCTCGCCAGCTGCACCGGTAAACCCTCGCGGGCAGGCAGCCGCGAAACGGCCCTTTTTTTTTTTTTTTGTTGGCAGATGCTTCTCCCAGTCAGCTCTAACACCCCGCTGGGAAAAGCTGAACCTTCACCCGGGAGCCTTTCTGCCTTTCCTGGCTCCAGACACAACAATTAATTTGCTGTGCTGATATATTAAGCACATACTTGGTATGGGAGGGTTCTGGGGTGGTGGTGGTGTTATTCCTTAAATAACGGCACCAAGACAACAGCGGGACTCAGCATCGCCGGCTCTGCAGGCATCGCACACGCTGGTGCACGCGTCTTTATTTGCAGCGCTCCTTCACCGTCCAAAACCCCATCCTAGCAGACACAGGGCTAGGCATAAATCCTGCAAGAGACCCTCCCTGGGTGCCTTTTTGGTTTGCCAGCCTCTTTCTCCAAGATTTAGAGAACCATTTTCAGACAGCCTTGCCCCCGACATGGTCTCTTGCTGCAGCAGAGGCATTAAAATTACCCCCCGCGACACAGAGCAGCGCCCGAGAGGACGTTCCGGCGCCTGAAACGCAGGTGCCTGCGCCCTGGGAAGGAGCCAGCTGAGCTCGGATGGAATGGAAATGTCTGGTGAGAAACACAGAGAATCAAAAAAAGAAAGTTGAGATCAATAAAAATGTTTCATTTCAACTCTTTCTGATGGATCGGACTGCGTGGGGAGGGCCGCCTGATGGATGGGGATACCTGGAAGGCAGCTCGATGGATAGGATTCCTTAAATGAAGTTGGGTGAATCTGGGGTGATTATTTTATTTGATTTTTATGACAGTTTTGTTTCTACTACTTGCACATCCATCGCAGTCGGGGCACAGCGACAGGCACGGTTGGGACAGGGATGCAACACACGCACGTGAAAACAGGCACCCAGGAGCAGCCGTGCTCTGTTTTATTGCTTTTCCTTGAAGGCTAATTTTGTGATTATATTAATCTTCGTCTCTTTGGTGGGGGTAAACTGCAGCTGGTGGGAGGGTAATTCTTGTGCTATTCCTGTCTTCAACCCAGAGCCCTCAGGAGGATTTAGCAGCTTCCCCCTCTACGGTGACTGATCCGTGAACCGTTTGGTAACTCCAAATCTAATCTGGTGACCTCCAGGGACATGCAAAAATGCTTCTGTATTTAGATAGCAGTGACATTAATCTCCGAGGTAGTTAATTACATGCTTGTTGGACTTGCTTTGTGCAGTAATGCCATGCACGTTACGCTGCTTTTAAAGTGAAGCCACCCAGAAATCCGTGTTATGAACGGAATTGCCCCTGTTCAGGCGAACGCGTTCCTAAAATATTTAAACGACTCCCTCTCTCCGTCTGTGGTTCATCTGGCGGGGTCGGGGGAAGCCGCAGAGCACGCTGGAGTGCTCGCAGGAGGAAAGGTGCTGCCAAGAGATGGGATGTGGCTGACGAATCCCCGGGAAGGGGGAACCAGATCCGCGGCGTGCGTGCCACCGTGCCACCGTGCCACTGTGCCACCGCTCTCCTTCGTGCGCCCTGCGGAGCAGCCGCGGGGGACTCGGGTGTCACCTCGGGGCTCTTTTGGGGTGGGCTCGGACCCTTCCCCGAAACATTTCTTGAGGCTGCAAACCGGGCAGCGCAGCTTGGCTGTGCAGCTCCAGCGCGGCTCCGGCGCTCAGCACCCACCAGCCTCCCGTGGGGAGGGTCCGGCTGGGGTCTGTCACCCGTGTTGCAGCGAGAAACCTCCTTTGAGGCAGGAGGACAGAGCCGTGGGCTTGGGGTTCGCCTGTTACAGAGGCAGCCCAACAGCACAACTCATTCCCAATCCCCACAGCCCCTGCACACGGATCCAGTCACGTTTGTCCCTGTTATTTTTCGGCTGTATCTCTTTTTGACAGGACCGGTGACATTTACATTTTCTGAAAGCTTCAATAAAAAAAGCACTTTAACCACTATCACCTCAATCTCATTTCCAGTCAAATCCTACCACCTTCCCCATGCCGGATTAAAATAAAGGCACAGGTTGCCTGACAGCCCATCACCCGCACAGCCCTGCCCAATGCACCGCTTGCTCTGGGCACCCAAGGACAAAAAAAATTTGTTAAATGGCTTGAAAATAACACGAAGAGTGGCAGAAAAGCCGATGGCAGCTGGGGACAGTGTCCCAGGCAGGGCGTAAAGGGAGGATGGTTTATACGGTGCCCGCTTTATGAACGGTCGTGTGGGTAGGGCATCGGATGGGGACACGAGTACCGTGGATGTACATCTCCATCCGCTGTTGTTCCCCCGGATTCGAATATTTTGACGTTATCAAAATGGAATAGTTTTGCTTCAGTGCCATGATTGTTTTGACAGTACGGAAACAAAATGATCCAACATTACGGAAACATTTCAACAGTTTCTTGATCAGATTGTGCTTATTAAAAAAGTATAAAAATCATCATCATAGGAAAGTTTCCAGATTTCAGCTGTTTTGTTTGATTCAGAAAGGAAAAGCTGACTGCAAAATGGCAATTCCCAACACTGCCAGCCCGTGGGATGCTGCCAGCCCCTCTTCCCAGGGCGGGGGGACAGAAAGGGCAAGATGCACCCAGGGCGCGTGTCCTGTCCCACATCAGAGCCATGCAGAGAAGATGGAAAAACCAACATGGTTAATCAAAATCGCCTGCACGTTGTGCTTTTTAATTTCCAGGTTGCCTCCTGTGTTGGCGTCGGTGCCGTTACCAGTCAGGCTCTGCTGTCCTGGGGGGTCGGAGAGATGCTCGTATTCCCAGAGATGGGGTTTTAAAACTTAATCTCGTTTTTTCACCTGCCAGAGAATGGGAGAAGGGAGTTTCCCTGCAAGCTGAGATGTCCCTACCGCATTTCCACCTGAAGAACAGATGTCGAGGCTGCTCTGAGCAGCGGTGCAAAGCTCCAGCTCCGCCTGCTCCCAGCGAGTCCAGAAACCTTCCCAGTGCTGAGGCTCCGGCCGTGACGGCTCCGGGACCTGTGGGCATTTCATCCCCCTTCCAGCCAGACTCTTCCGGCAGCACCTTGCACCCCGGGAAGCTTGTGTCCTCTCCCTGGGAGGGAGGATGAGGCCACTTAGGCTTTTTATCTTGTAGCAACATTTCTGCTCCACTTTTTAGGACTATATTTCAGCTCCAGATTCAACATCTGACCTTAAACTTGGGCTTTTGCACCGCTTTGAAGACAAAGTGCGTTTATAACAGCCAAAAACCACGCAGCTGGAACCAAGGAGAAAGGGAAGAAAAGGCCAAGTGACTCCTGCAAACTTTCCATAGGGGGAAAAAAACCACTCGGGAGAAGCCGCCTTGAGCGAGAGGGGCCGGGCATGGGGCGGGCAGAGGGGCCAGCAAACGGGCAAGTGGCTGGCAGAGCCGGTCGTCCCCATCCTCATCCTCACGCTGTCACTTCCCCGCGCGGCCGCAGCGCTAAGCGGATGTCAAACGCCGGCAGAGCCAGAATAGAGGCACTTTATATTCACTTTGCACGGGTATAAATGACTGCAGAGCAATGGAAAACGAGGCCCCTGAGCCCTCGGGGACGTGCTCGCATGCCTGTGTTTGCTATCCAAAGCACAATAAACCACAACATGGGATTAATATCGACTCCGCATTATTCAGGTTCCTCGCTCAGGAAAGTCCTACTGGGCTGAGGCTCGGCGCATCTCATTTTTGTGCTTTGCCACTCACCGTAGTATCAAAGGTCCTTATTTAATGGTTGCTCCAATTTTATGCAGACAAATTGCCTTTGAACTCAAGGACTGTAAGGGAGGCTGCGGGTATTGCCAGGCTGGAAGTTTTGAGTCCTCAGGCATATAACTAATCACAAAATCCCAAAATCCTCTCTTCTCCATGACTCGGTAAAGCCTCCGAAAGCTCTCGCTTCTTTGCGCTTTCCCTTCCACGGCTCTTTCCCAAGGCTGATGAGACAGCGCTAAATATTTAGTGCATCTCCAAGGGCTCAGCGAGGGGCTGCTTGTCTTGTACGTGCCCACCCACAGCTCCCCACGGGGGTAAATCCCCAGCCTGGACGGATGCTCTTGCGTTACCTGCTCGAGGCTGGACCATGGCGCAGGCACGGGGCAGGGGATGCATGACCACGCACCCTTCCAGCCCCCCCCTTTTCTGCTCCTACTGCTGATTTTCTGTGCGCAGGGCAGAGCGTCTGAGCCAGCCCGGGTGGGAACTGCTCGCAGAGGGAACAGAGGAGAGACCGGAGGGAGGGAAACATTTCTCCTCTCCCGTCTCGAGCCGACCCGCTGAGCTCCATCCCCGTGGGCAGCCCACCAGGGTTATACTGGCAACGCTGGTGCTTCCCTGCTCGTCTTTTCCTACTCGCCCTGCAAGATTTAAGCCTCGAGGTCACCTGGATAGGAGAGGACTGGAGGGATTTCCAGCGTTATTTCAGCAGATGGGTTTAGTCAGGGTTTTCCTTGCTCCCCTCCCGTCTGGGGGAGAGCTGCCCTGACCCACATACCTGAGCTGCTTTTGGGGACGAGCCCCGGCGGGGTCCTGGGGAACCAAACCAGGTCAGCCCGGCACCGCAGGCATCCCAGTTCTCCTGCCTGGCTCCTGGGAAGGGAAAGTAGGGCAGGAGGAGGGTGAGCCAGGTCCCCACATCCCTGCCCCATCACAGCCCTGGCTCTGCCAGCACTCACCATCCCCAAAGCGCTGCCAAATCCTCCTCCCCAAAACACACCACAGCACCTGGGAGAGAACAGCCTCTGGGTAAACTTGTCTGGGGAAGGACTTTATTTAAAGCTATCGGACTAATTACATATGGATGCCATCCCCCCCACACTGATCTGCTGTGGCATCTCTCTACCTGCCCTTCGACTCCTTGCCCCCTTTCCCCTCTCCTCTTGCCGGAGCGGGAAGGGGAGATAAGGGGGAATTGGTATGCTTCGGAGAGGCTTCGGGACATCGGGGATTTATTTTAATCCAGTCCATTAATCAATTTCTCTGTTGAAATTGAATTAACTGTCTTTCATCAGCATCACATCCTGGGACTTGAAAACAGTGAGAGGCACAGAGGAATGCAGATGAGGTGGCAGCCCTGCCTGCACCCCCAGCCCTGCCTGCACCCGCGCGGGCAGCACCAGAGCCTCGGCTGCCGGCAGAAGGGGCTTTGCTGCCTGCCCGGCCCCTGCGAAGCACGAGGATCTCCTCGGTCCCTAACTGGGAAACGAAGGAGACAAGGTGTCATCCTGCAGCCCGAGCCGGGCTCCTCTCCCTTCCTTAACAAATTCTCCACCAAATCTCACTCCCTTATACTCTTCTTATTGGGGCAGGGTGGGGAATATTTGCTTGCAATGCAATTTAAAATGAGAGCAAATCAGATCTGGCTCCCTCATCCAAAGGCAAAACGCTCATTACTTTGCTCTCCCTGCCACTGGGATCTCTAATGCCAGGGAAATTTGACGGCACTGAAAGAAACCCATCCTCGTATTTCTGCCTGGAAATCCCCCTTCTCCCACCGCTACGCACGGGATATTTGGAGGTAACTGGGGACAATGACGACTGTCAAGGACTCAGTGATTCACGCATGGTCCTGGACAGGTTTGTTTTCTCTTCTGTGGGTCTACACCCTCATCCTCACATCAGATCCCATCCAGAGGACTCCTCCGCTACCCTCTCCACTCAGCTTCCTCCGTAGCTTCATCAGCATCCACCCAGATCAATAGGAGCTCCTCCGCTCACATCAATAAATACTGGAGTGGAGAGTAAACCTGGGCCCTGGATAATGGCTTCATTTTAATCAGCCTTCGGCCTTCCAGTCATTAGTTCTCAACAGCTTAACTCAGAGTGAGGTGCAATGAAGAACCCACTGGTGCGCACTAGTTTCCAGCCCCAGCCTAAGCAGCAAGAAATAAGAGGAGAATTTGCAAAAGAGAAAAGTTGCTGCATTATTTAAAAATTTGCTGATGAATAATTTAGTCAAATGAGTCCGTGAATGTTAGATAATATTGCATTACAAAATAAATCAATTACAATATACAGGGGGGAAAAAAACCCAAAAACAACTCCTTGGCTCATTGAAAAACACTGCAAAGGCGAACCACATTCCCTTTATTAAAAAAAAAAAAAAAAAAAAAAAAAAAAAAAAAGGAGGAAAAAAAAAAGAAAAAAAGAAAAAGGAGAGTTTTAAATAAGAATCTCTTACAATAACCAAGGTGCTACTGCTAGCATCTCCTCAGAGCTACAAAAGGGAGGAAGCATCCTTCCTCTTCCCCGGCAGCTACAGCTGCTCCTCTCCGCTAACATTCCTCTCCTGTTTTGACAAGGTTAACGTGGAACTCGCCGGGTATCCCGGCTTACGGAACAGTTGAGCCAGTGGTCCGTAAACACACAGAAATTGGCATCTGTTCAGTCCACGCTGCCTCGCTGCAAAGGGCACCGAACCGCTCGGCATCTCTCCCAGCACGGTTTCTGGTTATTTAGAGGGCACCTCTGGCTTTGGGGCACCCCAGACCCCCCCAGAGCATCGGTAAAGCCTTTGGAGCTGGGAGAAGGGACCTCAGCACCAGGGTCCCATCGTGCTCCTCAGCTTAGGTCGGGATGCTGGGACAGCACGAGGAGATCAGCTCTCTCCTAATACAAAAGTCCTTTGAAGCCAACAGCCATAAGGAAACTCCAGATATATATAGGTGGAGTCCCATAAATACAGGGACAGGCTGACAGCCGAGCAGCCCTTGGAATTTCAATTCCTGCCTGCGCAGAAGTTGGACTCGAGTTAGTTATCGCTTTATTTGGGGCTGGGGAGGGTTTAGAGAGAAAGAGAGAATTAAGGCTCCTCGGAAAAGCGCCAGGCTGGGGCACCTGGGTGTTTAATTGAATCCTGAAAATGAGTTAAAATGTTAAGCCTGTTCCTGCCGGTGGTAATTGGTTGTCGGCTTGATGGAGGAGACCTCCACACATCCTTAGCTCCGATAGCAGGCGAGGGCAGCGGGGACACGGGGACACCTCATCCTCCTCGCAGCATCCCCACGATGCCCGCCTGACGCAGGGGTCCCGGCACAGCTCCAGCCAGCCCGGTTGCTGCAGAAGGGTTTGATGGGGAGCTTTGTTCTGGACCTTTTCATTTAAAGATAAAGTAGCGGGAAAAATGCTGTATTTCCAGCCTTTGCTTCCCCCAGTCGAGGCTATTTCCCCCCCCATCTTCTTCCCTCTCTCCTCTATTTGTGGCTGATAAACAACCTCCTTCTGCTGAGCTCTTCTTCTGGCCTCTCTCCTCTCTGCCCCGGGCTCCTTCACGATTTATTCTCCATCACAACAGCCCTGCCGATAGCGGGGCGTTCACCGGCTGCTCGGATCCTGCTTTTCCTGTGAGTCTCGAAGCAGGGACGAACACAAGGCTCCTGGTAAAAAGCTCACTGTCCCCTCCGTCCGCATGTCACTGCCCAGAAATCAGCAGAATTTATCCCAGGATAAAGCGGGGGAGCATCCTCAGCGGGTCAGGACATTGGCTGGAAAGCTTGTCTGTCTTATCCCAATGTCCAGAAGGCAGGTTTTAAAATTATTTTCATCAGTGCTATGTAGTCCCTGCCTTTTTAACCTTCCAGTTATGGTTCTTTACAAGCTTCAAATAGAAAGAAATCTGAGATGCTGCTATCTTCACGTGAGCCAAAAGCCAAGCCTTTGAGAAACCTCAAACTCCTCACGAGCACGCAGGACGGCTCTCTGCAACCTTGCGCTGCAAGTCTCAAAAATTAGGGTGTTTGGAGCTCCTGCAGCCCTCCGCACCCATGACACCCCATCATCGGCTCATCGCTGGCCAGAAAAGGGGGGATCCACGTGGGAAAAAAGCATCCCCCACCCACACGAACCCCGGGAGCGCAGGGTAAAGCACTGACATTGCTGCATCTGCAAACTGGAACAGGGATAGCTGAGGAAAAAGCCAGGGAGATGGGATACAGCTTCCAGCATCCTGTATGCCACTCTGGAGGATAACGGATCCTGAAGCGGGAGGAGAGCAGGACTGGGGCTCAGCACCTCTGCGCTGCCAAGGGCTTCTTCAATGCCACGAACTCCTCGCTTTTTCTTTGCGCCTCAGCCTTATGTTTCTAAAAATTGGACTCGGAGGTCACGGGTGTTGTCATGGGTTAAATGTCCCTGGGAGAGGGACAAGCCGCTGCCCTTCGCCGTGGGAAGCTGCTCGGTGCCGTTGGGCTTTCCCCTGCAAACACGGGCACGTGGCCCCGCTGAGAGACAGGGGGGAAAAAAGGAAAAAAAAATATCTAGAAAACAGTCAGAGCTAGCTAGTGCTGGGGTCGTATGGAGAAACAGGTTCCATCACCCCAGAGCGCACACCAGTTTTGGGTAAAATACACCCTGCGGCCTCGGTACAACCTCAAAGAGCCCCAAACCTGCGGCCAAGCACATCCTCACACCGGGGGGGGGGGGATGGGACAGGCAGCACCGCCTGCCCCCGCTGCCTGCCGCGGGGAAGATTGCCGAGCAGGCAGGCAGCAATTTCTCAGCCCACATTTGGCAAAAAGTTCAACATTTAAAAAAGCACAACCCAAAAAACCACAAAAAACCTGAAGATTTCTTCCTTGCCCTCCCTGCTCCCACATCCCTCGCCAGCACTGACAACCTGCGCGACCAAAATTCAATTAAAAGCCCCCAGATTCGGGGGCTGTAGCCAGCCCCACGTGCCCAGGGGTGTCCCCTGACCTGGGAATATTTTCCCAAATTAGGGACCTCTGAGGCTTCTGGCCCTGGGAGACCTTTGCCGGAGAAACGGGAACGGAGAGCTGGAACAGCTTTTGCACAACTCGGGGGCTTTGCTGCCCCTTTGCAATCCCAAACTCTGCTCCCCACCCTTTTTTTTCCCCCTAGAAATAGGGAAAAATCAAAAAAGGAGGACAGGGATATTCCTGCCTAGGTCCATCTATCACAACCCGGCGAGTGCATTGTATGTGCAAACCCATCGGGAAAAATAACCCGAGTGTCGCAGATGGATGGGGCTGAGCCAGCTCTGCCCTGTACCCACGGTGACGGGCGGACGCAGCGTCACCTTTGCCGTGGGGGATCCATTCTGCCCCAAGGAATGGGCCCAGCACCCACAAAGCAGGTGCTCGCACCAACTTCCCAGGGACAAAAGCAGATGTAGATCTCCCCGGCTGCAAAGCTGGGAGGGCTCCAGGCAGGACCAGGAGGCATCTTAACCAAATTTCTTAGGCTTTCTGGAGCTGTGAGAAAAATAAGCTTCTCCTGCGTTAATTAAATCATAAGAGGAAATGATAGCATGGATAAAAGCAGCAAGTGCAGAGCGGCTGGGAGCTGGTGCGAGCCTGCGCTAATGACGGCTGATTTTGCATTAGCATGACTGCCTTTGGTTAGCAGACAGAAATATGCTGAAGCAGAGGCTTTTGTCAAACTCGGGCCAAAACACATCTGTGAATAATTGAAAAATCTTCATGTCGGAGGAGTCAGCAATTTATCGCTGGCTTCCTCCGCAGTCTGGGAGGAAGGGGAATGGCTTTTGGAGAGCGAGAAGAGACAAAGCCAGCTCCGGCTGGTACGTCAGCGGCTGGATAACGAGATGTGCAAAGGTGATGCTGGGACCTCGTCGGCTCCTGCACGAACAGATCCCTGTCGTTTCTGCTTGGGCGATGGCCGGGACCGGTGAGCAGATGGGAGAGAAAACCAAGAGGAGGAAGAGGGTGGAGGGGAAGAGGTGAGAGCTGTAATAGCAGCTTTTGAATCCTGCATCATTTTTCTCCCCTCGAAAGGTCAGAGACAGCTGGCCCTATTAACAAGGACCTTTGGTGGAGAAAATTGCCTTGTGAGAGGGTGATTTCCAGGAGCGACACTCTATTGATTGCATTGACTGCCCACTACTGTCATTTAGAGTCCGTCAGGCTGCCGCCCCGGTGCTTCATCCCGTGCCAGCCCATTCCCAGCACGCCACCAGCCCCGGGGCCACCTGGTCTCACTCTGCTGCTTCGCAGTTTGCCCAGGGATGATGCAAAAAAAAAAAAAA
>VXBL01007396.1:1133743-1148916 GCA_013400195.1 Aramus guarauna
CCCCCATCCTGCACGTGTGGCATGGGCCAGGGAAAGCTCAAGGAAAAGCCACCAGGGAACCGTCGGTGAAAGGACTCGGTGCTATTTAACTGCCCATCCGGAGTCTCTAGGAGAGACGGATCACGGCCGGAGTCCTCAGACAAAGCCGTGGCTGTTTCGGATCCACATCCCCCTGCACATCGCCGTGGGCCAGCCCTGCCTGGGCTACCCCGGGCGCTCGGACAGCCCATCCCGTGCCGAGCATGTGCCCTGGGAGCGCATCCCGGTGGATCCTCCGCTTCAAGGCAAAGAAAAATAACTTTGCAGAATAAGCCCGGGTCACAGGACAGCAATTCAGCCACAAAAGTCCCTTTGTAATGCTCAGTGTTTCTGCGTCACGAGGATGGGGAACCACACGCTGGCCCAGTACCCGCCTGCTGCTGGGCCAGCTGGGAGCTCCGGCAGGTCCCTGCTCTGAGCACCCTACTCCCAGCACCACCAGTGGGAATGATGGGACCCCACACCCCTGCAAGACCCCAGCTGATGGGTTGCCGTGAGCAGTTAGCTGCCTTCCGTCCCACACCCAAACTCCTCACCCATCCCTTTTCTCAGCTCTAGATTCATTTTTATATTTTTCATACCTATATAAAAATAGGTGTAATTAAAGTTTCTAAGAGGCCATGCTTCGCTGAGTGATCACCTGACACACAAACATGTCTCTATCAGAGGGGAAAAAAGCCACCAAACACCACATTTACTTGTATGGGACCTGTTTATCCACCCACCTGAGACAGGACCCGTGGTCCAAAGCACACCCTCAGCATCTCCCAAAGCAAACGGCCCATCCTCTCTGAAAGATCATCACCCCTTTCACCCTCGTTCTGCCTCATACACCAACTGGGTGCTGCTACTTTTGCCATGCAACCAGATCCCAAATAACTCTGCACTCTTGCACGGGGGAAAACGAAGCAAATTCCTCCAGAAAGTGACGACGGCAGGTTTCCTGGGAACCGTTTCTCTGCAGTCCATGTGCTTTCCTCCCATTTCTTCAAGCAAAATGTAATTGGCCTTGAGCAGGAGCTGCTGCTTTTAATTCATTTACCACTGACTCATGCCTCCCATCCCCAGCACCCTGTTCCAACCACATGGCGAGCAGCACTCCAACGCACTGGAGCTATTTTGACACACTAAGTAAATATCAATTAATTCGCCTTAAAAAAAAAAAAGCTTAATTGAAAAAATCCAGGTCCAGATTTGCAGCCCGGCATTTGCCAAAAGAGCCTTGTTTTAAGGCTTGCAGTTCCCAATTGCTGGGGATTTTACAGCTCCCACAAAAGCTCTCTCGAAAGGAACTGTATGACTCACTCAAGTCATACAAGGGGGGGGGGGTTAAAAAAAAAAAAGGGAAAAATATTCATTTCCAGAAGGGTCTGAGCTCCCACCTGCTGGGATAAGGGGGGGGTTACTGGGGGCCAGCCCAGCTGGGAGTTGGGTGCGTGGGACAAGCCCCCGCAGAGGGGAGCGGAGCTGGGCACTGGGATGCTGCGGCGGGAGGATGGAGCCGTTGCGTTTCCCTCCCCCTGAACAGCAACTCGCAGCCCCCCCCAGCTCGACTGAGGCGTCAGCAAAAACACTGAACCTTGCCCAAATTCCAAGGCAGTCGGTCCTGGCAGGAACCGGCGTGGACATCCCATGGCCATGGCATGGGGCCAGCCTCCCCGGCACACCACCAGCGAGGGGCATCGTTAACGCTTTGTATTTAAGGTGGGGGAAGAAATAAATAAAATAAAAATCCCCAGCCCCTGCAGAATGACTTAGTTTAGTAAATCACTTTGACTCATGCAATTATTTGCTTTTAAAACGCAATTAGCTGATGAGCCTCGGCTTTGTTTTGGGTCTTCTCCTCCGCGCTGGAGCTGTGGAAGGAAGCGAGCGCGTCGCTGGCACCAGGTCCCCGGCAGAGAGGGGACACGCGAGCGCCCGGTCCCTGTGCCAGCAGCAGGACCCTGGCTTGTCTGCACAGGCTCTCTGGGAAAGGCACAAAAAGGCCCGTTTGGAGCATGGTTTTGCTGCTGAAGTTCACCAAAAAAGAGCTTTGAAGCAGTGGTGGGAAGAGGGAAAGTTGCTTGCCCAAGTCCATGCAACAGCGGTGGTATCACTTGAAAAATCCGTTCATCCCAGCATCTTTGCCCTGTGCCTACAAGGTGGAAAAAACACCACGTTTCCTCAAGTTTTAGCATATTTTCTTTGCAATGAGATGGTCCCTGCTCACAGCACGCAGCCTGGGCCCTGCCCCAGCTCAACCACTTACCAACTGCGAGACTCCACATTTATGTCCAAGCGCGTTGAAAATCCAGGGGTTTGGCTTAAAAGCTGAAATGATTTGACCACTGGACCCCTTGGTGACCTGATCCTCACTGAGCATCACCCACCCCATGGTGCAAAACCCTGAGGAGCAATTTCCCTCCAGACATCCACGGAGACAAGCTTCCTCCAACAGCTACTTAGTCCTAAGTATTTCTCCTTTTTTTTCTTTTAATGTTTCAATACTCCACATAGGACACTTCCTTCTACATTTCCTGGCTGAAAACTGAAATAACATTTACATGATTTAAGAGAAATTAGCTTTTTTTTTCCCCTTTGCAAAGACAAGCTCAGGACCGGGGGCAGCTGAGCCCTCAGCTCCTCTCCCTCCTCTGACACCTTCTAATTAGGGTTACCCTTTGCAGCAGCACGAAGGCAGTCTTTTAATTACAAGGCAGAAGGCAGAATGTGTGAGACACTCTGTATTTTTAGACAGCACAAAAAAAAAAAGATATCCAACACTTCCCCCCGCCCCGCCTTCTTCCTCCCTTTCTGCTCTTCACAGCTGCCCTGAGCTGAGAACTTCAGCGCTTACAAGTGAGAAAGGGATGGGGGAAAGGTTAACCAAGCTGTCAGAAAGGGTTTTTTTTTTCCCCCCCTCTTCTTAAGATGGCAAAACAGCAAAATGTGTTTACTGTTGGGCGTTGGGTAGCTAACGAGAAGTAGGTACTCCGCCGGCCTGACACTAAGTGCCTTTGACACCGATGACAGCCCTTTGGTAGGAGCAAATTCACCCAATGCCTAAACAGATTATTTCAAGTGTCTGTTGCTGGAGAGCACCACTTTGCAAATATTCTAATGTTTTCAACTGCCTCATTTATCCAGCTCTGTATCCAGCGCGAGCCACGGTAAGGAGAATTAGAACATGAGAGCTTTGATTTCGGATGCTTCCTTGCTGTGTGTTTGTAAAGCAACCGGTGCAATCGGCACCAGACGCTAATTAACAGGTCATTCCTGGTTTTAAGCAATTTTGCAATATTTCTCCCCTTAACCGCAATCACCCTGAGCTCGGTCTCAGGCCGGGCAGTAACCAGTGCGAGTTGCAAGCCCGTATCGCAATGCATGGACCCGACGTACATGCAAACACAAAACCCCCAGGGAAGCTGGATGCACGCAGGGGCTGCTTCCTAACGCAGACCCCCCCATCATTTTGTGGCTTCTCTTCCCACTCCCAGCTTCTTCTCCCCATTTTCCAGTGCCCACGCGGGTGTTTCCCAAGCCTGGACAGGTATCACTGCCCGGAGCGGAAAGGAAACACCTTAGGGGGAAACCAGCATTTCCCTCCCCCAGCCCAGGCTGTAAGGGAGGTGGAAAAGCTTCACCCGTCCCTTGGATATCACACTTGGAGGTTAGAAAAATGTCACGGAGCCGGGAGAGATGATACAAGACAGACCGTGCAAGGTGGCAGCAAAAGAGACACCGACAAAAAAAAAACCCAAACCCATCTTTACATTGCAAGCAGCATCAATTCACGTCGCTATCGCTCACTGACGTCGCTTGGTTTCTGCTTCAGTGTTTCTTCTAATATTGCTAAAGGCAATGGCACGGGCGTTCAAAGGAGCCGGAGGGGACAGACAGGGGTGCTGGGGCCGGGCCGGTGCTACCCCAAACACCACCCCCCTGCTCCCCAACTTGTTAGCATCACGCCAGCACCCTGGGCTGGCCCATGAGTGGATATTTCTATGCAAAACCACCTGGAAACGGAGACTCTCGGGCAGGACAGCCCAAAGGGGTGCAGGAAAGATGCACGGACTGGTCTTACAAGCGCTGGCAAAAATTCTGCCGAGGAAGGAGCTTGAAGAGCTCAGGCTGCTTAGTTTATGAAAAGGACAACAGAGGTGACTTGATTGCCGTGAGTAAGTACCTTCCTGGGAGAAAATACAGGCTACTAAAGTATCTTTAATCTAGTGAAGGCAGACATAACAAGAGGCAGGAACTGATCATGTCTGGCTTCAGCTTCCCACTGGAAAAATAATGTTTTAACAGCAAGGCTGATTAACCATTGGAGCAAACACCAGCAAAAATGATGAATTCTGCAATTTTTAATGGCTTCGAATCCAGACCCGGTCCCTCTCTGGGTAGGGCTCAGCCCAGCACCCACCTCTGCCTGCTATGCAAGGGTGACCGGGCAAAATAGGAAGGCATGGGACACAGAAAACAGCCAAAGCAGATTATTCCCAGATTAGTTCACGGTTCCTTCCGAGGCTTGAACTCCAACACAACGCACAACACAACCTGCCCCTGCAATGCTCACTCAAGAGTCCTAAAAACCAGCTTCGTTTTGCACCACATATGGCAGAGATGAAGGATTCACCCCTCCTCCTTCGGGCTGCGCGGGTTTGCTCGCGCCCTGCCAGCCTGGAGCACCCAGCTCACGGCAGCGTTAATCCGTGCGATCCCCAGGACGGAGAGATACAGCCCGTACCGAGTCACCGCGGCTCGCTCACGTCTCACACGTAAATCCACCCCGAAAAGCTTAACGCATTCATCTCACCGTGCTCACGGACGCGTTGTGGCATCCCTCATCTGCGGCACGATGCTGGTGGGTGACTCGTGACACCTCGCAGGGATCCGGGGGCTGGTGTGGGCTCCAGGATTCCCAGGGCTCGGGGTTTGCCTGCTGTGCCGATGGGTTTTTCCTTGTAACGCACACAGCGAGCCCTTGGCGACTGTGGGGAGCTGAAACCTGGGTTTCCCCTTCTTGCAGCATATGTTTACCATTCAGAACTGGGAAAAAAATAAAAATAACAAATCTAAGCAAACAAGACAGTTCAAAAAGGGAGCAGGTCTACCGAGCCTGGTGTGCTCTTGGCTGAGGACGGCCGGTGGTCTCCTTGAGAAGGTCCCACCCAGGAGCAGAGACCGGCTTTAAGTGCTCCATCCTGCTTCCCAGCTGGGGCAAGTTGCCAGCTCAACCTTTGCAGAACCACTCATCAACCAGGGCTCCCCAGCCCTCTTAAATCCCTGCCCTTAGCATCGTTAGCACCCAGTAACAACCTGAACTGCTGGTCTGGGACCAGTGCCCAGGGGAAGGCAAACATGCACGAGTGCAATCGTGCAACGGCACGGTAATGCCATCGTGCAGAAGCGCAATAATGCGAAGGCTTCCTCCCGCTCAGGCTTTTCAGGAGTGCAAGGCAGCCAAAGCAGAAGCCATAAATTGTTCAGCTAAAGGACAAGGAAGTGCTGTAGGAGCCGTTACCGTCTTAGAAGTCAAGCAGCATGGATTAGAATGGAAATTACTTGGGAGTCGCGGCAGGGCCGGGCAGGGATTGTTCAGGGCTCAGCAATTCTCTCCGCTTCATCACCAGGTCATGGATTTACTCGCTGTGTTGCCGTTTATATGGCGCAGGGGTGCTGGGACGGCACCGGCCCCTGGGAAATTCGGGGAGCAGGGAAGGTCCTGTGTGTTTGGAAAAGCAAATGAGCGTTAGAGGTGGGAAATGGAGCTGGGGATGGGGGTGGAAGGAGCCTGACCCTCCTGCTCTCCCTCTTGCCCAGGTGCTCCCCGGCCATAGCAAGCCAGGATTGGCTTTAAACGATGACTCCGCTCCTTTTTTTCCGCGATGTTAAAATCCACGCGTGTCACCAGGCAGCCCACTCCTCGATCCCTGGGCCCGCATCACGCCTCTTACCCATTTTTAAAAAGCAAATCGCAGGCGCTGCTTCTGCTCTTGTTCCTTGATTTCTGAGCATGTAGGTGGACAAATTTTCCCAGATTTTCCCCGCACCACAGTGGGTGGTGCCAGGGAGGATAAAAAGATAAATATATATAAATATATATACAAGAGCCTGTGAAGTCACTTGGCTCCAGAAGCTCAGGCCTTAAATGCACCGCACCGAAATGTCACCACGTTTGGTACCAGCCGCGCAGGGCTGGCAGGGATGCTCCGATGGACCCGGTGTCAGCTCTGACGCTTGCAGAGCTGGTTAGACTTCCTGGCAATGAAAAGAGGCAGCTGAGCGGAGTCCTTAAAGTTTTGGGAAAGCAGAAACGCAGCCAGACTCGGGGAGGGGTGGGGGGATCACGGTATTGCATGGGTTTGCAGGTGGCTGGGCTCAGCACGTGCAGAGGGGGACAGGGATGGGGACAAGGATGGGGATGAGGATGGGGATGAGGTGTGCACCCCCCCCCTCCCCGTGCAACGCCAGCATCCCGATGTGCTCTGCTCACACCTCGAGGGTGCCGTTAACATCAGCAGCATCTGGATGAGCTGAAGTCCTTGGGAAAGAGGCTGCTTCGAGCACATCTGTCCGGGCATGCAGCTTTCCAGGCAGCTGGAAACCAGAGCCTGACTGTGAGCGCATGGCTGGGAGCTGAGCGCATGGAAAAAAAAACCTGACCTCGAGGGTGCAGAGGAGGGACAAAACCCTCCGGCTGCTGAGCAAACCCCCTGCGCTGGTGTTCTGTCCCCGGAGGAGACACCCTGAGGATGAGGAGGCTGTCCGACATCCCACATCTCCCCGGGGAGATGCAAGCAGAGTGCCTCGTCCCGCCCTGCAACCTCCTAAACGCTCCGCCAAACCCGACGACTTTATTCCTAACCCCCTGCAATCTGTGGAGGGACAAGCGAGTCAGCCTAAGCTGTGCGCACCGAGCACACTTTTCGCTTTATATTACCCAAAGGAATGAACCGCTATTATGAAATCATTAAATTAATAACTTGGTAATATAGGCAGATATATAAAACAATCTGTTCCTAGAACAAAAGAAATTACTACGTTCCAAACATTCATAATTTAATTTAACAGTGAATTAAAGCGGCATACATAATTTCACCCTCAAAATGTCAATAGCATTATGTAAATAGAGCCCAGCGTGCTCATGCTGACGGCGTGTGCCGGCGGTGCACGCGCGGGAGAAGGTGCCCGTACACGGGGGAACGTCCTTTAGCACCAACTGCCAATTGACAGGAATAGATTAGCTGCTCGCCTTTTAATTAAGGATGTACTAAACATCCAAAGCACTCGGCGGGCCAAGAAGGGAGAGGAGACGAGAGAGGCGGCTCGGTTTGTGCCCGGGTAAACAAGGGACCGCGGTTTGGAGGTTGGATGCTCGCAGGGATGCAGCTGCAGCCAGCCGGCGGGGATGCTGCGGGTCCCCTCAGACCCCATTTCTGCACCTTTTCTATCCCTGATCCGTCTGTCCAGAGGAAAGGAAAAACTGTAACCAAATCCGGTATTTAAATTAACCTGACTCCTATCTCGCTTCTCGCTGCTTCTTTTTTTTTTTTTTAATTTTATTTCCATTCGGGCTACCTAATATTTTTCCCTTTTGTTTGAAATTAATTTGCTATAATTTATGGGAGCGTATTTTGATTGCTTTTGATTAAGTTTAACAAGCAGAAAAAAAAGTCTGCCGCATTAGACATCAAAGCAAACAAATCCGTTTTCTAGGCCCGCTTGTGCATAATTAATAAATGCTGTCACTCCTCGTACAGTAAATATATCTATTATGTTACAATAAAATATGTGTTGTAGCGATTAATACACGCAACCAAAATATGTTCTGGGTAAACTCACAAAAAATCTGGGAGTAAAGTCGCTTGTTTGCATAAGATCTGGGACTTGAGGCAACTGTGAGGACTTCAGCAAGTGCAAGAAGTTTTCCTTCAGAGAGGAAAGGCAAAGCAACGCACCACCTCTGCTGCGATCCGAGCAGCTGAAATTACAGCATCGGCAGAAATTCCCGGTTATTCCTCTTCACTGCAATAACTATTAAATATTTTCTTATTATTTTTTTTAACTTTCAAGTCGGGCAGGGCAAACTTTCAGGCTGAATTCTGCTCTGACCACTCACTCCTACGCTCAGCCACAGCCGCAATTAGGAGGCAGAAATCCTGGCAAAATCTCCTTTTTTTCTGGCAAAACCTCCTGTAACCCAGGCTGGGAGCTCACACCGGGGAGCGGATCGTAACCCGCTTCTCCCTGGAAGAGGCATCGGTGCGGAGGGCGAGAGGGCTCAGGGATGCTCGGGAAGCTGCTTCTCTTAATTTCCCTAATTAGAGCAGAAGCTGCCCTAAGCACCAGTTTTGGACCATCACTCCTGAGAAAATTTGGGGATTGAACCCTTTGCCAGCAGTTAGCTGGCGCTAGATTTTATGGGTGGAGGGAGCAGAAAACAGTAAAGACGTGGGGCAATAAATATGCTAAAACAAAGGCAACTCCTGGAAAGAGAAAAAAATGCCCTGGACAGTTGGTGCCACTTCTAAACACATTAAATATTTATGGGCCCTTGCTCATAGCTTCAAATGAGCTGTAAATTGAATGGAGGTTATTTTCTAGGTAATTAAAAACGGAGAGAGAGATGGAGGGGACTGTTTATGGGAAGCCATAAAACCGCAGCTACCAAGAGTATTATCACTGACTGCATCCCCCTCTGCTGCATCCCAGGCTGTTGCATCCCACTCCCACTGCATCCCACTCCCACTGCATCCCACTCCCACTGCATCCCACTCCCACTGCATCCCCTTCACGCGCAGGGCTGACATTTCAACCCCCCAGATATTATCTGCCCATGGTCACCCTTCCCCATCCCACATGTAAAGCTTGGTGGGACGAGCTGACAAAGTGCTCTGGACCAAGGCTGTGATTTTCCAAGTGATGCTGGAGCATCCAGAGATGAAAACGCAGGGTTCATCCCATCATGGGGCCACAGGTCTGGATCCTGTCCCGGGGCTGAGTGGCCGACCTGCCCTGCAATGGGGCTGGGGCAGCAGCAGCTCGTGCCGCACCAGCTGGGGACGGGCTCGCCTCTTCACAAAAAACTCCTCCGAATTCCAGGGTTCAGCAAAAACCAGCAGCCCAGAGATCATTTTCAGTAACAGCCCCCTTCCATCTCTGCACAGAGTCATTAACATCCCGCTCCGCAGCAGGGCTCTAACTCAGCCTGTTATTAATGTCAGTTCCGCTGCAAACCTATTCCTGTGCAAATTAATCCTTCAGGGAGCGGAAACCTCCCGGGCCGTGGATGTCTGTGCACAAGACACGCTCCCCGCACCCCGGCCACCACAAGCGCTCCCCGGTTCGCACTCCCAGCCCCGGTTCCCGTCACCCCCCGAAGGGCAAAGCCCGGCTGGCCGAGGAGGGGGAGTCAGTGGCCACGGACCCGGCTGGCAGCTGCTGTAAGTCAGCGTGACAGCCCTGGCCTCAGGAGCCTGACCTTCCTCCCTGCTCAGCTCTTCTTCCTCCAGGTCACTCCTTTCCCAGCACCTCCCCACCGCCCGCACGCCCCCAGCACATCTGCCGCTGCTGCTGAATCTGGAGGAGCTGCAGATAACTTGGGTTTTCCTTTTTTCTGCTGCTTTTTGCCCTGTTTGGCTAGCGTTGCCTTTTTTTTTTTCCCCCATCGTTTTGCTCTGATGCAAGCATAATAAGTCACAGCCCTCCCATCCCTCCCGAGAAAGGCCAGAGCACAGCAGAAGCAAAACCAAGTCCCCGGGCTGAGCAGAAGCAGCTTCGTGTCACATTCTCCGGCTGCATCACGCCAGGGTTTGCACGCGATGCTGGAGGAGGCAGGACAGGGTCAGATCCCCAGAGGCAGGAGCAGGGGAAGGGGCTTAAGGAAGGGATAAGGACCAGTTATCCCGATCCTATGACTTCTCCCCAACCAGGGGAAGACCTGGTGGCACCAACTGATCCATCTCAGCATCTTCCTGGAGCTGACCCGGTCGCTGCTGAGCCACCGGCAGAGCCACCACGCATCTCGGTGCAGCGGCAGAGGCTAGTGGCAGTGGTCCTTGGCTTCCAGCCCCCCATGGCACACGGACCCCTCGGGATGCCGGGAGGACCCCAAAGCCCTGCTAAACCCATGCAGAGGCAGGGCTCTCCCTCCTGTGCTTTGCATTTACTTCTCTAAATAGTTCAGCAGATGGTCCATCCCTTTAAAACAATCCAAGCAATCCCTCTGAGGTCCCGACACCACAACCTTGCCTTCCAAGAGGTTTTTTTCCTGGTTTTCAACCCCGTGTCTGCAGGACAGGGCGGTGGGCGAAGGGGAAGCCATGCACCTCTTCGTGTTTCAGCAGCAGGACAGTAATTTGGGAAGGCAATGGCTTCGCCCCTACGATTGCACATAGATTGCTCGGGATAAATTGTGGCTGCTGCATCCTTCCAGCTCGGAGGCAGGTCTCTGTGTGGGGGCTGTGGATGCCCGGCCGGGGGTCGAGGACCCACGCAATGACTTTTTGCCTCTTATTAATGCAGGGAAACAGAAGGGGGGGTGAGTGCAATTAGAAAGAAGGAACGAAAGAGGGAATGGGGGAGAGAGGAGGGAAGGAAGGGAGATTAACAAACAAACAAAAATCCCCAAATCCATCAGAGCGGAGGCTACAAAACAAATTAAAGTTGTTATGGCAACTGGTGTGTGTGGGCAGCAACACACGTCTCCGAACGCACAGAATTAAAACAAGCGTCATGTTCAGCAGCTAATTAAATACCGCTGGCCAAGCCCGCTGCCTCACGGCACGGCCGGCTCGCCGGGACCCCTCCGCGCTGCCGGGGCCAGCGTGATGCAGCTGGGCTCTGGCTCACCCTTGGGCATGCGTGATGGCTTCCAGACACCCGTCCCATGGGCGATGAGCTGCGGGTTGCTTCCTAAAAAACTCAGCCCACATTTGGGTTAGGTAGGGCGAGCGACGTGCGTGCATCAAAATCTCCCCCGGGTACCCGCTGAGTACCCCCGTGGTGCCCCCCAGCATTGCCCAGGCACAGGGAAGGTTGGGGACCCACAGCAGACCTGGGTGGGAAATGCCAGGGCTTACGAGCCCCGTGCCTCCCCCTTCCCCACACCCTTGATTTTCTCCAAAAATGACCACACAAGGTCACCAGAAGGACCCCGAGGCCACAGAGCCTGAAGGAAACAGTGAAGCCCTTGTTCCTCCCGTGTCCCCTTGGGGGATCGGTCCCCTCGTCTGCACAACAAGCCGGGGGGGGAAGATGCTCTGCAAAATGCTGCCTTTATGCAGCGAGGTCTGGGAACGGGGATTTCTGGGGCTGGAGTACCCGGCCCCATTTATCAGCACCCGACCAAAACAGGGCTGCAATCGAAACACCTTAACCAGTTCACTGCCGGCCTGGGGGCTTTCCCTTCTTGGGAGCACCAGAAAGCAGAGCAGCCCAAGCTCTTCTGAGAAGAGGTGATGGGGAACATGGATGATGCTTTTAGGAGCAGCCGGTTTTTGCCCCAGCAAGGTCCATCAACAGCCTCGCCACGCGTGCGAGGAGGGTCTGCAATTCACGCTGCAACCACCTGTGACTTCCCAGCTCTCTCCTTAATCCTCCTTGACATCCCAGTTGCCGCTGCTTCTATAATGAATATACAGACAGGGAATTAGAAGAGCCCGCGCTCGGTTTTATTTTACCCACTGAGTCTAATTAACGTATGCAAAGATGCAGCACTTGAGCAGGCATCGAGGAATAATTCACGAGGACGCAGCCAGGCAGGAGGGAGCCCGGTAGGCGCTGAGCAGCATCGCTCTCGCACGTGCCTTGCCCTGGCTTTGGCCGTAACAGCAAAACCTCGCAGCCACTTACTGCAGAGGCTTTAAATGTTTTTTTTCCAAATTTTACAGCCCTTTAAAATATACCAGCTAACCCAAATGAATTCTTTTACTGAATGAGCCTGTCGGTTGTCCCACCTAACACCCCGGGGTAACACGCCATATATCACAGCTGTCAGAGAATTATTACAAGTGCATTTCATAATTTCCTTTATATAACCCCACGTAAAGCCCAGGAGCTTCCATTCATGTCTGTGCATTTCTTCCCAAGGCCAAAGGTTAAACAAAAGAGCTTTGGCAGTTGTAATTATTCCTGGTAGAAGACAAGGGGTTTGTTCCTTCAATACACCCACCGGAAGGAGAGTTTTACCAGGATTTAAATCCCCTCTTCTCCCACAGAAGGTTCGGAAAGCCTTGCATCCCTCCTCACCCCTTCCCTCGGCACCAGGGACACCCAGAGAGCGCTTCCCACCCGTGGCTGCGGCTCCGGGTGCCTCCCCTCCCTCTCCCCGGGCACCCACGGGTCAGGATTACCCCGCAGAGGCGCTGGGAGAAGGACGAGCATCTCCCCACCAACCCACAGCCCAGCGAGAGTTGGGGGGTCCCAGCGCCGTGTTCCCTCTTTCCTCGTGCCCCCCGTCCAGGGGCTGGGATACGCGTCTGCTGCCAGGGAGGAGAAAGAAAAACCGTGCTCAGCTTTTCCTCTTTTACCTATTGGACCTGCTTTTGTGGGGCTCAGAGCCACCCTCCCAGCAGGGACCCCTTGCTGTTCTTCCCATAAAGCACTCCAGTGAACGACAGAGCTTCACAGAAAGTTCTTAAAAACAATTTTCTAGAAAGTGCTTTCCTCCTCCGCCCACCCCCCCGCCGCGTTTGATGGTACCTTAGTTTTGTACATTTGTATTTTTGGTACAAATGGAACCTATTTTTAAAAATGTCTCTGAAAACACTTTTTCTTCTTTTTTTTTTCCTCTTTCTTCTTTTTTTTTCTTTTTTTTCCTCTTTCTTCTTTTTTTTTCCTCTTTTTTTCTTCTTTTTTTTTCCTCTTTCTTCTTTTTTTTTCCTCTTTTTTCTTCTTTTTTTTTCCTCTTTCTTCTTTTTTTTTCCTCTTTTTTTTTCTTCTTTTTTTTTCCCTCTTTTTTTTTTTTCCTTAGCGCTCCCACCGGTTGGCATTTCTTGCAAGGAGCACGGAGAGTTTTTCACTGCTTAAAAAGCCTGTCTGCAGAAACCGCCTCGACCAGACCTCATGCCAGCGCTCAGCTCAATTTACAGCAGCGAGCGAGGGAGCATAGGTGAGTGCCCCAGGGAGGAAAAGAAAAAAAACCCACCCAAACCCACCAAAAAAACCCGAAAAACCTAGCAAGCCAGGATGCTGAAGGTGAAATCATTAGCGGGCACAAGCTTCCCGTCCCCTCTGCCCCTGCCCTGTCCCCAAATGTCCCTCACTGCTCCCCGGGTGTCTGGGGGCACGGAGCATTTGGCTGCTCCTTTGATGGCCGGGAGCAAAGAGCTTGGAAATTTATGCACAACATTAAGCAAGATGCTTTGGTCTCCAACTAGGTTAAATTGCTTTCTATATTTAAATTGCCTGCTAGCTGGTCAGATGCGAGGCACAGCTGCGAAATGGAGACTTCCATCCAGTAAACAGAGGAGGAAATCCTAATGGATTAATCCGTTACAATTAGACGATTTGCTGCGACTCTGACACCGCTCTCGCAGGAGCCCGCGGGGTGGGAGACTCGGAGGAGCTCTTGCACAGCGCGATGCACCGGGTGCTGGGTGCCGGCCCTGGGTGAAAGGCACCGACGCTCACCGATGCAAACTCTTTATTTAAGCTCACCCCGAAGTTGCAAACAAGCCAACGCTGCATTTCGCAGCGGAGTGTTTCTTGCGCTGCTAATTCCGAGCAAACTCTGCTTTGCCAGGGCAGCGTTGCCTCCGGGCGATAGCCGTGACGGTTGCACCCGGGCTCTGCCAGGCTTGCTACGAAACACAGAACGCTATTTTTCTGTCGTTCCCCCCCCCACCAAGAGGCAATGCACAGGGGTGTAAGTGCCGAGCTGTACCCTGGAACTCCAGAGCGAGAATTAAATGCAATTTATTCCCTGAGTCCTTTATCAAAGGAAGGGGAGGCTCTCTCTGGGAAAGCTTTAGCAGTTTTCTTCAATTATTGTTTCATGCAACATCAAAAAAAAAAATAAAATAGTGTTTTCAGCACTTTCTCATATCAAGGAAGTAATTGAGTCAAAATGAAGAAGAAATTATCTATGAAGTTAATTATCTAGCAGACATGTTTTACACTCAGTCATTTTTCACTGCTACGCAGTAACTGGAAGCACAGGCATTTTCCTTTCCTGTAATTAATGTACTTGGAACGTGTTGGAGAAAGTATCAGGGGTTAGTTTTTGGTTGGAGGCGAGTTATTAGCCGCCCGCGCAGAGAGGGGACGGGAACGCCAGGAAAGCGGAGCGAGCCCAGCGGGAGCTTGGCCGGCTCCCGCACCCGAGCAGGGGGATGAGCTCAGCCCAAACCTGGACTTAGTTTGGGACCTGCTTGTCAGCGAGCTTCTCCACACCAGGAAAAAGGAAACCCAGAGCTCCTGCCAGCCTGATGCGGACCGGTGCTTCCATTTCCACAAGCTGAAGCAGCGGTTTGCTTGCTGGCAGCCCGTGCGTGCATCATAACTGGTCTGTGCTTCCAGCAAGCAGAAGTGGCTGCTGTCATCGGTCCAGAATTTCCAAGCATCTCCCAGAGTCAGGAGGACACGAGCAGCCTTGTTCACACCTTCCCTCCCCGTGGCCAGTTTCCACAGAGGAGATTTTTCCAGCGCTGATGGACCCTTTCAGCCCCATCCCCAGGCAGAGGATGCCCGAGCACGGGCACGGGTCCTATCCTGCCGCTGCTGTCCTGATGAGCAAGCGAGGCAGAGCGAGCCCCCAGCTCAGAATATACATTAAATTCCCCTTTCTCCAGCTCTGCCCACCCCTCGACAGCAAAAGCAGAGCAACAACCCCCCCAGCAGAGCCTTGCAATGCCCCAGGCTCCACGCTGGGCACAGAGATCCCCAGTAAATACAAAGCGCACCTCTCCAAAGCGGGAAAGCAAACACATCAGCAAGGATGCTCGTGAGCTTTGATGGGCAATGGGCTCCACGCTGCTCTTCCAAAGCCCCTTGGCTCTTGTAAAGCTGCAGCCAGCAGCCCAAGGGAAGGGAGCGCTCCCCTCTCCGTGGCTGTCAGTACCGGCCTGTCGCAGGGGCTGGGGTGGTGCTTTGCTGTGGGAGCACATTGCTCTGAGTGAGTGGAATCTACTTTAAAATAAAAAAAAAAA
>VXBL01007396.1:1148949-1168195 GCA_013400195.1 Aramus guarauna
AAAAAAAAAAAAATCACCTTCCACTTCCATAAGGTCTCCCAGCAGAGGTCTGACACGTCCCTGCATCCACCACCGGCTCGGAGCCACCAGCTCTGCCCCTGCTCTCTGCCCCACCACGGGCAGCCTGGGCAGTCCCTGTGCTGGGGTTTTGCTCCAGCTGTGGCTTTTCTTTCCGGTCATGAAGCACATCTGGAAATCATCCCTGAGCCCAGAGGCTGCTGCACCCCTCGAGCAGCTCCGCGGGCTCCGGAGTTGCTCGTGCTGCACCTCCACGGCAGCAGGGTGATGCAGCAGGGACCTACCTGGGTGCTTACCTGCACCTTTTCATGCTGAAGCTGGGAGTTTCTTCACCATCCCTGCTGACATCCCTTTCCTAGAGAAGGAGATTCAAAAAAAGAAAAGCCGTGAGCAAGCCAGGAGGATTGCCTACCCCCAGAGAGATGGAGCTGTGACCCCTGGCAGCAGCACATGACTCGTGTCTCCCCTTGCCTTTCTCCTTGATTTAATTCATTGTTCATTTACTGCGGTAATTATATTAGAAAAGTGTAAGGCAGGACACAGGAGTCCCTTGGAGGCTGCTAATTGTTGCTGGAACGGGGCCATTTGGGCGTAATTGAGAGAAATGCAAGGGATCCTACAGCCCTGTTCCCCGTGGGGAAATGCAGCAGCTGGGACAACATGGGGCAAAGCCCCGGGCTCGTTACTCACCCCCTTAATTGCCTGGTGAGATCAGGGGGTGTCACTGAGAGAAACTTGCCATTTGTTTTATAGAGGAGGTGGTAGAGCTCGCTCATGCTGATGAGAAAATTCACATTTTTATATGGATATGTAAAGCAGAGCCCTTCTGTGTTTTCCAGCCAGCCCCGTGAGCTTTGGGGACGTCTCGGGCCCCCCCTGAGCCCTTCTTCTCCTGGGACAGCATTGGGGACAGCGTCTGCAGCTGGATGAGCCCCAGTTCCCCAGTGGCCCTGGCAGCACTGGGACACGGCTCACAGGGAAGAGTGACCGTGCCACCCCCAAAGCACCTCTCCAGCCGCTCCCCCAGACTGAAGCGGAGCATCCCGGTTTTCCTGCTGCATGGCATCCCGCTCCCCAAAACCCTTTAAATCTCATGGGGTCATCTGAGGCCCCAGGACCCGTGAGACTCTCCAGAACTTCACTTACAATATTGAGGCTAATAAAATAAATCAGTTCTGGTTTCCTCTCCTTGCCAGAGACTTCAGCAAACCTCCTGCCGGCTTCCTCCCCCGGTGAGATTATCCCAGATAACGATGATGGGTGATTTAAGGACATGTAAGGTGCCTCGCTGGAATTGCTCCTATTTAACAAAAGGGACCTACATCCTCCTCTTTCTTTTTTCTCTCCCTTCTGGAACAGCATCAAGTGAACTTCTGGGCTTGAGGCTCAAGAGGTTTCTACGCTCGAGCATCCCGGCTCCGTGCACATCCCCAGACCCGACCCGCAGCTCCGCTCATCGCCACGCGGCTGGCAAAAGGTTATTTTTATGCCTTTACGGTTAAACACAGCACAATGGGGGAAGGGGGGAAGTATTTCTTGCGAAATGAAGCAGCTCAGGAAAGTTAATGAGGCAAAAGTATCTGCTAGTGGGAAACCTGGAGGTGTCAGGAGTGCCCCAAGGTGATAACTTATTTAATGGAGGATTAAAAAGAGGGAGGAGGAAGATGCCACCGGCTGGGGTGTTTATTAGAGCCTAAAGGAGAACATCAAATTAATTATAGAGGGCAAAGGTACCATCCCATCTATTTTTAATCAGGTCTCGTGCTGGAAGAGTCTTTCCGTGTCACTGCAGCTGCCCTTGCTGTGAGAGACGCGGCAAAATCCAACGCGTGGTACCACAGGTGAGCAAACCCCAAACCAGAAAACCGCTCTTAGAGAAATGAACTGCCCTTAATCCCGGCTCCTTTTCTTTTTTTTTTGCCTTCTGTAAGCAGGTCAGAGCGAAGGGACAGCCACGGGCGAGGGGTGGAACGGAATCGGGCAGGGAAGGGGTTCGTGCAAACCCGCTTCGGGTATTCCCCAGGATTTGGGGAGCCGTGGCAGACACCTCCTTGCAGCATCTTGCTCGTGTATCTGGGTCAGCAGAGGAAAAAAAGAGAAGGAAAATCCCCTGTTTGCAGGCAGTCCTGGTCCCACGCGCTTTACAGCCCTCGGGTAGGTGCAAGTCCCGCAGCTGCTGGCCCCCACGCTCAGCTGGAAGCCACCAGGTCCGTAGGGCTTCTTGGGGCCGTGCCCACAGATGCATTTTGCAGGTTGGTTTCTGTTCCTCCGGTCACGCTGGAGCTCCAACTAGCCCAAAACCACCAGAGCATCTCTGCTGCCCGCACGCCTGCGTCCAGCACACGGGACCCATCCCTGTTGCAACGATCTGCATGGATGAGGGTTGCAGGGGAGCAGGACTGTCCGTGCTGTGGTTTGCGATGCAGCCCCGGGAGAGCCTGCACAAGGTCCCCAAACATCCCTCCGGCGTGTGGGGTCTCTCCAAATCCAGCCGAGATGAGGTTTGGCTCCAGCTGAGACCGGCTGGAGCCCCCCGGACCCACACAGCTCCGTTTGTGCCGCTCCTCAGAAAGGACCGTTCCCAAAACAACATCATGGAAATGAAATCCTCGTATACATCACGTAGCCTCTGCCGGCAGGAAAGGCAGCGATTTAGCATGCTGCATTAGTTCCGCTGCATCCTCCAGAACAAATTCCCACAGCCTCCTTCCACTGCTTCGCAAGCAGATAGCGTCTCGTCCCCTTGCCCTCCTTCCAGGAAAGGCTTTGTGTTTGGAGAGACAAGACTTAGCGAGGCTTTGGGAGGATAACTCACCAGGATTTTGCATCTCAGACTCAGCGTCCCCAGCCCCAGGATCAGCACTTCCACCTTGAAGAGCTTTGCCTTCAGCAGCTCGAGGTATGAGGCGCCTGGATGAAGGCAGCTACCGCCTTCATCCCAAACGCGTGAATATTCAGCAGCTCCAGCACCATCTCTGCGCCCAGGACCCAGCCAAGGTGCGTGTGGGGGTACAGCTCCTATCTGGGGTGCTCCCAGCACGGCAGCTCCCCATCCCTGCTGCAGCCGGGACCTCTCGGCACCGCTCTGCCTCTCGCCCCGCCGGCACAGCCACGGTGCTCGGGGAGGGCTCGGCACGGCCGAAACACCCGTGGGAGCGAGGGGGCAACTCTTAACTCAGGCTCTTTTGAAGCTCTGTGCTTTTTGCCGATGCCTCCTTAGCTGGACGACCCGAGGAGTGGGATGACACGGCCTGCGGATGGGCTGCAGGGACCTGGCAGGCAGATGTGGCATCAGCTGGATGGAGACCCCGACCTTTCCTAGCAAAGGAGTTCGTGCTCTTTACTGAAAAGCCTCGAGCGCTTCTCGCCTTCTCGGGGAAGAAGGAAATCAAACCACCACCAAGAGCAGCAATCTGCACTGTATTTTATGGCCGGTGCCGGTGCTCAGGGGGGTCCATGTGCCTCTGCTGAAACTTTGGACCCATGGTTGAAGAAGGACAGCTGGGAGCACCGGGGGCAGGGCAGCCAGGATTTTGGCTCGCCCCACACACGAGGGACCCCAAAGTTGGCTGGAGAGCCCCTCAAACTCCACCCTCCATGCCTAGCTGCTTTTTTCGGTGCCAAACTGCTCAGCACATCTGGCTCGCTATTTCAGAGCTGTCATTTTCCTGGCTGTTAGAGGAGAGAATATGGTAAAGAGCAGCCTGGCTTTGCAACACGACTCCTGCGAGAGACGTGACATGTTTATTTTCCCTGCGCCAACTTCCACATCAAACGTGTTTTCTTTTTCTGTGCTGCAAAAGGGAATATATATCCATTCCTCCCCTATCTACCAGCACCCAGCTCCCTGCAAACAGCCCAGCGCATCCTTCAGCTCAGATTTTGGCATCCCCAGGTCCCTCACATGCCCCTGACATCCAATTTTCCACAGGCAGAGCTGGATGGGAGTTGACATTTCTGCTCCCTGGCACGAGCAGTGAAGTGGGGGAAAAAAAAAAAAAAAAAAATTATCTTTGTCTGACTCAAAAAACTTGATGTTTTGTGTGACCCAAATCTCAATGTTTCAGTTTGGTTTTAAGCGCTGTCAGGTTGCTTGGGGGAGAAAAAAAAAAAAAAAAAAAAAAAAAAATTAAGGGGNGGGGGAAAAAAAAAAAAAAAAAAAAAAAAGACATTAAGGGGATGGTATTTTCAAAAACAAAGTTATTGCACATTAAAAAAAAAGCCCTGCCACATGGGAACGTGTCAGCTCCTTTGAAATGTTTGCTTGTTTGCTTGTCTCCTGGAGCAAAACAGCCAGGGAATTGTTCGCAGCATTGCAAAATATTTAGACTGACCCAAATCCCTGCATTTTTGCAGCCGAAGGGCCCCCATTTCCCACCACCACCCCCCCAGCTCGGGATGCTTGGCCGGACACACACCTGGGTACCGGTGGATGCTCAGCAGAGCTCGGCTCTCGGTGCTGCTTTGTTCCTTGGTTGCTTGTTCTTGGTTTATTTTTCTTTTTTTTTTTTTTTTTCCATTTTAATTCTTACTGGAAAGCTGGTTATGAANTTTTTCCATTATAGACATTATTAAAAAAAATAAACTTTACAATAATACATTTTTAAGTTGTTGTTGCCATTTGAGCATTTTTTTTTTTAGAAATAAAAGAAAAAAGGAAATTAAAAAAGCCACACTGTAGATGTATATGGTTATGCATATACATAAATATATGTAGGTATAGGTGAATGCTATATACATACACTATATATGTATATATAAAAGAAAGAAAACAGAAAGAAACATATAGAGGTTTCCAACCACCGATGGGTCAGATCTCAACCCAAATTTGACCAGTCGAAGATTTAAAAAAAAAAAAATATCAAAGAAAGCAAGAAAAATCTCCCCCTCCAAGTGACAGATTGAAAACATCAGGACAAACTCACAACGTTTGAATAGTAGTTTCTTTTCTCTTCCATTTTAAAACTCTCACCAACCACGGGAAAGGAAAAAAAAAAAACCAAAACCCAAACCAACCCCAGTCACAACGTCAAGCCCTCGAGCGAGTCCCCTCGAAGGATGCAGAAGAGCCTCCCGACAGCGAGTCCATCCTTCGGGATGCTCCGATGCGGAAATCTCGCCATCCCCGTGGCCGCCCCAGCGCACCCGGGCTGATGGGTCCCACAAGTAACCTCTGCTCGATGCTTATTTTCCCTCCCCGGTGCCGCTCGCAGCTCTGGATCCCCCGTTGTGGGGCACGTGGAGGGGTTTTACCATGAGCTGCGGGCTCCTGCTTTAGAAAAGAAACCCAACGCAGCGTAAAAGATCAAAAAAAACCCAAAAAACCCCAAAATAAAAAACAAAGGAGAGGAGGGGAGGGGGAAATGAAAATCGGAAGAAAACCACCAAAGTTTCCCAGCGTGGTGAGGGTCCTCCTGCCACCCGGCGTGCCCAGGCTCAGCACCCCCGGTGCTACTGAGCGTTTCAGTCTCTGGCACGAGGCGGTCCTGTCCTTCCCTTCCCCATCGCCGCAGCAGGAACCGAGGCGAGAGCGAGCGTGCCGGCGGGCGCTGCCGGTGTGCGCTTGTGCAAGCGTCCCCGTCCCGCTGGCCACTGCCTTCCTCGCCCCTCTATAACACCAGCTTCAGCAGGAGGATGGGCACAACGGGCAGGATCCGGCCCGCCCAGTGTCGGCTGCCACCTGCCTTCTGGTCCACGAACGTCTTCTGGTCCGGCATGATGTCCGTGGTCAGCTGGGTCTGCGAGCGAGGGGAGAGCAGAGTTCCATCAGGGTTCTTTTGGGGGAAAATCATCCAAACTTGGAAAACACCTATTTTTGCCCTCCGGTCAGCGAAGCCAGCGGTCCCCAGGACAGTGATTCCCTTGGCACATCCTTCCCAAGCCATCTGCAGTGGGAAACAGCTCCAGGACCCCCCTCCCCACGCTCCCCCCTGCCCCAAACGTACCTCTGAGTAGCACAGGCTCTGCTCTTTGGACTTGTTTAGCTTCGATCCGTGCTCCTGGAGAGGAGAAAGGAGGCAGGCGTACTTAGGGCAGGTATGTGCACCCAGGGCTGCTCCTGCCCGGGGGCTCACCCCGAGGTTTGGGCTCCCCAAGCCCCCCTGAGCGAGGGAAGGGGCTGGGCAGGGTGCGGTTCCCTCCCTTCCCCATGCCGGACCCCCGGGCAGCGCCCAGACCCCCGTTTGCCAGGGATGGCCCCGATCCAATGCCGCATCCGGACCGAGAGATGTGTACTGAGCGGGACTTTCTGCTGCCCGCGGGCTGCAGCCGATCTCCTGGCCGACGGACCCACCGAGGGTCCAGACCAGTACCCCCAGTTTGCATCAGCAACCGGGCTCAGGTCCTACCTGGACGGAGGTGCAGGTGGTGATGACGCTCGTGTCGTACATGGTGTTGCTGTCGTTGATGTCATCTGGCAAGGCAGGGCTCTTCTCTGTCTTCGGTTGCAGGGTGACGGGGGGCGAGGGGTTCTTGGGGGAAAGGTTCACGTCGGTGCCGTTGCCAAAAGCTTGGATGGCGTTTCCTGGGGGCAGGAGATGTTTATGGGGTGGGGGGGCTGTACCCCACAGTGATGGGGCAGGGTGAGGAGGGGGACAGAGAAGTGCCTTACGGAGACAGGGGTTTTCCGTGAAGTCTCGGAGGAACTTCTCACACTCCTCCTCCAGGTTGCCGCTGCCTTTGCAAGAGCACCAGGGCGAGATGGTGATGCTGGTGGTGCTGGCGTCGACGTAGTTGGGCGTCATGTCGAAACCTGTTTCCGGATGAGGAGAAGAAAGAGGGATGAAGGGCCGCATTGGGAGAGACCCTTCACCATCCCGACCCCCTACCCCCAGCACTCACCGATGAGCACCGCATAGGAGCCCAGGCACGCCTGGTAGTTGTCCCCAGGGCAGCTGGTCAGGGACTGGAAGGATGCTTGGCAGTTGGTGTGGAAATCGGCCAGCCGGGACCTGGGTGCAAAGAGCAAAGGGAGAGGGACGGGATTTCACCGCCCGTCCCAGCACAGAGCACCGCAAGGAGCAACATTTGAAAAAAAAAAAAAAAAAAAGAGGAGGATAAATGGGATAGAGAGAGGAGCTCTAAATGAGATCTAGACTCAGGAGGTGCAATTTCCCGTCTCGCCCCAGCCTGCCGGAGGGTCACAGGCAAGGGGGGATGGTGCCTGGTGTGGGTTGCGGGTGGGTACCCCCCCACTGGGGATGAGCCCCCGAGCCTGGGACCCTCAGTTCTCTATCCTTTCCTGCTCCCCACCTCCCCAGCCCTTTCCAAGTGCCGCTCCGCTGGCAGAGCACACCATAAACTTCACAACCTCATTTGGCCGCGCTGCTCCCGGCGTCATTACACGACTGTAAAATTTCACTGCTTGTTTTTATTTTCCCCCTGAAATGTTAAAGCTTAGAGTGCAATTAAAACGCCTGAGGTTGGGGGTTACGTTTTCCTTTCTTCTTTCGCAGTTGAGAAGGCAAAAAGCAAAACGAAGCTTCGCAAAGACCCCGCGGGCTGCGATGCTCGTGCCCTGCCTGCCCTCCTGCCAGACTGGGCTGGAGCAGCAGGACCAGGAGGAATAGAGAAGGGACAAGAGGGGCAGAGGAGCTGATTTCCACTCCTAACCCGATTACTGGCTTGGTTACTCCTTCTCATCTTCTCTCGCTGCTCAGCGTAGCGCACAGAAAAAGCACAAGGAGCGATGGCAGCCCGGTTATTTCCAGGTGTAGCGGTGTGATCCGGCACTGCCGACACAAGCCCACGCTTTCCGTGTGACGCTCCGGGGTTTTTTTCTTGGGATGAAGCGAATCACCGAGGTAGAAGGATAAAGAAATGGGAAGGATGTAGAAGAGGACGGACAGATGGACCAGGTGGACAGATGGATGGGCAGCAGTTTTCCAAATTGACTCAGTCATTAAATGAATAGACACGAGGCTGAACTGTGGCCCAGGCTGGATCTCAATCACAGGGAGGAATTGCTGCGAAGCAGCCAAGTTGCTGCCACTGTAGATGAGACCTTGCATTTCACAACAGAAAATCTCCTCAGCTCTTTTTTTTCCCCACACGTCATATAGAAAGAAGGAGGCATACATTATTTTCTTTAGCTTCCTTTTCTTTCCTTCTTAATTAAATGTCATCTTTGTCCAACCGGTGATTGAATCCTCCAACAGTACCGGCCTAAAGCCATAGGAACTGATGAAAATAAAGGGTAGGAACTATGATTTGTTTTTTTTAAGTAGGAATGATTTGTTTTCAGAAGGTTTTGATCAAATTAAGCAGAGGAACAAATGAAGCAGGGATTGAATGAAGTAGGAGGGATACCTGACATCCGCCCAGCACTTTTCATCACACCCGACCGAATGCACTAAGGGAGTCGGGGGGGGGCAGGTACCACCGAAACGCAGGCAGCGCTGGGGAGGAGCAGTGATGCTGCTGCTGAGCCCGCAGCCAGAAGGCCACGGCACTTTCCCGGGCTACGTACTGGGGAAAGGACAGAAGAGGGAATAACGCACAGCTGCTCGGGGCTGGACCGGAGCACTGGACGCTCCACGTGGGAATGCAGTGCTTTCCTGGAGACTTTTCCAGCCATCCGTGACCGGGGCTTTTTCCAGATCATGGGGTTTCACAGCCACCCATGCAACCATCTTCTGTGGAGCAACTGAGCCTCTTCTGGGGACTCCCTGGTCCTTTGGGGACCCCAGCATCACCCCGCAGAGCCAGGGCTTTGGCAAGAGCCACCCACGCACTCGGCACCTTCTTTCTGCTGCCTCCCGCGGCTGGGCGCGCAGGTCGCACTCAGCTTTCGCCCGCCGACAGGCTGCCGGTGGTGTGAACTGGATTATTTTCCCACTTACACCAGCTGCCTGACCCACTTACAGCCTCCCGACGGGCTGCAAGTTTCCAGGGCAAGGTCAGCCTCTTCAGCTGGGCTATTCAAGCACTCCCAACGAGAAGACAGGACTCCCGGGCACCGCCGTGCTCGTCTACACGTTGCACGCTAATAAATAGCAATAACGCAACCGGCACCGCCTCTCCCTCCCCTTCCTCCCACAAACAAAACTCACCCAACCCCATACGCTGGTTATTTTGGCCAGACCCATATTTATTTTCCTCCCTAGTGATTTAGAAAGAAACTCCCCACGCCAGCGGTGCAGGGGGAAGCCGGTGGCTCCCATCCTGCACCCGTTCCTGGGACTGATGCTCAGCTCTCAGCACACAGTCTCCTTCGCTGGAGCTGTGCATGAATCTGCACGCTTTGCTGGGGACATTTGCAGCGCTCAGCCCTCCCTGCAGCCAAAAACCAGCCTTGGGCCAAGGGGGTTTGCTCCCCCTTTGCAAGGTGGGAGCAGAAGAAAGAGCCCAGGGTGGGTATTGCCGAGCAGAAAAACTCCCAACTCCGCTCCTTTCGCACGATCCCCATCACAGGAAGGTATCTGGCCTCCCTCCTCCTCCCCTCCGCAGGAGATAAATAAAGTTTCCGACAGCATTTCCCCTCTCCCCAAATTAGAGGCGAAGGCACGTCAATTCTCTTAAAGAACTGTGGCAAGTTCATCACCGAGCGCCACGAAAATTTGTCACGCTGCTCCCTGGGGTCCTGCTCCTGGCTTGTAGCATCCTCTAAGGCAAATGTTATTCTTTTCATAATACATGACAAGCCAGCTGGTAATCTTTCCAGAATATCCAAGCCAGATGTCACTCTTTCCGTTGTATACAATGAGTTTGCAGTCGCTGGATGAGACTCTAACTGCCAGGAATAAACCTTACTGGAGCTGGCCCATAGCTTCTCAGATTTCTGCTTTTAAGTGCCTGGGGGAAAAAGAAGGAAAAAAAAAAAAAAAAAAAAAAAAAAAAAAAAAAAAAGAGAGGGAGCCAAGTCCATCTTAGCAGAAACAGGAGGAATTGGTGCCAAATTGCTGGCTGGCAGCTCGAGGCAGCAGGTGGGTCTGGCCGCTCTCTGCCTGCAAACGCCAGACCTGGGCTGGCAGCTGGGTCAGGGATGGGGAAGGAGGACGATGGCACGGGGAGCTGCAGCTCGGCCAGCGCGTTATTTTCCTGAAAGGCCTCCAAGTCCGGAAAAAAAAAAAAAAAAAAAAGGGAAAAAGGGATTAACAAAAATTAATTTTATATATATAGACATATATCATATCCCAAACTTGCTCCAAGTGCTGAATTTCAAAGTTAAGGGTTTCCAAGCTGCTTCTCTTTGATGCATCTAGAAAATACACTTGATTTCTGGATGAAAAGACCAGGACAACACCAAGGGGAGGCAGCTCCAAGGGTCCGGGGGCTTTAATACCTCTTTCTCCCCACCCAACTCCAGACACCTCCCGGGGACCTGGGTCCCTGCGGTGCAGATATACCCCCAGTGCATCTATCCCCCCCCATTTAGGGGACGTTGTGCATCACCGCAGGGACCATCCCATCAGCTCCTGGCTGCTAACTCATCTCCTAGCCTTGTTATCGCGCAGGAATTCAGAAGCAGCTTGCCAGTGCCAGCAAGACACCCTCGCTCTGACATTAAAAGTTACCTACACAGCAGAGGATTTTTTATTTTTTTTTTTTTTTTTTTTTTTTTCTTGCTTGTTGGTGCGTTGCAATTTTTTAAGCAGAAAAATCCCCGGAACAGATGCAAGGTGCCTAATTGGGTGCTAATTGTTCCCATCACCGCATGCCTATGAGAAGTCCGAGCCCAGCGCTGGTAATAACTCACCACCCATCAAAGCGAACGGTATCAGGCTCTTGAATATTTCATGCAGAAAATGTCCGAGATGTGGAGATTACTCAAGACATGTTTTTCACAGGCAATTTACAGGGACCAAGAAAAAATGGCTTTAATAGACACGAGCATTGAGAGGCGGCTCGGAAACGTGCCTCTCCCCCCCCTGCAGAGCGGTGGATGTTCAAGAAGCTGCGACAACACGCAAAAAACTCAGCAAGACATGAAAAACCCGCGGGCCCGCTGGGCATCCTCCTCCCAGTGCTCGCTCTGCCTGCTCATCCTGCTGGAGATGAATGCTTTCGAAGCCAGGAGATGCTGAGATTAAAAAAAAAAATAAAAAAAAATTAGCTTCAAACACCAGGAATAGTGGCCAGGTAATTCAAAGAGCCCTGGGGACAGGGATCAGCTAAAGAAATGAGGGAAGCTGGAGCAAAACTCCACTTTTCTGGATGATCCTCTAGCAAAGCTAGTAAAGAGTTCACAGGGGGAGGGGGGAAATAAAAATGAATGGAAATATTTGTTTTACCCAGGAAAAGTTATCTGCCACCTCTGGAGAATGAAGTCACCTGTTCTGGTAGGAGCCAGGAGGGTTTTATCCCCACTGCCAGTGAAAACCATCTCCCTGCTGTAGCACAGCATCTCTATAGGATGGGCGCTGGTCCCCATCCCAAAGCCGCCCCTCATCCAGGGAGACGGGGGTAGCAGGAAAGAGGCAAAACCAGAACGAACCAGAGAGAAGCAAAGGAGAAATCCCCAAATTAGAGGAAGCGGAGCTAAGCCAGCAAAAGGAAAAAAAAAAAAAAAGAAAAAGAGGACAAACAGATAACAGGCCAACTGCTAAGTTAGGAGGCATTAATTAAGAACTTTAGCTATCCATATGTATTTTTAGGACATCACACTTTGATTCATCACAGATAACAGCAGTTGAAAGACTTTTTTTTTTTTTATCATCCTCTTGCCTATGCTCAAACCCTATCATTACCCGGTAAGAGAAGGGAAGAATTAAACGCACGCATCATTTGATTTTAATTGAAGGACTGTTCTATTTCATTGAACTGCTAACTAAGCCGAACAGGAGATTGTGTTTACATAAGCAAACCCTGAGTCAGTATAGACTTGCTGTCACATTAAGTCAATACTTATGAAGGCTCTCTATTTAATTATTCAGTGCGAATTGACTTATTATTGTGTTAAGAGCGCGGTTAGCCTTGAGCAAGGTGGCTGCGAGAGATCCCTTCCAGCTGCCTTTGCATGCGGGTCCCATGGGAAAGGTACCCAGGGGTGCTGCNATTTGGAGGCAGGTTATTGCAGCCCCTGTTGCCCAGCCCTGGTGCAGCCACCCAACCTGGGGACTCATCAGCCTTGCCCTGTCCCCCTCCAAACTCGAGCTTTGCTCCTCTCTGCCAGCTTCCAGAGCTGCTGTTAAATCCAGGAGCATTTTTCCCCTCCTCCTCCTTCTTCCCAGACAGCTATGTGGACAGCCGAGCCGTACTCCTGAGCCACGCTCATTACACGGCGTAATGAGAAAGTTGAGCTGCCGCTCCGCTGTTTATCAAGGAAACATCCATTATAGATGGCATTTTGTCTGCGCTAAACAAAGAGCATGAAGACGAGGACGTGAGTTTAAAAAAAAAAAAAAAAAAAGGCATTTTGTTCCCATGTTTGGTGTTTAATCAATACCAAGCCAGCCTGGATCCGTTCCCTTGCGCACACCGCGAGCCAAGCGTCCCTCGTGGGTCGTTGGGCGATGAAGCAAAGATTCCCTTCCCCGGGGTATCGCTCCTGATTTAGCATCCCAACCCCCGCCAAAGAGGGATGGTTTCTGCCGTGCAGAAACGCACGCGGGCACAGGGGTCCTGCGAGGAGCTGGGCAGGATCTGTCCCTCTTCCCAGCCACAAATACACTGAAAACAGAGAGAAAACTCAGGCAAATGAAACATCACCCTGCTTTGGGATGCTGAGGAGCTACAGCCAGTGGAGGCTGGGAAATTCTTCAGCACCAGCATCACTGAAGCATATAAGACCAGATTATTTGTGTTCCTGACTTGCTGATGCAAGATGAAAAATACAGCAAACTGCAGCTGCTGAAATCAGCTCTTTTCTCCCCTTTCCTTCCCTTTCCCCTTAGCTGAGGTTAGTGTTTTGCAAAAGGTTTTTATATTCTGGGAGCTAAAACCTGTCCATTGCAATCAGACACAAAGCTCGGCGAGTTTGTCAGGCTCCTCCGTTGTGCCGGGAAAAGCTTCCCGGCACGAAAAGCTTCACAAATTGCAGCAATCTGAGCCTGATTGCTCCCGCTCTTGCAGGAGCCGGCCAAAGGGGCTTGGGCATCTCACCAGGGATTTTTAGCAGCCTCACGGGTCAAGGCCATTGACGTTGCTTCATCCAAAGCAAAGCCCAGGATTTGAGCCCAGAATAACCCAGACCCCGCTCCCGCGAAGGGTACAGGTTGAGCTCTCCAGAACCGGAGCCCCTGCAGACGCGCACGGTGCTCAGGGGCCACATCCTGGCCCCTACACGCCCTTGGGGCTCTCTGTGCAGTGCAGCACATGGAGGGGCTGCCACAGCACCCTCCTCCTAGCTGTGGGGACCCCCGGGTGATCCAGAGCCCACTGTGCCAGGACACAGCCTGCTGACTAAAATGCCCCAGTCCAAAGCATTCAGAAAACATCACCTTCCATCGGCAGTGACGGAAGAGCTGGTGGCTCTTATCTGCCCAGCTTTGTGACCACTGATGGGACAGGGGCTGGTGTTCAACGACCATTTAATCACCAATCCAGAGCAGCAGAATGCCATAAAAACTTCCAGAATGAGTGTTTTCCATTAATATGCTCTCTTCCTCAACTCATCTGCTTCTTTCGGGAAGGAAGAATGTGACCTCAGGGCGGGTCGTGTCCTGCAGGAGCGGCAGCTCCTACGAGGAGCATCCCTACGCACCCAGCTCAGCACTGACCGCAGCGAGAAGGCAGCAAAAATCTCCCCGCAAAGTCCTATCCTGGTACCAAGGGCTTCGCCGTTCATTAGGCGTTCAGCCAGGAGGCTTAATTACACTCACAGCCCGTGCAGGAACATTATCTCATCTCCTGTCACCGCTGGGTTTCGGAGCAGCTTGCCGATCTGCTTCTGAGTTCAATGCCCTTGCCAGTCCCGTCTGCAGATAAAGAGGATGAGCACCAGTCTGCGATGCCGACCCCGATAAGCGCAGGCATCGACGGGGAGATCCCAGGGCAGACCCCAGCCTTGCCTTGCCTGCAGGCAGGGGCTCGGGACGGCAGGACACGGAGGGGTTTCATGCCCAGTCGCTCCTGGGTGGAGGCTGGTGGGTGCAGATGCCGTGGGAAGGAGGACAAAGCCTTTCACGCTCTATTTATACACCTTCCCAGCACCTGGTGATGGTCTTGGCAGCGGCTGCCTGCCAATGCTTTGTTACTTATAAACGCGGAGGGCCTTGGAGATGTGGGAGGGAGAGGAGAGGGCAGCCCTGCAGACCACCCTGCTCCTGCAACGCAAGCCCAGAGCCCCTCGGCAAAGGGGACACCGAGCCAGCAAACCCACTCCTCCCGCACACGGATGCAAACCTCGCCAGGCTTTTGCAGAAGAGCGGCACAAGCTGCTCCCCCGGAGCTGGACCAGCAGCATCTCAAAGGGTCCTGGAGCCACGGTCCAGAGTTTGCAGACCCCCGCATTGGGTGCAGCCCTGTCTGTGCAGCAGCTCCAAGCCCACAGCAGGTCCCTCTGCATCACCGCTGAATGAGACCCCCTTGCACCAAGCCAAACCCACCCTAAACACACAGCACCTCCGCATCGGTCAAAACCCTCTGAGGAGGCGCAGACAGCAGCTGCCGGAGAAGTTTGCATCACCCATCCCAAAAGCCGGAGAGAAAAAAGCCAGACGCTCTCTCACTTGCAACACAACATCAATAGAGAAAAATCCTTTTTTTTTTTCCCCCTGCTCAGCTCAGGTGCTGGGCACGGCTCACCCCAGGCAGGTCACTGCTTCTAAACACTTCTGCAGCTGCAAACACAAGGAGGTCAAGCGAGCTGCTGGAGCGTGGCAGCATCTCAGAGCATCCCTGGGCACGGGCTCCCTGCTGCAGGCTCTGCTCTTAACCCCTCTCATGCCCCAGTGCTGCAGGCTGGGTACTGGAGATGTTTTTAATGGGGGGTTTGGAGCAAACCCACCTGCTGGAGCCCCCCCAGGGCAGAGCCGCGGGAGGGGAGTGGATGGGATGGGACCTTCTCTTGCAAACCCAGATCCAAGGAATGCATCCATGCACGGCCCCGCAACACCCCGTCGTGGGGAGAGACCAGCCGAGGTTAAGGCAAAACTCTGCAAAACAACGCCCGAAGCTGGATGCAGACGTAAATAAATGCTGGATTCGGGTGCTTTGCAGAGCGAGAGCCCCCGGCCGGGGCTGCCTCTCCCCAGCCAGGCAGCATCCACGCCGCTGCCGGAAAAAACACATTTCCAACTTGGAGCCAAAGCAGCTGCCACACGCTTACCCCTTTGCCGTTCCACCTCTTTCTGGTGGAATTTCCTTTCATGCAGGAACAGGCTTATAATTAATGCTCGGCAGCTCCGTGGCCCCTCCGGTCCCCCCAACGCGCTGCTAACGCAGGTTTATTCCTCTCCGCGAGCGGATGCATCCGCAGCATTTAATGTCTGAGCAAGCATCAGGCCCGCTGACGGAGAGGTGCTACCATTAATTTGGCCACGACTCAGCGCAGCTCTGGTATCTTTTATTCATAGACATTGGCTTATTGTATTACTTTTTGATAAAAAGCCACATTCCCACATTTCAAACACATTCGCTTGCAGCCAGAGGAGGACCCGAAGCTGTGTTATTTATTTATTTCACCAACAGGCTCTGGGAAACTCCATCACCTTGAAGGCACAAAGACCCTCCTCCTCATAGGAAACATATTCTTTATGAGGCTGATCCAGCCCCTGGAGGGTGACAGGAGGGTTTTTTTTTTTTCCTATATGAATAATGAGTTTCATAACGGAACAAAAGCCTGAGCTCCCAACTTTGCTCTACCACAGGGAAAACAGCGGATTTCGCCAGCCATGAAGTTTCATTGGGGATGCTGAAAGCACGCCGGGGGATTTTGCTGCTTGCAGGGTGCGGGTACCCCTGCTGCCACGGTGGCTTTTGCACATTCACCCCCTCCACAGCTTGGGGACACGGAGCAGTGCCGGGTGGGGACAGAGCCGGCACGGTCCCCAGGGACTCAGCTCCACCGTTCACAGCAGAAAAGCAGCTCCGTCCCTGCTGCTCTGGATCTGCCCCACCTTGGGCGCTGCCGGAGGGCATTGCCCCACTGCAGCCCTCCGGGGCCGAGCACGGGGAAGGGCAGAGACGTGGTTTTGCATTGGGGGTTTCGAAGCTTGGGGTGGGGGGCTCGGTTGGCAGCCCCCGTGCTTGCAAACCACGCGCAGCTCCGCACAAACTCACAGGTTCACAGCAAAGGGAGACCAACTCAAGGCCACGTCTCAGCCCTCAATCCTCTGCGTGAGTAGCCAAAACCCATTAACTCTGCCCCATTTTGCGCACAGAATACAGCCATTACTGGAGGAGACCCAGCCGGCCAGTGCCACGCAGCGTCGGGAAGATACAACGGATAAACTTGGAACAGGGTCATGCAACAAGAGACCACCTCAAACCTGTCCACGGCCCCACACAAACCCCTCTACGGTCGGCGAGTCTCCCCCCCGGCACCGGGAAGGGCCGGGAGAAGCCGACGCAGAGCCCGGCGCAGCCCTTACCGGCAGAGGTGATCCGTCCGGCACGTGTTGCGCAGATCCAGGCAGTTGGGCTTCTCCTTGTCCTCGTAGGAACAAGAGGGGACGATGGTTTGCCGCCGGCGCTCGGCACAAGCCTGGTCCTTGCAGGAGCAGAAGAGGAGGCGGTACGTGTACTCGCTGGGGACGCGGTCGAAGAACTGACGCAGAGCCTTGTGGCATTTCCTCCGGCTGCAGTGCTCGGTGGCAGAGATCTCCTTGCTGCAGGTGGAGATGTAGCCCGAGCGCAGGCGCTTGCAGTTGTCGTTCAGGTTGCAGGCTTTGGCCGCGTCAAGGCAGTGGTTGCTTTTGGAGTTGGTGGCGGGGTCCATTCCTGCCCGGAAAGCGAGAGGGACAAGGGGTGAGCGTGGCACCGAGGGATGGGGAGATGCCCTCAAGCTGGGGAAGATGCTATGGGGAAGGGGTCCGGCATTGGTGTCACCCCTGGCATCTCCGGCACGGCCTGTCCCTGCCCCGCCAGCAGCGGGGAGGGGGCTGCATGCATCGCTGTGGGTGCCCCCCCTTCAACCCCACCCCCCCTTCACGATTTGGAGGTCCTCCTCCAGCACAGAAAGGGTTAATGTGCACCGATCGTGGCGGGGGACCTGGTCAGTCTTTGGTGCATAATTCATGCCATGAATTTGCAATATTTTTTTTTTTCTCTCTTGTCAATTATTCAAAGAATAATTATTAATTATTCAGCCTGCTCCAAAGCAGAATAATCTGCCAAGCTGCACACAGCCCCCCTGGCCCTCGCATCTTCTTCTGGGGCTCCCCAAAACCGGGTCACCCCCCCCACAGGGCTGAGCACTGCCCAGGCAGGGACCATGGGGACCAGGTTGCCACCTGAGCCAGGCACTGGCCACCTGCCCCGCACCAGCCAGATCCTGCATCTGCCCCAGGAATCCCATCCGTCAGCAAATAAACAGGGAGAGGATGGACAAAGCCAAACCACCGCATGGGAACAAATGCTGGATTTTCTTCTTTTTAGGTTTTTTTTGTTTTTTTTTTGTCAAAATGATGGATCACCCTTGGCAGCCCAGCTGCTATTTCAGAAGCCACCTGACTGCACCAGCCCCCCATCCCTAATTTCCTCCCCTCAGCAGCCCAGCCAACTCCAGGGATTCCTCTGTAGCCCCCCAGCTCCCACTGGCAAAGACAAACAACAGGGCAGAGGCCTCCCAACAGACATATTTGTAGGGCCCTGCTAATTAGCAAATGGCAATCAACTGCCTGGGCGAGCATCTCCCCTCCCTGCCTCCCCCCGCCAGCCCACGAGGGCTGCCCTGCAGGCGAGCAGCATTTTGGGGGGTTGTTTGCAGCACGGGACCCGACTTTTGTCTCATTTTCCCCCAGTCTCATCCCACTCGGCGGGAGCCTCCAAGCCGGGAGCCGCCAGCGCGGCACTGCCTACGTTAACGGGTCCCAATTAAAAGGTGAAACTGGAAGTTCCCTCCCCCCCCCCCAGTGCCATCCCATGCAAACCTGACCCACGTCACGCTGCCCGGGGAGGGGGGACATTTGCAGCTGCTGGGGGCTCGGTGCCACCAGTCCCTACCTGTGCCGTGATGACTTTGGGGTCCCCATGACCCCTTTTACCCAGGGCAAGCACCCCCCAGCTGGGCTGCGATGCCATGAGACCCCAGAGCTGGGGAGGGGGTAAAGCTGTTCAGAGAGAGCCCTCAAAATGCCAAACGTGTCATCCCAGTGATGAACACCCCCCGCGGAGATCTACCGGGGACAGGGGAGTTCGATAAGACACACGTAAAGTGAATACTTCTTATGAGATATGATTTATAAGTAGATCTGCCTTGAAAAATAGCGCAAGAGGCAAGAAGGTCGCCTGAGCTAAGAGAGACGTTCGAGCTGATGGATGGTCGGAGCGTGAACCGGTGCTGCGCTGGGGGGAATCCTCCTCCTCCCTGCTCCTGTTCGGAAGAAAGGAGGTGAAGACAAGTCCTTCGGGGCTTCGCACCCTCCCCAAGGATGCGCCAGGGTAGAAATTGCCACTTCACAAGAGGAATCCCCCCCCCCATGAGGGGTCCCTCCAGCTGAGGGCTGAGGATGGAAACAGCTCGTGACACTGATGCCAGAGGAGCAGAAGGGGAAAAAGAAGCTTGCAGAGGCTGCGGGGCACATGACTCTCTTTTCTCCTTGCCCAGACCAGCTCCTGGTTTTTGGGGGGGTGGGGGTGTGTGTGTGTGCACTGAGCACCCTCTGCAGCCGGGTGTGCTGGCAGCCGCCCCGGATCCGAGCCCTGCACGCGGCTGACAGCCAACGTGGCTGCTCTCCGGTACAAACGTGGGATCTGTGCAAAGTGCCGGCTTATTGCCTAATTCCCCCCGGAGCATCGCTCCTGCCCTGCCCGAGACCTGCAGGGACCTGGATGCATTTTAATAGAACCGATGCTTGAAAGCGCAGGGTTTCTGGGGAGCTCATTAATAAAGCAAAAGCATGAAAATTTCATGAGGCGAGAAGGAAACGGGGGCCAAGGAGCCGGGGAGGGGACCGTGCTGGGAGACCTGGTGCCACCAGCCACCCCCTTAGTGGGCTCCGCCTGGCCTCTCCGCAGGACGGGGTCAGGGGCAGAGGAGGAGGAGGAGGATGGGGAAGGCAGAGCTGCTGCAAGCCCACTGCATGCCGTGCAGCACGGGCTGAGTCTGGGGATCTGACACCCACCCCTCCGTGGGTGCTGCTGCCCCGTGTTGGTGCCCACGTGGGTAGAAACACAGCGGGGGGGG
>VXBL01007404.1:5259-28281 GCA_013400195.1 Aramus guarauna
GTGGAAATTTCACTGGACTGCCATGACTTCTCAAATATGATTGATAGTGGCTTAGCCACTTCATCTGCCAGTTCCTTCAGGACCTCCAGATTCATCTCATCAGGTTCCATTGACTTACACACCTTCAGGTTCCTTAGATATTCTTGAACCTGATCTTCTCCTACACTGGGTGCTTCTTCGTTGTTCCAGTCCCTGCCTTTGCCTTCTGTGACCTGGGCAGAGTGGCTAGAGCCTTTGCTGGTGAAGACTGAGGCAGAAGAGTTGTTGAGTACCTCAGCCTTCTCCATATCCCGGGCAACCAGGTCTCCCATTTCATTCCAGAAGGGGCCCTCATTTTCCCTCATCTTCCTTTTGTCACTGACATACCTACAGAAACTTTTTGTGTTGTCCCTGATATCCCTGGCCACATTTAATTCTATCAGGGCTCTAGCTTTCCTAACCTGATCCATCACTGCTTGGACAATTTCTCTGTATTTCTCCCAGGCTACCTGCCCTTGCTTCCAGCCTCTGTAGGCTTCCTTTTTGTGTTTGAGTTTACCCAGGAGCTCCTTGTTCATCCATGCAAGCCGCCTGGTGTTTCCTAGATAAAGAGGTTTTGATCAGAGTCTGATCTATGGGAAGTGATATAAGATCCTTGCCTTCCATGCAAAGCTCTCATTTCTCTGTTTCTAAGACTTTATTTCTAAAGTCTATATTCTAATACTGCAGCGTGAGAAACCACAAAACACACAACTACATTTGAGTATAATGCAGAGCAAAATTGTAGAGAATGTTGCTGGATCTGTAGACAGAAGTTCCAAATGTAATGGTAGTAAAAATTCTCCTAGATAACCCCTTATATGTAAATTCACTGTTACACAGCACTAGAAATGGGAACATCCTAGTGCTATCTATAGAAAAAACATTTTTTATGGCCATTGCTTTCATTATATCACTACTAATCACACTCATGGATTAATACTAATTGTAAAGCTGTAATAATCACCACCACACTTTCTGTCTTTCCAAAGGAATGAAAAAATATCTTCCAATTTGTCCTGCACAAGAAAAAGAAAATGTATTGTTTCAAATGTTCCTGGGGTCTTTGAAGTCCCCCTCTATTATCAGGTATTTACTGTCCTGCAGTAGGAACAGTAGGTTCCTACTCTACGATGTAGTTGCAGTCTAAAGCTTCCGGAGTGTATAAAAATTCCTCTGAACTTGTTAAGTGTGAAGTAGTTTTAGAAAGAGACCTCAGTCTTCTGTGAACAACTTGTAGGCAGTAGGATGTTGGACTTTTCATTTAACCTCCTTTTTTTTTTTTGGTGTGTGTGTGCACACCAAATTTGTGTGTTGAATCTTCCATGGCACAAACACTTTCAGTCTGATACATCATGCTGACATTCGTTTGTCACCTTCTCCATTATTAATGGTATTCACTTCAGCCAGCTTTATAGTGTCAAAAGTTGCTTTACATGTTGTAAGCCAGGCATATTGCTCAGGATAACTTTTTTTTACTGTCTCACTGGTTTTGTACAGTCACCTAAACACCTTCTTTTCTTGTTCTTGATGTGGGCCATGCTGTAGCTTTAAACCAGCCCATGATTATGCAAGGCTTCCCTGGAGCTTGCAGCCTTGCAAGCATTAGTTGTTCAGAGGACCTGGGTGCAATGCTTTTATTGTCTTTGTTTCTTTACTGGGTTAGTGATTTTCTTCTAGTTTGCTCCAGCACTACAAATTATATCACTTCCCTATAATATTGATTCAACAAACTCCTAGACTAAACCTTCTTTATACATCTTCTGAAAAGATCTGGAATTGCACAGGCAGGAACATAAGGGAGGTCTCAGCCCCAGGCACAATTCAATCCTCAGCTTTAAAAATAGTGCTACTTTCAAACAAACTACCTTGTTCACTATTTAATGAGTCATCACACCACTGAGGTACATAAGTGAAAAAAACCCCAAATATTTAGCTTCCGTAATTATACAAGTACTCTGTTTTATATTGTAAAGAGAATGTAATTTCATTATTTAGGTGCTCCTTGTTTAATTTTCATTAGAATATACTTCGACAGCACAATGCTTTTTTTTTTTTTTTTTCCACTGCATTGGCTTATAAATAATGACAAAGGCAATTTGAACGATTTTCTTCCTGCAGTCAGTGGGGTTCTACCCATTTTTAATACTAAGATCAATTAAAGGAGAAAGCTTTATGGTATCTATTTGTGAGAGGATCTTAGACAATGTCTGAAAGTTACTACAGAATATGTAGTGTTCTTAACAGCTATTTTGGCTCTGGTTCCTATGAAAATGCCACCTTCTTTGAATCCTGCATAAAACGAAACTTCTTGCTAATGAGCATCTGAGAGCATGTCCTTGTTTTTTTCAATTAGTATTTTTATCCACTGGTCAGCACCTGTGTACGAATCCCTACAGGAATTTTGCAAAATCTTTCAGTAAAATAAATGACTTGTGATTTCACAGGAACTAGCAATTCCCTTGAACTGTTTATGTATCTCAAGCAGTTTTAATAATCTGCCTTGGGAAAACTCTAATTGGTTTTGAATATATCAGAATGAAGTTAACATTTATGTTTCAATCTAATGCGGTGCATTTAATTTCACATCCTTTTATTATAATTTGCATAGCTAGGACAAAGTAGAAATGCCTGCTTTCATATCTGTGTTTGCTGAAAGAAGTTAGTGGAGTATAATCAGTTCAGAGTTTTGAAGCTGTGTTTTGTGTGAGTTCTTGCCTTGCCTTGTGTTCTTTTGCAATCTCCCTTACGGACATAAATCCATTGTTTAATGGAAAATGTATAATGATTGTTTTGTCTATGCAGAAACCTAGTTCTCTACCAAACTGTGATGTCTGAGGAGGCACCTGCAAAAACTAAGAGGAAATAAAAATATTTTTCCCAAGGGCTTCAGGGAGTATCAGGACATAGTTTATTTGTAAATTTAGAGATGTGAGCAGCACTATACTCTAATGTGACATAAAGGCACTAGGCACACTTCAGCTAAATCTTGAACATGGGAAAACATGGGGAAATGGTAAAATATTAACTAATGTAGAGGAAAGTTGATAGGCATGAATAATCTACAGAAGATTCTTTGTCTGTATTATTGTCATCATCATTTATTATTTGTAGTCTCTATTTCTCTGATATTGCCTGTCACTGTCTTAAATGAAAAAAGCAAACAAAACAGAACACCAAAGCCCCACCGCCTGGTTCATCTTTCCCTCTAAACTGTGCCATTTTGCTATGTAGAGAGAATGCCAGGCAAATGTGAGTCATTTATTTTGCAGCCTAAGGGGCATTTCTGATTCCCCCTTGTCTCTTATTGATTTGAGGAATTCTTTCCAAATCTTGTTGCTTCCCTTGTTGCAACAGCATGTGACAACAGCAAAAGCAAACTGAAGAAAGTGGCTAAAATATACTGGATGGAGAAGTAGGTTTATAGAAGAGCAAACATATAAAAAGAGAATGTTAAAAAAGAATAAGAAAAACAAGCAAATAACTTATATTTGTAAAGAAAATAATAAAATGTATCCATATCCTGGGGTGCGTCAAGCATGGCATTGCTAGCCAGTCTAGGGAAGTGACTCTACACTGTGCTGGTGCGGCCTCACCTCGAGTACTGCATGCAGTTTTGGGTGCCACAGTACAAAAAGGACATAAAANCCTGTGTGGAGCCAGGAGCTGGCTGATGATCCTTACAGATCCCTTCCAACTCAGGACATTCTATGATTCTATGATCCTATGAAAATGACAGAACTCTCCAACAAACAGAACAGGAGTGACTTATAGTTCACTTTGCTGAACTAAATAAGCAGAAGAATCACTGTAATTGTAGTGGTTTAGATAATCTAGGAAGAAAAAGTCAGGGGATAAAAGGTGATAATTTCAGTATATTGGATTTGATCTGTACTCAAAAATTATGTAATTGTTTTTCACAAGTTATTTGCAATAGCAAATAGATAAGTATAAAAAACTGCCAGGATGGAGAACAATGAGAATTAACATGAACTAGTGAAGGCTTGAATATGAAGGAACAAAATGGGGAGGAAGTGAAAGTCACAGGAAAGTTTCAAATTTTCATGTGAAAGAATACAGATTTTTCCGAGATTGCTGCATCGAGTCTATTTGAGAATGAACAGTTCAGAAGATGTAGCCACAGTTCACGGGGATCTGTAAGTGATAAGTCTCCTTGGACTCCAGACTTATTAGTCCATCACAGATTACTTCACCTGTGAACCTAGAGGTAGAATACCTTAGCCATAGTAATTTCCAGGAAAGTTTTTCTGTGCTGTTCTCACAAACTGCCTGGAAGTAAAACTTATGTTTTACACCTTATACTCAGACTTCAGATAATTTCTAACTATGAAGTACTAATGTCTTATGTATGAAAACAGATATAGCAGAAGATCACACACAACAATGCTGTCTCACCAGACTGACATAGCATGTTTTAAAATGAGAACAAATGTCTCACCTTTCAAATTGATTTGGACTATGAAAAATGTGTTTCCAATGGACACTGATGTTCAGGATAGCATGTAATGAAGTGTTCAAGCTAATGTGTAGTGACATTCTGTAATACATACCAGTTTCACATCATTTTATATATAACACAGTTTTTGGTTTTGTTGTATAGTTCCAACGGCAAAGCTAGATTCTTGCCTGATGGAGGTTAATGACATACAGTTAAGGTCAAGAGAGCGGAACATTATTAATGAAATAAGTTACTAGGGCCTAGAGTCACTACCCCAAATTTGTGGAAGACAATCATTTTCTTGACAGAAAAAAACTTTTACATATGTCATGGTTTTTCCCCAGCTGGCAGCTGAGCACCACGCAGCTGCTGGTCACTGCCCCCCTCCCCGCTCCAGGGGAGACCTTCTAGCAGCTTTCCAGTACCTAAAGGAAGCCTACAAGAAATCTGGAGAGGGACTGTTTAAAAGGACATGTAGTGATAGGACAAGGGATAAAGGGTTTCAACTAAAAGAAGGTAGATTTAGATTAGATGCTAGGAAGAAATTCTTCACTGTGAGGGTGGTGAGGCACTGGAACAGGTTGCCCAGAGAGGTTGTGGCTGCCCCCTCCCTGGAAGTGTTCAAGGCCAGGTTGGATGGGGCTTTGGGCAACCTGGTCTAGTGGAGGGTGTCCCTGCCCATGGCAGGGGAATTGGAAGTAGATGATCTTTGAGATCCCTTCCAATCAAACCATTCTGTGATTTTATGATTTTCATCAAGAAAAAGTATGTAATTTACTTTCTATAGATGAATATTTGTTATTCTGCACATCGAGAGATGAAAACTGCAAAAAATTTGCAAGGTCACTATAGTTTATATTCTACATACACTTTCTATTTTCTAATTCTGCCTTATAATTTTTAAGTCTAATAACCTTATTCCCCAGAAAGAAGAAGAAAGAAAAAAAAAAGAAGAAAAAAGAGTTTTGTCAATATAATTCTTTTTAAGTCTTCCTGTGGTCAATCACATCTACCAAGAAATGAAGAATAAAAGTTTTAAAACATTTACATTAAAAAAAAGAAAAAAAATTAGAAGCAATTGTATTNATCTTCCCTCATGTCCAATACAGCCAATGCCGGACAGCTCCAAGATGGACCCACCGCTAGCCAAGACCAAGCCCATCAGCAACAGCGGTAGCACCTCTGGGATAAAATGTTTAAGAAGGAGAAAAAAAACCCCAGCAATTGCAGCTGGAGAGAGGAGTGAGAATATTTGAGAGAAATAACTGTGTAGACACCAAGGTCAGTGAAGAAGGAGGGGAAGGAAGTGCTCCAGGTGCCGGACTAGAGATTGTCCTGCTGCCCACAGTGAAGACCATGGTGAATCAGTGGTCAATCATATTCCATTATGTCTTTTTCATTATACAACACTACAGAAAGATATATATACATCCAGTTGTATGTTTCTTTGCAAGGTACCTGCTGAAGTATGTTCAACATTGATTTGTTTGGGACAGAGATCCCAAGTAGCCACATTCAGCAGTCAAATGCACAGAAATTCTAAAAGAAAATCACAGTTCAAATTCCATATATTAGGAATTAGCTGCAAATGCCCATTTTACACATAGAGAAAAAAATTAGGAATTTTTTGCCAATTCTTGGTAAATAATTCACTTACATTTCAAGATTAGGACCACAGAATTTTTTTTAAACTAGTCTGAAATAGGCTGCCTATTTTTACATGTATGATACCACACTTATTTTTCATTAATCTGAAAAGATTTAGTCAATATCGAAGAGCACTTACTTACACTTAAAAATGAATACTGAAATACTACATCACAGAGTTGAAAATGTTTAAACACTACCATCTGACCAAAAGGACTGAGCTTTAACATAAATCACTCAGAGTACTGCAGTGAGTTCTATCAGGTACTATCTAACATTTCAGCAATATGATGATTTTTAACAGTAATGGTATAATTTTCTAGGTTGTAGATAATCTCATACCATTGTCATAAATAGACATTTTTTAAGACAGAAAAATAATATATCATTTAAAGTGGTAAGAATTCTGAATGTGAGACTATTGTTGCATGTAAATATTATTTTAACATGGTAATTATACTAATTATAAATATAATAATTATAATAAGGATGAGCAGAGAAATATCCTCCCATGAGGATAAATTGGGAGTTTCATTGGGTACCATTCACCAAAAGAGTCATAAGGAAGATCCAGTAGTGTCTGCAAGGAGACCAACAAGAAAAAGTAAGAGGAGAAAGTCAGTGACAAGGAAGTAAACACTCTTCTGGTTCATCTTTGCCTTGAGAAAGAGAGATTTCTATTTTATTTGCCAAATTAAGTTCCTCTATAACATTGTTGTAGACACTTAATATGTGTTCCATTTGATGTGCAAATCCAACTTTTGTCTTTTTTATTATTATAACCATTACAGTATGTGTACTTATGTTAAACATTCCACCTGTACTCCTTTTCCTGTAGTCTAGAAGTCAATATGAGTTCAGTTAACCCGTGGCTGTTGCCACATGCCTCGGAACTGGGGAAGCAAAGGTGATGAATAGCCAACAGCCAAGGAATAAGAGTGTGCAACCAAAACTCTCTACTGACTCAAAAAAGTATCAGAAAAATGTTCAGCTGATGTATATTTGGAATCAATGCCAGATTGCCCTTCATTAGTTCTGTGCATCTGCAGGCTAGTATATGTAAATGGGTACATTTTTCCTTTATTTTACGGTGATTTTTGCTTGCAAAACCAAGGTGCTTTTTAAAGAGAGCACACAACAAATAACAGGGCAAATGAAAAATGTGATGAATACATTTTTTCCTTTCAAAAAATCCTGGCATCTTTATCTATTTTTATACTTATATTCCTGTGGGAAGGAGAAAGAGGAAAATGTACTGCATCCTAGAGTGTAAGTGCCTGTACAAAAAAATCATGGGGGGGCTTTCAAAAGAAGAGGGATTACCTTGCATAGTTTTTATTTCTCTTCCTTTGGTCAGGGGAGAAAAGCAAGAACTTTGCAAGTCTCTGAAAAGTGGCACCTAAGGACCTCCATTAATATCTATCTGTTTGACAAGAGGTTCTGTATTTTCACAGAGCCTTGCCTCCCTACCCACTCCTACCTCCCTTCCCTTGCACTCAGTCTAATATACTGTATTACAGTAGAATGAGGCTCCTAGAGCAGTGATAATGCATAGATAACTACATTATTATCTGTGATCTTACAGAAGCAGAGAACTAATGATTGTTATCTTTCTATTAAATCATCCTACATTTTGCCTCATATTTCTGGTGGGTATTGGCATGTCTCCTCCTCTCCTTAAGCTAAAAATTTTAAAGAAAAGCTTTGTCCCAACTTCCAATTATCTACATGAAATTTTCTGAGTGAATTCTTTTCATAGCAGAAGGTATCTTCATGCATTCACTTTGTTTCATTTTTGAACCTTCACAGTTTGTATTATGACTGAGTGTTACATTATTGGCTTCTTTTTTAAAGACAGCATATAGCAGACTGCTGGATAAACTTATTAAGCTCCTAATCTTGTGATTCTGTCTTTACATCACTTGTCAATAAGGGCTAACATTTAAAGATGGGACTCAGTTTTCCCAAATCATATTATGCTTCCTGAGTCTTATCGGAAGAGTGAAAGTGAGAGCTTAGTTGCCAGCCGGGGCTACACCATGACAGGAGTTTAGAAAAAAACGTACCTATACATATATTTTTATCTATCTATCTACCTACCTACCTACATATCTGCTTTTAAATGTTATTGTGTAAAGTCCCAGTGACCTGAGACTAAGCCCGTGTATAGCAATGACCTGCAGAGACTCAGCAGGGGCCCCTGAGAGCACAGGCTGGCAGAGGTCTGGAAAGCCCAGGAACAGGATGGTACTAGGAGCCCTGGGGCTGGTCACACAAATGTCCAGTTGCTGACATACAGCTGTGTAACAACCTAACAAAGCTGTACATAAATGATAGCACAAGTGGAGCTTTATTTAAAGTATGTACAAGACGGCAAAAGAGCACGGATACATACACTGGCCCCACTGCTTCAGAACTGAGCATGAAGAGCTGACAGCTGTCCTGTCCTGTCCTGTACTGTATATACATAATGTCTCATTTGTTACTGTGGTAGTTATTTAGTTCCCAGTCTAAATGCACCAGAAAGAATTGTAAACCATTAATTTTCTAAAAGAAAAGTTATTTTCTGCCTTTTGTTTCTACTTCCGTAATTCTCACAAATTCCTAGATATTGACTAGGTTTAAAATAACAGGACTGGAATCAATGGTAAGCACAGATCATTTTCCACCTGCTGACAGACATATAAGGATAGATACAGTTTAGTAACGAACATTGATAATCAGCCCTAGTGGTAGTGTCCAAGCTGCTATCAGCCTAGTATAAATATTGAGCACTACTAGCTATGGTGTGATAAATTCCAATTCCACTGCCTGTCACAGAAGAGAGTTTCCAATAGAAACTAGAATCTTCCTCTACAGTGTGTTTAAGCTGCTGTTTTGTAAATCAGGCTCACATGAATAGCTAGCAGCAGGATAAAACCAACCAGAGTTAAAGAATATCAACCTTTAGTCACAGGTTTGGATAGCAGTGCTTTCACATAGCTCCCTCCCCCGTTCCCATTGTCTCAAAACAATATACGTTTGACTATCAGCAATACCTAAGTGAAAGTCAAGGGAAAGATAAGGAGAAACGTACATCAAAGACCAAGACAAAACAACAGTGAGTTCTTGGAAAGAATATACCATTTTCTCCCAAAACAGTTCTCTCTGTAAGTTTTCTCAGTGAATGTGAAAGTGGTAAGAAATTGATCACCCTATTCTTCCCACTACTACACTGAATTCTCACCTCTCCTGCCTATTGATCTTAGATACTCTATCAGCAGTTTTGGGAAACTACAACGAAGACTGAGATGAACGCATATTTGAGAGGCAGCAAAGATGAAGCAATCATTCTTTACCCAATATGCCTGGGAGTCCTTTCTTGCTTACTGTTTGAATTTTGAACACTATTATCCAGTCAAGAGTTTTCTAGGCTGAATCTCTTGTATTATACGTCAATTAAATAATTATCTTACTTCCAGTTCTTTAACAGGAATCTACCAAGTTTCAGCTGAGTTTCATAGATAAGCTTTGACACTTGAACATCATAGGGCATATTATAATTTCAACCTCTTTCTGCTATAACATAGGTATTGAAAAAAAGTATCCTCTGAAACTACATGAAAGCTGAGAGCCTCTTAAGTGATGAAACAGTGGTTCAAAACCTTACAGCCAAATCTTAAATCTACTGAAGTAAATTTGGGAAGTAAAGGCTGTCATTCTTATTCACAGCTAACTTTGCAATGTTTAGAACATTGGACTAATTTACAATTGACATATACTAATTAATGCTTAAAATTTTGTGAAATATTTGAGCCATGGAAAGGAAAGTTGCCAGCTGCATTTGTATTCCTTAAGGCTATAAATTAAAAGTTATTTTCTTGTGTACAGTAGAGGTGCAGTGATCTGCTATCACCAGTCCCACACAGCAACCTTCCCAGCTCAGGGCCAGGCTCCTAGCAGGGATCTGATTGGCTCACAGATACCAGTAGGTATCAATTATGCTCGATACCTGCAAGCATACTTTTTATATTTCTAAATATATTTGAAAACTGCATAAGTATACTCAGTTATATTTAGCCTGTATACAGTGGAGTATAAGCTGCACTTCCAGGCAGCATAAACTACAGGTACGTGACACAAGTCAGTTTTGGCATTGGCTTTCAGGAGAGCAGGCAGGCTGAGAGAAGGCTAAATCTCATGAAGAAGGAATAGAAAAATAGACTGGGGACTCTGAAACCAAAGTAAAAACCAGGGTTACAGCAGTAAGTATTAGGGGAGAAAAAAAATCAAGTTGTGCATGGGGACAGTAAAGAAATGATATCTTCAGACTGGTAGACCAAAATCTTAGAACNAAAAACCCCCAAACCCCCAACAAACCAACAAACCCAAAACCCAAATAAACAAAACCCCCACCCCAAAACACAACAAAACATAGGACCACTGACAGCCTCAGGAAAAAATAGAGTTGAGCCTCATCAATGAATGGCCCATGGACGCCAGTCAGGAGCTGAGGAGATAAGGCCAGAGGCAGTACTGGAGACTTGCACTCATACAGGTGTCGCTGGGACAGGGACTGGTGACCCTGAGCTGAGCTGAAATGGGGGTCCTGGGCCCATGGACAGGCACACCAGAGGCCCCACATTAGACTGTTCAGAGCCAATAAGGTCTGTTAATGCCCTCAGGGCCCAGAGAGATAAAGTCTGAGGAAGCTTGGCTGCTTCACCTTGGAGAAAAGATGGCTTCTGAGAGACCTTATAGGTGTCTACAATTACCTGGTTGGAGAACCCAGAGATGATGGAGCCAGACTCCAATTGGAACTGCATGGTGATAGGACAAAAGGCAATGGGCAGGCATCTGATCCTGAAATATTCTAGTGAGATGCAAGGAATGCAATTTTTACTGTGAGGGTATTTAAATATGGGAACTAGGATCCAGATAGATTGTGAGATCTACATCATTGGAGTTATTCAAGACTCAGAGGCACAAGGCGTAGAGCAATTGTTTCCAATTAGACCTGCTCTGAACATAGAGTTGGATTAGGGGATCTCCGGAGGTCCCTTCCAACCTGTTACTCTGTGGATAGAAGCAGCATGATCTTCCTATGGGAGCATGGCAAAAGAAAAAGCATTTTCAGCAATTTCATGGCTCCAGAATACAGAGTGAGCCTGCAGCTATGCACTGAATACAGAATTTGTACTTTCAGAGAGATGTACAGATATCTGGTGATATGTACTGCTAGGTTCAGCAGGGAGTTCAGTCACCTTTTTCACATAGAAAACTGTTGTAAGGTAAGTTGGATTCATCTAAACATGGAACTGAGGTTCAGTACTTATATGTTTACTGGAGGCAGTCACTCTAGAGCAAAATTGACCTTTTTGTAGCAGTGTGAATGAAAACAATTGTCACATCTGTAAAATTCAGATAAATTACTCATTACCAATCCAATTGATTTCTCAAAGAACTTCATAGTTTTAAACCCTTATGTCAAGCAGATGCATTTTACCTACCGCAAAACAATAATTCCAAGATAGCAGTTCAAAAAGCTGGCATTACATGGAGGACAGCTTTACCAGGAACTGAATTAGCCTGCTTTAGCATTTCCATTAGGTGGCATTTAGAAGCGCAGAGAAAATTTTGAGTCGGCAGAAGTCATGCACTTCTACACTCTATTAATTCTGCCACTTCTCCCCAACTTTCTTTAAATTTTGTAGCTTGCTTTGAAGCGGTATAAATTGCTGTCAGTTTCAGGTGTGCTCCCTGTGCACTTTATGATGGAACAGTTTGCGTATGGCTAATCTGCATAGAAACTTGACCTGGAGCTTGAGTATCAACTTAACAGTGATAATTGCTAGCCATGGCTCGGACCCAGACCAGGGAGAAATGACTGTTCTCCACAGTATCAAGAAAGATATCCTATGAAATTAGTCAGATATTTTACTGTTCTTTGATCTCCTTTCAACACTGAATGACCATTGCTAAATATTTTCCATGCTATTAAAAGGGCAGTAAAATGCATCATTTTGTTTGTGCCTTGAATATCTTTCTCTGGACTGTTCATTGTACGTGCTCATCCTTTTGTGTCTTGCTCATTCAGTCCAGACATTTCACAGCTCACTGTGCTTTCTATAAACTGTTTTGCTTTTCTGTTTCTCTGATCCCTTCTGCTAGATAAGTAAACCCAATCTTTATAATCTTTTTTTCCTAATTTTTCTCATGCTGATCCTCTGTATGGCAATTGGTGTGCTGCTCCTAAAACTATCAACCATAGCATCTCCTTTACCATATTCAAATCCCCCCATCTAATGACACCTGCCATCTGTTTTTCCATAACTGAAGGAGATGCAAAGACTTCAATTGTACAACCCCCCTGAAAATCACTAGTATGTGTCCTTGAGGATGTATTTTATCCTAATCATTTTTCACTTCCCACATTCTCCTTGTCAATTATCTCCCTTTTTAAAGTGTTTTATAATCAAATTTAGATTATACTATCTTTGCAAGATAAATTATTTCTGATGAGCATATTTCTGAGGAAAATGACTTATTTTCTAATTTTGACCTGTTTTCCCATCGTTAATGATATCAGAAATTTTACTGTGTTTAACAATACAGAAGAAAAATTTATTTTAAAAATGTATACATCACAGAGGAGACAGATGGGAGGAATTCAGACACCTATTTTGTGCTTCTTTATGCAGTGCAGTTGTTTTGCATACAAAGATGTTTCTGAAACATAATCTTTTTGTTATGGACACTTCCTGACAATTCTGACATCAGCACAGCTGGATATCTGACAAGCAGGAGGATTTAGAAAAAGATCAGTTTAAGCATTGGAATGTGTTTGACTGACAATATGTCTTAGACCAATGGCAAATGAAGTATCTCTGTGTTTGAAGGAGGAGGGAGGCGAGTACTGTAGTTGTCTGTGATTTGCTTCTGGCGAGCAAAATGACACAAGGTACAGCTAGAATGAGATGCCTTAGAAAAATAGTTTACTCAGAGAGGTAATTCCATTGAAACTGGTACGTTTCCTCTTGATAAGTATTCTGGAATCTAGCTGAAGATCAAAGCCAATAAATAGGGTTTTTTGTGATTCAGTCTGGTTGACTAACATTAGAGATTGAAAGAGATAATGGCAAGGCTATTGTCCGGAATAAACACACCAGGGAAAATTTTCAGTGGTTCTTCAATTTCACTGCATACAATAACTTACTGATTACACTATGGACAAGTAAACCCCTACTGGCCTTTTTTTGTAGCTTATTGTGATGCTGGTTAACTTTTAGAATGCAGTTTCATACTGTAAATGTTTCTTCCATACACAGCAACATTAAACAAAACAGAGCTGTCATTCACAGAAAATAGCTACAATCTACTGTATAAAATCTGCAACAGCACTTCTGGCTATGATGCTTTCTGACATGCACTATCTGACTTACTCACTACAGTTGTAAATTAGCATGTAGGGAGTTTCAGCTACTGCATCTGTTTAAAAGGGCATCCCAGATAACTTACAGGGTAATCCAGTTTCAGGGTTCATTGGCACACACGACTGCTCGTGGGACTAACCTTACTTTCACCAAACTCAAGGACAACATTCCCAGCGATTTTTACAGGAGTGAGATGTGGTTCATTGCTTTCCAATGTTTATATCTCTACCACAGCAACAATAAGTTTCTGAAGGCAAATGATCTCTGTGAGAGGTTGAAAATCAGTTTCAGTCAAAGCATAAACTGAAAGAGATAGAACCTATTGAAACATATGTCAGTTTCCTTAAATTTCAGTACAAAGTAAACCTGCATCTGCAGCCAGTCTTCCCATAGAGAGAGCAAATTGTTCATTATCTTGTCACATGTTAATACTATATAGTATCCCTGTGCTGTTTCTTTTAAACAAAATTGTCATCATGACACTTTTGAACTGAGCTTTGGTTGTTGTTCTTTGTACTATACAGAAGATCTTCCCCCCCTCCCCCCCCCCCCCGCCCCTTCTATTTGTAGTGGTTGAGAGCAACAAGGAATAGGTGAAAATACAGATTCGACATAATTGTCAAACCTTTTTCTTTTATACATGAACTAAAAATGTTTTCTTACAGTTACCTTTAGACCCCGAGCTATTAACAAAACACTGACTTGATACCTAACTAGTGTAACTTACAGTAGCTCTCCAAAATATTACAGTGATCTTTCATATTAAACCTTTAAAATGATTGCATGCCTCTTCAACAGTAACTATATATTATTTCTTTACTTGTAATGAAAAGAGGCTTTCTGATCAGAGTTCACTTTCTGAACAGTGTGAACTCTGTTTTGTTGCACACAGAGAACAAAAATAATAAAAAGGTGGATCACTTCTTGAACAATTTCCATTCTAAATATCTCTTTCCAGTACCTGATCCACTGTAATGCTTCATAACAACAGTTGAGTATTAACTTGATTCTGTGAAGTACTATCACCAAAGCAACTAGATAATATGACAGCATTCAACACTCCATAAAAGTAGGTTAATAAGTATAGGTTATTAAACAGCAAGTCCATGAGGCGATGCTGAAGGAAAGAAATACTTTCTGTCCTTTGTCCTCATACTTTTAAAGCCAGCCTTTAAAAGAACCAGTAAAAATGATTAATATAATTTCAGTTTAATCCAACATGAAATCAAAATGTAAGGTCATAAATACCCCTTTAAATAAGACAGAGTAACAAAGAAGGATAATTTAATCAAAGTTGGATACAAAGAGGGTGTAGAACTATTTTCCTTACTCAGATATGTATGTAGAGACACTGTCATTAATAATCTGCAAATATAGTCAATAAATAACACTAAAATTACATACAATGTACTGCAAAAGCACATTCCAGTTCTACTAATTACTTTATTTCACAGACATACTCACATTCCAGATAGAGATAAATGTGCCTTTAGTATTTTAAGGAATTTCCATGCAAAAGATATAGGTAGTCAGACTCTTTGTAAGCTAGCCATTGCTTCAGGGAAAATATATTTTCATATTTTGGCAGAAAAGGGTAAACTATTTTTAATGAAATTGCAATAACAATTATTTGTAAAGAAGTAACCTATGGCTGTCCTGTAATTTAACTTACAGATTCCTTGGGGCATGTGCTGGCCCTTTCCCTTCTGTTCCATCTTGTCCTTTTGCCCAACAACTGGAATAACACATTTAGACATCCAAGTTCAGGGTAGTACAGTGCAGTGCAATGTAATGCAATACAGGAAGGAATATATGGCATGAATTCAATGTCTTAGGGAATTGTTAATGCAAAAAAAGTGAATAGATCCTTCTTTCAGTAAATGATGATAATAAGCTGTCCCAGTTAGACATGTGCACATATCTCCCCCAGCTTCAAAAACTGTGTTTTTCAAAGGTTCACGCAGGACTGCTACAAAGAATGTCAGAGCTGAGCATCAAAGCAGTGAAAGCAGACACCAGTCTTTGCTGCTGCCGTGGAATGGAATATGAAGCAGCTGCTTGAGTTACTTTTTTTTTTTTTTTTTTCCCCCCCTTCAAAAATGTCATTGGAGTCTTCACAGAGGCTGAAACCTGAGCTTGAATGGATTCAAGTGTCCACAGGAAGTGTGCAAAACATGTAACAGCTGTAGAGATTTGAGGTTGGTGTAGCAATTCAAGTTGCAGCATTCAAGGATTTTCTGGTCTTTCAGCACGGCTAAAAGGGTTGATGGAGATCTGAAATATACAGTAGGTGTGGAAAATAATGTCTAGTATAAAACCATTGCCATGATTTCTTTAAAGATAAATCTAATAAAAGAACAGTAATACACAATGTTGGAATTTCTGGATTGCAATAAAGCACAGCAAATATGAATGACATGGACTGTTATCCGTGTTTATTTAATGCTGTGCAAAAATGTATACAGAGCTGATGTTTTTCTGACCATAACTCACTTTGTTGCAATACTGATCTTGTCAGTCTCTATTGTTTTGTTTCTTTACCAAATGGGATCTGATATTCCAAAGCTCCTGTAGTCATACAGTTTATTTTCCTGACCCTCTGTCAGAGCTTGCATGAACCAGAGCAAATGACTCTGTCCAACCATCTCATCATATTAAATGTCTGTCCATCAGCTAGCTAGAAAATCTACTTTGAAGGGCTACATAGCCTTCAATGTTCTAATATATTAAAAAGAACTGTGACAAATCTCACCATCAAATAGTTTTCCCTTTGCAGAGATCCCTTTCCAGTATACCTAGCAGGGCAAGCAGAATATAAGCAAGCCAAGAGAAAGCTTGAGGTGGGCTATGCCTACAAAAGTACACTGAGGATTAGGCTTCTTTTTCTACATGTGCCTGGAATAAGAACAAATATTAATCATGGCTATATGTTCTCTATATATCTATTCCCCAGAGGAAACAGAAATGTACATCCGATAGTGATCCTGCATTAAATTATTACTTAGTCATCTGGAGAATTCCTGTGCTTAATTGCATGATTTTACACATATGGGGTGGTCCTCCCTCCATTTTCTCCTTTAGTTTTCTCCTTTTCATAAATAGAACATTATTTTCTTTATTCAGAGAATTAACATCTGCAGCTAAAGAGATACTGTGAAGTTTGTTTAATTTTTTTTTTATAGTTGTTTTTACATAGATATTCAGCCACTTGCAGGAGCATACATATTTCTTTCCCATAATATATCCATCATTATCATTTATTTTTTTCATATATAAAACAGTTTTCAGTTTTTTGTATCTGAATACTATTTGGAAAGATTATCTTAGCAAGCAAGCAAACAAACAAACAAACAAAAAAGAAAAAACCTAACAAAAACCTCCACCAAACCAAAACCAAAAAAAGCTACAAACAAAACCAAAAAATCCCCACAAAGCTTTCTCTAAACTATGTTTATTATCATCTAAGATATGTGTAAACATACACTTTGTACTTCTTATTACAAGCAGTAAAAGACTCTACAGAGAATGTTTCTGTTGTCCTGTCCTCAATATGCACTTTAGAACCGAATAAAGCATCACTGATCTTCATTACTGGTGTTCCAGTCCTCCTGATGCTTAATCACACATGTCGAACATATGCCAGACAATGTTGGATGTCAAGAAAGTCAACATTCATATTTTCTGTACTTCCTCAAATACTTCAGCTAATATATTCTCTCCATCTGTTGCAGAAAAGCAAAGATAATGATAACTCAGTGATGTTGAAGTTATCTGCTATATCTATTCTATTGCTATCAAAGGTTGAGACTTTTAAAATACCATTATTTGGTAGGGATCAACTAAGTCCCCTGAGCAGCTTTGAAAAACTCAGCCAAGATTCCTGCATTTTACCTTTGACCGCAACTGAATTTACCATTGTGCCTTTCACATCTTGTGCAGCTACCCTGCTGCATAACCATCCAACTGGATGATTCTTAGGAATTTTTCCTTCTTACTCATAATCTGTTCTTATTCAACAACTAGGTCTTACTTTGTGACCAATCAGACACATATCATGCAATAACACAACCTCTTTTTACTTTCCTCATACACAAAACCTTTCTCATCAGCAGGTCCTAGCCTTACTGTCCTAGTACTCTGTGTACCTAATGGCATGGATGACCTCACTTAGAAATTCTAGTCCCAAAAGGAACATGGAATAGCGTGTATGTAATGATAAGGGAATGGGAGAAATGCACTGTTAGCTGTCAAGGAGGATTTCCACCATCAGCATTAACCATATAATATAGTGGCAGTGGAGGGCAATGAATGTGGAGAGAAGTGAGAGCAATCAGCAAGCTTTCATTCAGTGAGATGGAAGAGCTTGTCAAAGACACAAACAACTAATCAGTTGCCAGCACTGATTGATGTCCCAGCCTGCATTCAAATCTATCATCGTGACCAAGTAGTGCCTATCGTTTACCCAGTGGATGGATAAACTAGAAGTAATATATGGCATCTAAGCAAATAGATCATTAATTCCGCTTAATATGTGGGGGCTAAAGTTTAAATCTTTTTCTAAACAGCAATCTTTCCTTTCAGGGAGGAAAAAAAATAAAAAGATTAAAAAAAAATCTACTGTGGTTGACTAGGCAATAAAGATTTTTTTTTTTACAAGTTACAAATTTGCTGCATTGGATTTTAGTTCAGCTTATGCTTCACAATTGTCACTGAGTATTAAATCTATCAGGAAATTTATTAACATCTTAATTAAAATGGTTAAACAAAATAAGAAAATATATGCCAGTTGAGGCAAAGGACCGCTGTTCTGCATTTTCTTCTTATGCTTTACACTTTTTTATTCCCCAAAGTGTTCCCAAGCTCAGCCCTGCTAAACTGTTACCCTTGACTTTGTATTCTTTTTTCTGACTATGAGATGAAAATTTTAAATGCAGACATACAGTTAATTGGATTTTATTATTGCTTGACTTCTTCTTAATTGCAGGGCATGGCATTGAATGATTTCTTAATGATTTGTAAATTCCACATTTTGCACCAATCAGCATCAAAGTCAGTAGATTTTGGCACATGCTTTTGTAAAATGTTAATTCAGGTCATAATTACTGGAAATACTGAGGTCTGCACTGATATAAATTAGAACTGTCTTAGGACTGGACAGGAGGAAGTAAGCAGTCTGCAGTTCTCCAAACTGAGCCTTGCTTTCTATCTTCTGTCAGTCATCACCAGGGAAAAATGTTGGTATTAATACTTAAGAAATAGTGTCTCAATTTGCTGTATATACTATAATGTAATAAAACTATAGTCATTGAAGCAGAAGCACCCAGGAGTATGATTTCTACAGTTTTGCAGTTTATTAAGATACACTTTGGCTTGTTGCAAACATTGCCGCTAGCTTCTCATCAGTAGGGTACGGTTAATAAATAATTAATGGTTTCATTCATGATTTGTATCTTCTGAGGTTATAAATTATTAATATCAGGCAACTACAATAAGCATAAATATTTATATATTCCATTTTACTTAATATACTCAATTTTTAAGACTGTAAAAGAGATCAAAAGTGCTATTAAAATATTTGACTAAAGCACAAGTCTACTGAATTTGTTAATAAGTAGTATGTTTAGAAACATTAAGGCTGAGAAAGAGAATACTTTTCTTTCTTAACTTTCAGAACTTTTATTGGGGGGGGGGGGGGGGAAGAGCCTTCCTGTACAATTTCTAGTTGATCTTACAACCTAAACCTGATTACATAAAGGTGGGTGGCAAACCTGCAAACTGTTCAGCCATGTAGATTTTCTCAGTCAGTGTGTCAGTCAAATGAAAGCTAGACTTACAACTATCATGACTGATAGTAGCTTCCCGAGACATCTCTCACTCATCCTAAGTTTATAAATCTCTTGAGAATCCCTGACAAAGCCCAACTTTAAATCAGTAAAAATTAAATGTTTAAAAAATATTCTTTCCAGTGCTGCTATTAGTCAGGATGCACTCATAGAAAGCATTCTGTTCTCTCTGAGTGGTTACCTTTTTCTCAGTGATCCATTTACCTGGAAATTCTAATATAACAGTACTTTAATAACTGCTGTGACAGCATTCCAGCTACATAGGCAGTAGGAATGCTTTACAAGAGTATTTATTAGAGGTTGAATTTAATGGACTGCATGCTTGGTTTAAGAATACTTGTTTAAACACAATGGCTTAACAGCACCTACTTTAAAACATATTCACTAGGTCTTTGTTTTGAGAACTGAAATATTTATTATTTACAAAGTATTCATCCATGTATTTGTTTGGAACAAACTAGTCTCTGTAAGAGGAATATTTTCTATCATAAATAGAGTATCTGTTCTTTTAAAAATCTCAGCATCAAAACATGCTTTAACTGCTGAATAAACCTTAAAAATATTAGAAAAAAAACCCTAAAATATAATACAATGAAAATACTATAAACCTGCCTTTGCTCTTTAATACAGAACTTTGGTTTTCAAATATTTCTTTGATAGCCTCTTTGAGACCTATAAAAAACAAATAATCAACTCAAATTCCATGAAATAGGCCCAAGAGGACTGAAATACAATTCTGTCCTAGGAAATTTTACTGAGCACGTAATACTTGTAAATGGTGTTTATTGCCCTTGGCCCCTGTTTTCCAATGGCTGTTAATGCTGCTTTACAATCTTGTGCCTAAACACCAAAATGCAGTTTCAGTTAGAAAGAATAGCTCAGAGCTGTAACAGTTTTTCCCTCCATTTCTGAGCACACTTATTCTGTCAGCAGCTTGATTAATCCTCAGCTTTTTTTGGTGTAGATCAGAGACTGATGGGAAAGATATTTTAAATAAATTGTACTTGTACTAACTTTGTGATTCTATGACTTCTTCTAGACATAGTGGTCTTAGAGTGCTTCTGTGCATATTGCAGAGTTCTTTGATCTCATCACTTTTAGGACAGAATCACATTACTTTTGAGCTCTGCAGTGCTCCAGAAAATGAACACATCTTAAAACATGTGGTTTGGTTTAGTTTGGTTTTTAACTTGAAAAAGTTGGAAATAGATGTAGTTCCTACAATCAAAATGATAAAAAATCCTTGTTAGTTAGGTTATAGTGGGAGTCCTGGCTAAAACTAAATAACAGGATTTGAGCTGTGCCTATCCATTTATGCATATTAGGCAGTTAAATATATAACCACTCCTGAAAACAAATGAAAAAAAAAAAAAATCTATGCAATAAAATGATTAGATGTTTAGTTTGAGTTTTCACTTATACAGTCATGGGTCTCTAATCTACACGAATTAGAATGTAAACTGATGTGGACTAGGAAAAAGACTAATTTGCATAAAGGTCCCTTTTCTGCCTCCAGGAGAATTTTTGGAAGTTCTACAGACCTGAAGAGACAAAAGCACCTGAAGGTAGACAGTGGCTTGAAGTCTCTGACTCAGAAACCATGATGCATTCATTGTTAATAAAGGTGTTCGCAGTTCAGGTAATTTTCAAATTAACTAGGCATCTGATTTATAAGAAATGAGTGCACAGTACAACTCACAAGATCTTGGTCACTATGCCACAGCACTATTGCCAAAATTGTGAGTTCTGTAGTTCTAAATTGTCTGCATAGCTGGCTATTTCTTTTTCCGTCATCAGCTCCATTGAGGTCACTGTAATTATTGAGACAATAAGATACTATTGCACATCAAGAAGTGGACTGGTGTATTGCCACCACTGTATTTTAATTGCTACTACCTTTTCTTTTTTTGTCCAAGAAATCTAACTGCAGCCATTTACTGAATTTCAAACCTCTGAACTCTGCTTTGAATTTCATAGACTTCTATTCCCATTAAGCTTTGCTTACATTTCAGCGTAGTTTTCCTGTGGGAGTACTTCTTGAAAAGCTATGACAAATTTTCAAGTATTGGGAAGTATTTTTAAACATACCTCTCCCTCTTTTTTTTTTCCTTTAAATTTTTGTATGTGTCCAGGTGTGTCAGTTAAAAACATATAAAGAATAGAACTTAATAAAGCATCAGAAATATGCAGCTGGTAAATTACAAATTCATACCACAAGTGCTATTATTACACTGATTTGATTTTCCCAAATGTTCATGTTATTAACTTTTAAAATTATTCTGTGTGTTTTTATGGGTTTTAGTAGGGTAATTACATGCTTGCTGTGAGAGCAAGTCAATGGGGTCTTTGTAAGCAACACTTTGAAGTCTTATTTTAAAATCTGATTTACAATTTTATTTTCTTTCCTAAGCCCTCATAGAACTAATCCTCACTCACCACTATGAGATTATGGAACTGCCATTCAGTTAAACCTATGCCAGTGAGTCATGGGACAAGCAAGAAACATCAGGATGAGTCTATTGATTACACTGAGAGAACTAACGCTATCTAGTTTAGCTTAATTTTAGTAAGGAACAAAGTTGCCTCAGAAGTGATATTGTTGCGGGCTCTTACAGTATTGCTCTGAAAAAGAAATTTGCCAAATTTGACTTACTCGATATCTGAATTAAATTTGAGTTAACTTAGTATCTGAGTTTCAGCTACTCACCTCCATTCTTCTATATTCCACTATTTCAGTCAGAATGTCAATCCCATAGTATAGTTTCCACTAAGTTATGCTTATTGCTAAAAGGATGTTTATAGCTGATATTAGAGTTTTTTCCTCTTTAGGTTATCCCATGGAAAAAGGTAAACCAAGTCAAGATTTGGTTCAGTCCACTCACAGATTATTTTGATAACCTATACTGTCCTGCCTATGAAGTTTAAGCAAGCATGTTTACCTTTCTGTGCCAACCAGGGTGAAAGAGGGAATTGCTTGTCCTGTTATACTGCAGCCCATACATATGTATATAATTGATACAGTCACTATGTCACTATTCTACTCTGTACCCACAGACTGCTTCTTGCCAAGGGCAGTTAACACAATACAGTCATAATTTCTAAGTACTCAGATATGAAGAAAATAAGAGGTCGTAAAAGAAGTTGCCCTCTTTTGCTCTAGCTTGAGAAAGAATATTCTTCACATGTAAGAATATTCATTACATCAAGGGACTACCTTGCTGTAATGAATATCAAGGCTTCCAAGATGTTGCTTGTACATATGAAACCTTCACCTACAAGATGGATTATTGTGAGTCATCCCCTTGCTCAGTTTAGCATTACATACCATGGTTATATCAAGCCAAATATCTGTGTCTTGCTCTTCCCTACTTTCCTGAGTAGTTGCTTTGGTTAACTTCTGGTGCTTCAGTTACATTTTAGTTCCGTATGGCTTTCCAAAAGGGAAACATTTCTGATCAGCTGGAAATCGCAGTATGTAGATACCAAATGTGTATATTAACTATTCTTTATTAAGGTATGTTTCGTTGGAATAAGTTAGATAGTTGTAAATTATGTACCAGAAGCATTTTACATTAAATGTTTTGCCTTAAAATATCTTTACTGATCACACACATTTAGCATATCTAGGGGGAAAAAAAAAAAA
>VXBL01007406.1:0-37170 GCA_013400195.1 Aramus guarauna
AATTCCATCTGAACACAAGAAAGCATGTCCAGATGCTGAGGATGCTCTAACACTCACACAGGCTGTCCAGGCAGGCTGTGGATTCTCCAGCGTTTGAAAGTCATATCAACATGGTCCTGAGCAGACTGCTTTAGGTGGCTGTGCTTGGCAGGGGGGTTGAACCAGACAGAGTTAGGGTAAACCAACCCCTGGGAGCCAGACAGCAGTGCCCTAGGGTGAGCCCTGGGAAGGTGGACATCACTGTCTCCAAGTGGTGAGCCTTCTGCACAGGGAACAAGCACCACAAATGTGGAGCAGGGCTCTGGATGCTCTGCTTGCTGCACCAGTGGGAGGCTTGGGCACGAGCCAATGCAGAGCAGCAGCTTGAGAGTTGTAGACACAGATAGGTCAGGCGCAGGAGAGAGGAGTGTCCTGCAGCACCAGACACCTCCTCTCCTGCACCCCCTCGTCACTGTTCAGACATAGAGTGTCTTTTGGAACACTGACCTCTCCCCAGAACAGCAAGAACAGAGGCCCTGCCATGGAGAGTCCTCATCCCGCCACAGGGCAGAGCAGGTGCAAACCATCCATGGGCCACGTCACCACCTCTCACATGTGCACACTTTGAATTCCTTTAAGTGGTCTGCCTAAGGTCATAGATAGACAGATCAAAGATATGTCTACGAGTTTCCTGGAGTGTGTGGAAGAGTGAGACAACTAGTGAAGGCATTCTGCTGGATCTGTTGTTTGTGAACTGAGAAGGACTTGCGGGTGATGTGATGGTTGGAGGCCGTCTTGGGCACAGCAATCTTGTAATGATAGAGTTTTCAATTCTTGGAGAAGTAAGGAAGGAGCTTAGCAGAACTGCCACCTTGGACTTCCAGAGAGCAGACTTTGGCCTGTTTAGACCACTGTTTTAGAAGTGTGTTGGTAACAGACATCAGGCTTTTCTATGAATTGGGAGAAAGAAATATGGTTGCTTTCAAGTTCTTTTGAGCAAAGACTCAAGAAGACCCTGCCCCCTTCTTACAGAAGCCTGGAGCTGTTGACTGTAGTACCTAGAGGAACATTAAAAGAGGGCAAGTAGCATTAGATAAAAGGGGAAGGTACTAGAAAGATAGCATATAATTTCCTATATTAAGGGAGGTTCTTCTGTAATACTTAGGTAATTCAAGACATATGTATTGGTATAATTGTACCTGAGCAAAAAATATTTGATTACATGCTAAAATATTAATTTATAAATTCTTAATTATGTATCTAAAGTGTGTTCTCTTTTTTCTCTCATAAGATTTTAGTATAAAACATGAACACACGTCAAAAGCTCAACAGTAGGTACATGGCAAGCTTTGAAACCCTAAGTAGTTTTATTGACATTAACAGGGACAGTTTGTGTTCGATTACACAGGTGCTCATGCTTGTGTTTTTTACTGAGTCTGGAGAGGATGTATCATCATTCTTGATGCTAACTCTTAATGGAAAATACACTTCTAGTTTTAGCAACTGCCAAATGTTATTCTTCAGAAAGCTGGAGTCTCCCTAATGAGTAGTATCTGAGCTTAATCACTTGATAAATTGCAAGTGCTGTTTTTCTTCTAATGCCCTAGCAACTCTATCAGTGTAGTTGACTCTCTTTATCTTTACTTCTTTATTCTTCTGTCTTTGTTTCAGTTATTATAGTCTCATTTGCACTCCCTCCCCTGACATCCTTTGATATACAATCATTATAAATCATGGGCAGTTTTGTAAAGTTCAGAAGGTTTTTTTCCATTATACCACAGTTAATACCTCATTACAAATGTTATTTCAGATCTCTTGTGTTTGCAAAGGATGACCTCATTTAATGCTATGGAAATGGTAGGAGTGGAAGGGATTTTTCATCATCAGTTAGAAGGAGTGAGCCCAAATTACATCACATAATTGTATCAGTAAGCAAAGCTGCTTTACTATTATTATGACTGTCATTTTTATTTTGCTGTGGTGACTGAACCTTACTTGAGGATCAGGGCAGTTACAAGAAGTACCATAGGAATATACAGCAGATGTTTAGACATCTCAGATGATGCGCTGCGACTGAACAGCAAAATATGTGCACTGCTTCCTCTAAAGTCATGGGGAACGAGGGGTTGCAAACACCACTTCAGCTGTTTTTTCTTTGTTAAACAGGCATCTTTCGCTATGAAGAGGAATTTCAGCAGCCAGTATTTTTCATCCTGAGGATGTTAAAAGTTTTATATATGCCCAGTTTCTTCCTTGCTTGTGAACTATTTCCTGTGAGGCTATTTGCCAGGCAGATGTAAATACTCAAAAAAGACAAACACTAAATGTGATGATGAAATTGAGGTTAAATTACAAAGACACCGAATATCTGCACATTGGATTTAGAATTGTTGCACAGTGAGCATGCTGTGTCTGGTGTGAGGGCCTTCTTCTAAGTAAATTGTTGCTATTGTAAGGCAATCCAGTGACGCTGCCAGATATAATGACCCCTTTTTATCAATACTATGTGCATGTTGTGTTTAGACTGTGCACACAGATCACATTGACCTTAAACAAAGGAAATACGGCAGCATACAGAGCATTGACTCTGGAAGAGTTTTTGTGAATGCTGTTACCTAATCAACCAGGAACAGCTGCTTGTATTATTGAACATTTTGGTCTCCAGCTGTTTTAGAAAACTCCTACCAATACTGAAGAATGCCCAAGTGCATCTCATGTGACTTCATAGTTCCTGAATAAGTGTTTTTGGTAAATTCTTCATAATTTAAATGATACTGCCCTTGCTTTAATACTTGAAGCTGTCAAAATATAGTGAAAAATGGGTGTATGTCTTCAAAATTCTCACCAAAAACTCCATGCAACGTCATCAGCATAGGTAATCCCATATCTGCTCTTCCACATGGGTGTTAAATCTTTTGTGCTGTTATTATATTGTGGTGCAGATTTCTCTTGTTCAGTGCTTTTGAGTTCACTCATCTTGCCTAGTTGTTGGTAGATTTTCTGTGCTCAGCATCTATTACTGTCATGTGATTTATTTGCTAATTTCTCCTTAGATGGAGTTGCTGGCTTCCAAAAGCCTATGCCTTTCAGCAGACTCTTTTCTGGGTTTTGACAAAATATTGGTAGAAGGCAGCAAATGAGGTAAAATATCTTTCAAAATGTCACTGATACATTCTATGATTCACCACACACACTTTTGAAAGAACTTTCCTAATATTAGGCCCTCAGAGGAATCCTATGACAACAAGTAAGCTGTGAGAAGTAAGCACCTTCTAAGTAAGGGGGGTTTTGTTTATAATGGAAGGTATCAGTGGTTCAATTTTTAGACCTATTTAGGTAATAGCAGAGCTTAAGTATCTGTAGGGAAATGGTTTCAGAGCTGGAAATAAAGCTTAGAAGTAAATCAGTGCAGGAGATTATATGTCTACCCCCCAGGACCTTTCTCGTTTTGTAATGTTCTTCTAACTGGAGCAGAAAATAAGAAATATGAGTTTTTCTGTACAGTGGAAGTATTTGAAACATTGTGTTTTAGGAAACTCCACCATGGACCTCCTAAAATATTTCTGACCACTGTCAGCAAGCCTTATTATGGGGATCTCTGTAAGGTGGCTGGCACATGCAGGCAGCTCCCGCTCAAGACAAGGGGAGCCTGGCAGGGAGGCCTGGCAGCCCAGGCAAATGTGCAGGCAAATTGACAGTTAGGAGAGCTCTGATTTTTTGGTGGGCTGCCAAAGGAATAGGGAAGTCACATCCTGGCAGTGCAAGTGCCAGAGCTGTCTGCTAGCTGGACTGATGTGAGATGGAGATCTTAGCAGTGGAATGACTTGAATATCTTCAACAAGTCTTTTTTTTTTTTTTCTGGGAAAATGACAATTTATTCCAATGACAGTTCTTGAAGGAAGTGTACAATTTTGAGTAACTTCCCCCCCTCCAACCTCCCCCTCCGAGCAATATTTTTGTACTCCAGGAAAAAATTTTGTATTAAAAAGTCAAACATGTGGCCTTCTGTATTCTCAAGTGTGTGGTCTACACACTGAACTATTTAGTCTGAAGTACAATAAATATTTAATTGTTTATATAAAGTAAAATATCTTCATGTTGAGGTGGTAAGAGATAACCACTCAAGAAGTGCCAGTTCCCAGGGAGTTGGAAGAAGGCAGTTGTTCCATGTATGAAAGGAAGAATAAGCAGGTCATGTATTTGGAATGAAATCTTTTCTATCCTGAGTAGGTCCCCTAGCTTTAATGGTCTAAGCAGTTCTAAACAAGTCTTGTTTAATTTCATAAGTTTTTTTTATTCAGAGGTTTGGGGTTTTTCTTCTTTTTTTCCAGGAATATTTTCCAAGGGCTTGCTCTTCCTAGTCATCCATGGACTGCAGGAGACATAGATGTTAATGGGAGAGGTTGATGCTCTGCATCAGGTGCAGTCTCAACACCTTGATCTGGTCCTATAACTTTTTTTTTGTTGCAAAAAATTTCCTGTTGAAACAGCAAAGTTAAATATCTGTATTAACTTCTGCAGGTTAATAATTTTGCTGCTTGCATGTTCTGTGTTTTCTGTAGACCTTTGTCCAATAAAAGATGAATTTTTTGAAGATGTTTTAGGGCTCAGACCAGCAAAGGCATTGAAGTCTCACAGATTCTCAGGATGCCTAACGATATGGTTGGGTGCCCATGTACTAAGGCTCATTGCGATATGTAATTACATTCAGTAGGAGATTTAGCAGGTTTAAAAAATGTTTCTGCATTTGAACAAAATTATGGCATTTCTGTTAGAAAGGAATGTATTGAACTTTTGTCTGAATGAAGAAATGAAAACACAAAGAATAATTTATATAGTTTTCTCAAAAGCACAGCGTTGATGAACCTCCCTCAGCTCCCTGGACACCACAGTGATGGTGATTTACCTATCCCTGGCCACATCCAGCCAGCATGGCAGTCTTGGCTTCACTTAAGTCCCATGGCCAAAAGGTTTCCAACTCCCTGTCAGGGAGCCCTAAAGCCTTGCGCCTCATGGCTTTAGTTGTTATACTGAAGTTGCCAGAATTGTGTCTGTTTAGCTTGTCTGGCACGCTGCTGGGAAGCTGGGTGACCAGCCAGTAGTCTCCGTAGGAAACCTACCTGCTTCTGTCAAATGGCTCATTGCATCCTGTTCTTGTACAAGACTTCTACACCGGAATTATAGTCCAATGGAAAAAAATTCTAGCCGACTCTACCAGGAATGGGAAGATCACTAAAAGTTGTGTTTTGTCAGTGGAATGGGCAGAGCTTCAGCTTAGCTCACTCTTCCAGTAATTTGCAGGGATAGACACTAAGTCAGGGTTTCTTCTTTGGCCAAACCAAAAGGAAAGAAGCAAAGCTTCTGGACAGAATCCCTAGTGTATGGATGCTTTCAGGCTGAAGCAGAGTTTAAATCTCTCACAGCTGGAGTTTCAAGGTACCAGGACCCACTGCATCAGTCACCATGAGTGTTCAGCTAGTGGGAGTTAGCTGAGACTTGAGGAATATATTGAAGTATTCTGTTAACATCTTGAAGAAAATTTTGTCCCTCCTGAATATGTTTGTGTTTCTCAGATATCTGGACAAGACTGGTCCTATATATATACGACTATATATATATAGTCTATATATATATATAGCTATATATATCAGCCTATATATACTCATTGTATGCATATAGATTCATCAGTGAGATTATTAGCAGTGGTATTGCTTTTGCAAGGAGAATGAAGAGCTGTTTTTCATAAAATGAACTTCCTCCAACTGCTCTGCAATGCTTGTTTCTTGTTTCATTTTCTGAGCTACAACAATCAGTGCTATTTTAAGCTTGTCACTAATTAACAGGGAATTTCACTTCCCCTTGTTAGTACGTGTCCTGGTTTCAGCAGAGATGATAGAGTTAATTTTCTTTCTAGTAGCTGGTATAGTGCTGTGTTTTGGATTTAGTATGACAATAATTTTGATAACACACTGATGTTTTCAGTTGTTGCTAGGTCGTTGTAGTGTCTACACTAAGTCAAGGACTTTTCAGCTTCCCACGCCCTGCCAGGTGCATAAGAAGCTGGGAGAGCACAGCCAGGACAGCTGACCCAGACTGGCCAAAGGGATATTCCATACAACAGAACATCATGCTCCATATATATAACTGGGGAAGCTAGCCAGGAGGTGGGATTGCTGCTTGGAAACAGACTGGGCATTGGGTTATTTTTTTTCTTTTTTTCTTTCTACATATGGTGAGCAATTGCATTTGTGCATCGCTTGTTTTATATATATTCTTGTTGTTGTCATTATTAAATTCTATTAATATTGAACTGTCTGTATCTCAACCCACAAGTTTTTTTTTTCCATTCTCCTCCCCATCCCCTTGGGGAGAGGTGAGTGAATGGATGCGTAGTGCTTCATTACCAGCTGAGGTTAAACCACGACAGTGTGGAAACTAATTGATCAGGCCAGGTTCTTTGCTGGTGTTAATTGCTCCATCTCTATTTGAAGTCAATGGCACTAAATTATTTCCTGATAACAGGGGACTTAACTTTTCATTTTCCTTTTGACACACAGGCATTGGTTATGCTGAGTTGGAAATGTAATTTGTGAAGTTTTAGAGACTCAGGTTGAGATGCTTTGTATGCTGACACTGGAGCTCTTATCTTGTATCCTTTTCTGTGGCTTTCATAGCAAAGTATAACCTCCCATTTCTATTCTTGCCTGATATAGTTTTTGAAAAAAAATCAGCAAGTCTTTTATAAAGAAGGGGGTGTCTTTCCCTCATCTTTTTTTCTCTAGCTTTCACATGTAGTTTTCCCCATCACAACTCCATTTCTAGTGTGCAATCTTTTGTACTCCTATTCAAATTTTCCATTTTCTGTATTTTCCTCTTTCTCTGATTCTGTTTCAGGAATCTTACCAGCAACCACATTCTTTGATACTGTATGATTAGAGTTTTAGTTCTCATTATTATCTTGCTATGTGAATATTTCTGAGAATATCTATAATCTAGAATTGCATCTAGTCATTTAAGCTATTTCCATTTCTGTCCCCTCCCTTCTACCCTTTCTCCATCCATCTTTGCCATAAAGATTCAGAACAGCTTGTTGATAAGAATTAAATCTTTCTTCTACTTATGCATACGCAGCTAGAAGTGTTTGCTTAAAATGGGTTAAGCATTTCACTGGTAACTGATTATCAAAGATATATTTTACGTTTATTGTATGGCTATAAATTAACAAAGAATGCATTATTTTGTTTGCTATCTGCATGTGGACACTTTCTGCCTTTAAGACTGAGGTTTAATTGTGAAATTCCATTTTACCTGCCAAATTCTTGTAGTTCTTTGAGACTTCTTTAAAGACTAAGAGTTGGATAATTACAATAACGGTGTTAATGTAAGCAGTTTCTAAAGGTAGTGAAGAACAGGATCTCCGTAAGGGTTTGTCTGGGACAGTCTTATCTAGGGCACTGATCTGTCACCTGCTTCATGAAAATGAAACGGGTTTAAAAACATGATAGAAAAAATATCTCCAAGGGGAGATAAAAATTTCAGGTCATTTTAGTGATCTAATTCATAAAAAAGCCCTGCAACCAATTTTATTGGTACATGCTATATGAGGATAAAGGAGGATGTCCCTGAAGTTTGAATAAACTGTAGTGCAGAGGTAAGAACAAGAGGTTTAAGTGGCAGGGGGGCATAAGCATGGTAATTTCTTAAGTTTGCATCATTTTCAACACAGCATATAGACATATCCTGAACCTGTAAACATACTATTAGCATGGCTGTACCCTCTAAAGCATGTGATGATAGGTATGCTCAAGCATTCTGGGTGTCTTAGGACACCTTCATGCATATCCAGACTGAAGGGCAGCAGTGAGATTCAAGAGGTGCATCATGCCATGTTCATGATGTTCTTTGTAGGCTGTGCTCAGGAGAAGGCTCGGATCACTACTGCAGAGGCAGTGAGAGGCAGAGAGTAGGTTGCATGGTAATAACCCTGGAGAGTTGTCCACTGCAGCTGGATTCCTGTCTTGTCCTGGAAGAAAAAGGGCAGAACCTCCTATCTACAGAAATAGATAAAATATTTTCGTTCACATGACAGAATAGAACTTTTATCGCGTAAGTAGCATATCTGGATTTGTATCTCATATTATGATTCAAGTGCTTGATTTCCAGGATGAAACTAATTAATACCATCATCTTCATCAGAAAGGATGGAGGTGGCCTTTTCTGGAGTATTCTCTTGTGTCAGAATGCTCACAGTTGGTATCATTCCATTCACACATAAAGCCTTTTAGTTCTGTTTGGTGCTTAACCCTGAGCTGTTGTGTAAATTTTACCTTTGGTGATGTGTTCACTACTGAATGAGGATGAGGATAAAGGCAATCAAGTGCTTATGGTCTTCCAATACCATCCCAGAATGGACGCTGAGAGTCAGTTCACTGCAAGAATTATAGAGCAGCTCAGACTATTGAACTGCAAAAAATCTTGAATTATGGACTCGTATATGTTCGTACTCACACGATTACACTCACATAAATGTGAGCAACTTCAGTTAAATAAATTTCATTTATTGTGGCTTCTTGCATTTTAACAATGTTTAAATAATAGCCAAACCAGATGAACTAACCACCAAAAATTACTTTTGCCTTGAAATCAAACCATAAAAATGATCTGTTCACTAATAACTAAGATTTCTTCAAAGAAAATACTAGGCCATGTAATCTTTTTATTTTCATGTCTCTTCTTAAGATGTACAAAGAATTTGGAAAGAGTGTAGGTAGATGCAGACATGGGGTCTGGAGGCACATGTGAGGGAATCATCTTTGTTACTTGACAGCTATGTTTACATAAAGAGGTTAAATTGTGACACATTACAGTGCAGAAGTAGCAAAATGCACAAAAGAGAGGTTGCCCTGTCCCAGTAATGACAGCTTCATCTGTAAATAAGCATGGCTTCCTGAGAGAAACATACTTATTTTTCCTCATATTTTAAAATTTATGAATTTATGGCCTGCTTGTTTATTTGCAAGTAATACTTGTTATCCAGGTTCTTGCTTCAAGCCTCACCTTGCACTTGTGATCTAATTTTAGAGGAAAATCTATCTGTGTATTGGCTCTGGCTGAGATGGAGTTGATTTTCCCCACGGCTGCCCTCCCAGTGCTGTGCTGTGTATCAGTTGCCAGCAAGGTGTCGATAACACACCAGTGTTTTGGGTGCTGCTGAGCAGGGCTGGCACAGCAGCAGGGCTGTCTCTCCAGCATTCCCCCCTCACCANCACAACCACTTTGCTTCCATGCATGACCTTTGCTTTTGCTTTAATAAACTGCCTTTATCTCGATCCATGAGGTTTTTTCCATCTTATTTTGGAAAGATATGGAACAAAGTGTAGGAGTATATGCTTGGTTGTGACAATAGAAGAAAGTTAGAAGTAAGATCCAAGCACTATGTAGCATATTCAGAAAATCTGCAAAAGGGATGAATAGGGAAATACCAAAGTTTGTATATGATTCAAAAATATTTTAAATGGACAAATCTGAAACTGACTGTCAAGACTTGCAGAAAAATCTTCATGCTAACTAACTGATAGAGCAACCAAAATGCAGTGAAATTCAGTCATAAATGCAAACCAATGTAAATGAATAAAAATAGTCCCTGATAATATACAGGTAATTACGGCTAAAGTCATTATGAATGCCCAAGAAAGAGAAAAGTTCTTAATTTTTTAGAAAAAAGCCTAGCAGAGGAAAGAAGTGAAGCACAAAGAACTTCTCATTAAATCTTTCAGTGGTTAAGAGAATCTGAAGTGAAGCTCGAGTTTTGACTGCATTTCTTTGACTAATCTTAAAGAGGCGTATGCAGCATCTTACAGAGATATTGTCAGTTACTCTTCACTGATACAGCCATGAAGCTGGAGAGGAATTTTGCCTCTAATAATAGTTCAGCCCCAAGGACAGAGAAGCTTTTCAAAGCTGCATAAACAGCAGCTGGGCTCCAAACCTCACTGACTTCCAGTGGAGATGAAGTACCATATAAACATATGTGCCTTTATTTACCTCCTCCCCCCAACCACCCACACAGAAACTAGCCTAGTTTCTTATCCACACTGTGTGGGCAGAGAATGGAGAAACAGCTCCTGGGAGCCGCTCCTGCTCTCTCCTTGCAAGAAAGAGGGAGGTCACGATTGTTCCTAAGGTGCTCTGACTGCAACTGCTGAGTGGCAAAACAAAACTCTGCCCTGGCAAGAGACTTACACGTCCTGCTTCTGTCACAAGTAACAACCTAGGTCAAATGACTGGTTGCAGCACAGCCACAAATATTACCCTTGGCTGACAAGACTTGTTATCTTCACTTAACTAATGAGCATCGCTGAGGTTTAGCACTTTCCCTCTTCCCACCTTATCCCCACTCCCAGACTGTCAGACTTCAAATGGATGATTTAGCTTCCCCTAGTCAAACATCTTGGAATTTTGAGTTAAGCATTATCAAAACCTTCTTCAAAGTTATTCAGTAGCTTTCCATAATATGAAAACATGGTTTTACCTATCAAAGTGTATTTATACCTATCCAAAGCTGATTGAATAGTAGCTTTTTTATTTATCTGGAATTTCTAGAAAAGAAAAAAATTCATTTGATCTAAAAAAATTGTGTTCAACACCAAGTACTTTATTTTTACTTCAAGTATTTTTTTAAATGATGAAATGTTATCAGTAGGATCAAAGGAAATTTCAAAGCAAAAAATGTTTCATGAAAATCAGTATTTTCATTTTGAAATATTTTGCAGTTTTTTCCAGATATTTTTAGAATGTAAAAATTCAATGACTATCCAATGTTATTAAATATTTTGCTCAGGAAAAGAAAGCAGTGGTTGTAAAATCTCACTACATTTCAAACAGTCTCTCTCATCCTCAGAATCTACCATTAATAATAATTTTTAGAAGCTGAGACTTTATTCCAAGTTTCCACCTTGGGGGAGTTTTCTTTTTATCTTGGCATTGCAAACCTTTGAAAAGAAGCATTTAGAATGGAAGGCATGACAGATCTTTTAAATGGAATATGCAGCTACTGAGCTCCACACTATAATTACTGTCATACTGAAGAAGGTTAAATATTTATGAAGAATGTGCTTTTTATCATTCAGTCTAATTTTTAAACCTGAATTCTGTAATTGCATTGAAATGCCAATAATCAAGGGGGAGTTTCTTTCTTGGCAGGCATAAGATTTCTACCAGTCTCATTTATCTGTGAAGTGTGGCCGATGGAGGTATATAAACAAAGTCTATGGAGTTTTTTTCATTTTGGACCAAAAATGAATTGAAACTAGTTCTGCCAAATAACTTCTTAGGCAATGCCTAAACTGGTTTTTCCCAGAGATTAGAAACTGGGCTTCCCTCCTTTATATATATTGGGTTTTATGTTCGGTCACTTTGTGAATTTACAGACACACACATACCCACCCCAAATTTTTGTTAGGCTAAATATCAAAGTGAAAATTAATCTTACAAGCAAAGCTTGCCATATTGAAATTATATGGTAAGCTTCTAAATAGCTTCAAGCCAAAACCTATGATTCTATGATTCTATGATTTTCATATGACAGTTTTATGTAAATTAAGCTAGAGCAATTGTCTGAAGAGATTTACTAGAAAAGATATCCTAAAGGATGTATAGGCTGTGATTTTGTAATTACTAAGGCTTTTAAAGACTTTTCATCTTTAATTTGAAATATTGTTTTGTTATTGAGAAACATCGGAATAAAATAATTGCAGTCAGCTAAAATGGTCTCTAGACAGGTATCTGATATCTGCATCTAAATTGTGATCTAAATTCTGCTCACACAATAACTGTTTAAACAAAGAGGCCTTTAGATGTTTTCTCATCACTTGATAGTTCCTCAGAGTTACAAAGTTCTGCCGTTTGGAGGTACAGAAAGGACAAGCTAGTTCCCACCTGTGCTAGGAAGTCAGAAGTGAAGCAGAGAAATGCTGGTCTTTGGCTTGGCAGAGGAGGAACAACTTCTTGCTGAATGTCACTCCAGCACAGAGCTCCTGAACTGAAAGCCTTGCTTTCTAGCTTGTTTTCCTTAAATAACTAGCTGCTGGATGAGAAGTGATGGCAGTCTGACCATCTTTTATTTTAAAGACTTGGGGCTAATACACTAACCTGGGAGGTGATGCTTACTTAAGAGGAAAGGAATCCTGGATTTGATTCTTGATGCTAGGGCTATTTATGTGTTTACTTTTAGTAGGGGAAAAAAAAAAAAAGCAACAAGAGAAACAAAAGAAAAGAAAATGCTTAGATCAGAGTGCAGTACAAACCTACTTTTCCTGGAGTCTTTCAGATGAGCGGCCTTTGCATCGTGTGCTTTTCTACACGACAGCACAGCTTCCATCAGAGGCATGGGGGCACACAGCCTTCTGATAAGAGCTCTCCAACTGGAGAAGCGATGCATGGCTGTGAACCCACTCAGGCTAGAGAGGGTCATCTACTTCTTCACAAAGTATTCTAGTCACTGGGAGGGGGTGGGGGGTTAGTTTAGTTGAACACTGGGTGCCTACTTTTGAGGTGGAAACTACCTCGACTACCTTAGCAGTAAATAGCCCATTCAGGATGTCATTCATCTTATCCAAGAATAAATGTCTAAAGCATGTCAGGTCAGCCAACCCCTCTGCACATTTCCTTCTTTCCATCAGCTGGAAAGGGACCCTGACTTAATTAGACCAGCCACGGTTATTTAAAGCTGTATGAAATGAACGCTACCCACTGGTATTCACAGCACCACCACCACAATGCAGCTTTGTTCTTAAAGAAAACAAGTCCTCCTCAGTTGTGTGAAAGGTATGCCCTTGTCCTCAGGAGCCGATAGGTGCTGGACCCTGCTTCCAGGGGAGCTGGAAGGACCATCCCCAGAGTCACAGAAGTGAGCACCCCATAGTGCAGTGTTTTCTGGTGGGTACTCTAAGCAGCTTTCTATTAATGATGTAAGGGTAATCCCTGCTGAGAGACCTAAGTCTTCTTGTGCATTAGATAGGGAGCGTAGGGGCCCAAATTCTGGTGAGAGTTCCGTTCAGGGAAGCAAGATAAGCATTTACATCCTAAGTAGGCCTGGTTTTTCACAGCTTCCAGAAAGTACTCTAAGGGCTATAAGCATCTTATTGGTGTCAATAAATTTGAGTCATGAAGCATCTTGTATTTAAAATTAATGTTGCTCTGCTTCATTTGATTATAATATAAGTAACTACATAGAATTGAAAAAAAAAATTAACTGGCATTTACAGAATGCATTTTTCTTCTATCCAAGCTATAAAGCTGGGAATATAAACTTTGAGAATTTGTTAAGAATCTAGTATTGACTATCTATGACTCTTTCTCAATTCAGTTTTATTCTGTTGCCAGTGTGAATTCATAGAGTTAAATCATGGGAAATGGCAACAAGGTTGTTAAAGAAGTGAGTGAGAAGGTAGAACAATGACACAGATAAGGCAGCCTAAGGTATATAACTTCAAAGAATTTTAGATATGAGTGGCTGCTGGGCTATTGGGAGACAAACTGGTTCCATGTAGGCTGGAATGGGGTACTCTTCCTAGGGCTATGCCTGAGTTCAGCAGAGATCTGAAACTTCAAAGACTTTAGAAAAGGGGAGGGGGCATGAATAGATTAGGAAAGGCTATGAGGGATGAATCAATGGAAAGCTGACAGTCAGACTGCAAGAGACAGGGAAACATCATGTGTGGTGAGCCGAGTACGGTGATGGGATTTTTGTTTTGTTTTGTTTTGCTTTACCTCCAGGAATGAGGTTAGCTCTGTTCAGGGGAAAATCAAAGCTTTCACACAGTTCTGTAGATGTTCCTGCCTTTCAGGAATTTATTTTTTGCTTCTTTTTTTTTTTTTTTGCAGCTGTGATCACTGTGTCATCATATAGCTATAAATCTGTAGATATGTTTAAGAAAATAGTCATGTCCAACGTCTTATTGTGACTCAGATCAAGCCTGAGAGAGGTTAAGCTGTGGAATCTCACCCAAGAGAGATGAAATTAGGTCTAACAACTTTAACGCATATTCAGGAAGGTGCAAAATAGAGTTTCAGATACCTATTAGCTGTGACACTGACATTCATAATTGCTTCTCTAGCATTACATTAAAAAAAACAGCTTATAAATCTGGATTCTTTTAGGGTTCAGACTCAAAAAAGGCAGACTGAGGACTGGCAGGATGATGACAGACAATTTAGATTGTGTCTGTTTTGTCCAGAGTGACCTTGTGTAGAAGTTATCCATGTTGGGCAACACAGAAAACTAAAACATAACATCATTTAACCTTTGTTATATATTAATTTTATTTTTTTATCTATTCTTTATCCAGTAGAAGAAGCTTTCTTGCAAAGCTATTCTTCTGCATCCTTTGCTGCTTTGTATTCACAAGTGCATAAAGGATTAAATTTGAACTCTGTTTATAGTGTGTTAATAGTATTGTATTACATTTATTGTTAATCAGCTTCTAGGATGTACAAATGTCTTCAGGCGAACACTTGCGGCTCTTTTTGGCTCCCTTAATTTTGAGTAGAACAAGAGTTGAAGGGGCAATAAATGTTGAACCTGGTTGCTACATTCAGAAAAGTATAGTCCAAATAAAATTAATTATAGTAGCTCTACTAAGCCAGTATTTGTTTTGCTTAAAATGTGCTACCCTAGTCTCTTTTTTCTTCAAAACAATTTCAGATGTGTCCTTGAAACTGTAGGCATTATAGGCCAACTGTAGAATATTTGAGGAATTCAGAATAGATAAACCATTAAATATGAGTTTTAACATTTGAGTGAAGTCCCTTTTATATCTCTAGCAAGCAGCTCATCTGAGGTCTTTAACTCCAGTTATATTGCTTCAAAAACCACTGATTTGAAAGGCATTGGGAGTTGGGGGCAAATTGGAGTAGTGATAAATGTTAGAATGATGTGATTTAAGGGGTCTGATTTACAAGATCTGCAGAAAAGCTGTTTGCTTCCCAAAACATCTTCATAGGGATCCTTCGGGAAATCCTATTATGTCTCCTTTCCAGAATCCCAATCTGATTTTATACATAAGTAGTCATGCAATTTTAAAGAATGATGGTGAGTTACCTGTAGTTTTTTATTCTATTTTGGAATCTTGCCTGACATCATTAATGCAAGCACGTTGTAAATTACACTTAGCAGAAAGTATAGCAGAAAAAATTCAACATTTTGTGACTGGTTTTGCAAGTAAAGCTGTTAAGTTTTTTGTTACATATCATCTAGACATCTGAAGTAATCTTGTCAAGGACTTTCAAATGTTGTTTAAATACTGGACATGTTTTTTGCAGGCAACCAGAGAGAACAGCGATGGAATGTAACTTCTGCAAACAGGACCATAAAAGGTATGCCACGTTGCATTGCTTTCTTTTTGTAAGAAAACATGAGGTACATCTTGCTAGCAAGTGTATAAGCTTCTAAATGATTTGATGCTAGTTCATTTAGGTGAAAAATTAATTTTCATTCTGATGCCCACAAAAGTCAAACAGAATAAGATTTTGTCTATTTTATGGGACCATTAACTATGGAATGGTGACTTACATTTCCTGTATTTAATCCTCAGAACAGCAAACAATCTACAGCCAGATCTATTCAATTACTCTCAGTGATTTAGAGGAACGTTGTTACATCCTACACATGAAATATCAATATAAACACTTTGAAAATATTGAAAAGCTTGATCCTTTCAGCAGTTTATTATTTTATTTACCAACATTTTATATTGCTGTGTTTTATGTATCTGTTTGCTTTCTTTGCTGGCTTTATTAGAAAAGAATGTAGTGCTATCTTTCGCTTAGCTTAGCTAAATCTATAAATCTAATTAAAATTATCATTCACCTCACTGCTGCATCATCTTTTTCTTCCTGCTTGCTATTTTCTTCTCCTCTTCATGATTTCTACAGAAGCAGGACAGCATAGCCCCTTTTGTCCTTACATCGAGGTTCACCTAAAGCTACACTTTGTTTTCCTGAATCTTTTTTTTTTTCCTGATTGATGATCAAGACAGAGGGCCTCAGCACACACTCAGAAAGAACAGCAGCATCATATCTCAGTGAGATCATATCCTCATGATTTTGAGAGAAAACCCCTACTGAAGTATGCAGTAAATAAAGCCATCTCATGAAAGGAATTAATTCAAATGTCATTTTGTTGTGGGATAGCTACTAATGACCAGTTCTGAAGTTTCTGTTAACTTCCACGTTTTCCCCTTGAGCTAACCTACATTTGATGGTAACATCATGTGTCAGGAGAGATCCCTTTTGAGGACGCCTCTTGATCTAGAACAAATTGAGGGAAAATAGTTAGAGATTCCACAGTATTCCTCTGGGGATGTTATAGGCAGAGCTGGTTCTCTTTCTTCCATGAAAATCTGTACAAATTATATAATAAGAAAAAAGAGCAAAAATGCTTAGCAGCTCCACGTTTCTAGGTCCTCTTATCTAAACTACAGCTGGCATCTGAGCACAGGCATGGCCTTGTTCTGCAGTTTATGAAAGTCTTTCTCTGTTCGCCACGTCCATCATGTGAGAGACTCCTCTTATCAGATCAGCATGATCCTTCAGAATGTTTCATTCAATAAAGGGTAGTGGCTGTGGTTGCTTCTGCTTTTCCAACTAGCATTTTAACATGGACTGTCAGATTACAAGTCATTGATTTTTCTCAGAGATTGTCCATAAAGACTAAAAAGTTGCTAAGAGATGATTAATAGGAGCCTTTCAAAGGAACGATGTCTGTTCTTACAGTCCACATCTCATAAACCAATCCGCAGTTTTCTGCTTTGTCTTGTTGCTGAATTGCTTGCCTGCATAGGCACATTGGCATTTGCCTCAGTAACAAGTCCTGGATATTCTTTTTGTTTTGTTTTGAAGTATGAAATAGAGAGAAGGAAATTGGCATTTTCTTTGCATGAGGTATTTATTCACTTAGTATACTAGAAAAGGAAAAAAAAAAAAGTGTTAACTTCTTTACTGATAGACAAGCTCCAAGAAAGCTAGAAAAAAATCTGTTTCCATTCATTAGCTGTCTCTCCCTTATGCTTGAGTTACAGGTGTCAAAATATGGGTGATTTAGTAGACTTTTCTAAGGATATAAAAGAAACATAACTTGATCCACTACAAATCATTAGTTTGGGCTGCAGAACACACTATCAATGAACCATAACTGCTGGGATTGTCTGCATCCTTCTGCTGCGTTTAACTTCATTGTCTTTTTTGTGATAAACTGTAAAGCAACATATCAAGTTAGCAGATTATTGACTGTCCTGCTGGAAAATTTGTAGAGCAGGCACGGTTTTAAATTAGCTCTGTAAAAGACTGAACAAGTCAAATCTGTGTAAGGCAAGTTTACACAGCATGCATTGGATTGACAGGCAGTAACTAAAAACTGAAATGTGCTTATTTGGGTGGAGGGGATTTTATGAGACATGAGTTGTTTTCATGAACACTTGGAGCCTAGCTAATTTCTACATGATTTCTTGTTCTTTGAAAGATATCCGTCTCTACTGAACTCTGGCGTTTCTTTTTCTGTCATGCAGTTTGGCTAGTTTAAGAAGGATGACTAAATAACCTTGTTATTATTTTCTGGGAGCAGGGAGGGAAGACTTTAGTCTTGTTTTAATAAAGTTCTTTACACCATTTCAGAAGTGCAGAGGGATTATGGAATATCTACAGATAATTTTTGTTTTACTTCAAGTTCCCTTTCCAATGATGAAAAGTATATGATAACAAACTGTGTTGGCTTTAATGAGCCTGTATTGATTTAAATGAGTTGAGAGTTTGGTTTACTATCTGGAAAAGTGTAGTGTATATCTAATGTCTCTATTTTCTTTGACGATTTGGGTTTCTTCCATTATTTTACTTCCTATAATGCTAAATTTCTGCTATATGATTGCAATTGTTCCATAGAAAGTGGAGCTGGGGGAGGTCCCCCCCTGCCCTCTGATTGGTTTTCTTTTTAGCTTTTCCCTAAGGAGAATAGAATTGTCCTCTCAGTGGTGTAAAGCAAGCTTGACATTAAATATAGTAGAAACTACATGTTCACCAGCAAGAGGAAAACATAGCCTTCCTGCTCTCTCAGCACTTCAGAAAATATGATTGTATATTATAGTTTATGTCTATGGACCTATAGTTTTTTTTCCCTTTCCTAAGCTGATTGTAGGGAGTGCACTAGGTTTAATCAGTGTATCTGAGAGCAGAATGAGGTAACAATCCTGCTTCTTAGAAAAAGATTTTCCCAATTATTAGCATTTTGGTTAAACATGACCAAGAATTCTATATCCCTTTAGAATAAGAAAGACATTTTTTTGGTCATTCTTTTTCTGGTTGATTGCACCCATCACATCTTTAACTATAAAAATGAAGCTGTGGCACAGATCCCTTGTGAAATGGGCTAAGGGTGGTACTACTGGTGTCTCCTTCAAAAACAGGAATTATCTTAGACCCTCTACCCTTTGATGGCAGACAGACAAAGAAGGTAAGGCTTGAATGGAAAAGTAAATGGAATCCATTGAGAGATGAATGTTTTGAGAGCTGTGGGGAATTCTGCACTTTCACTGTTGCATAGACAGGTTTGGGGATCATGTACTACCCACTCCTCCTCACCTAGAGTGTTTGGATACTATTATGCCTAACATAAGTCAAGAGGTAAAAATGAGCTCTGAACATTCATTCCATTTAAACATTTTTATCCAGAGCATTTGTCAGTTCACGTTTTAGTCTGAACTAGAAGATTCAATGGGTGAAGATAGATAATGCTGCAATGTACACACCAGGGCTGTGGTGTCACAGCAAAAAGCGTTCAGTTGCAAAATTCGTATCGACTGCCACCGTGACCACAGCATGCCACTCCTCTAGTTGTCTCTGCATGACCAGTGCTTTAAAGCAAGTGTATTAAAAACTACATAAGTTCCCTGATCCAATTCACAGGATAACTGCCCACAAAGTTGTACCAGGCCTAAGGCAGTACAGATAGATGGCAGGAATATCTCAAGGTGCTGTAATACCTGGAGACTTCTGTAGTTTAACAGGCTAATTTTTGGTGGCAGTGCTGGAATGAAAGGCTTTCTTATACTCAGCTCTGCTCAGGGTTGCTTCTGTTTGCAGAACTGAATGATGACTTGAACCAGGAACCTGATGCAGCTGAAAAAACAGTTTTTGTTTGGGTTCTTTTTCAGCTGAATCCACTCCTGTTCTGGCACAGCTCTGACCAGCTTCGGCCAGATCAAGCAGTATCTCTGAGTGCTCAACCGTGGCTTGTATCTGCTGAATTCACATTCTAAATCACTGGTTTTGGGAAAAAGAAATTTAGGGCCATCATCCCTCTGCAAGTAGTTGTTACTAGACAGTCAAACACAAGAGATGATGGCATGTCTGCCAAAGAAATGGCCACAATTTTAAAGAGCTGAGGTCCTTCAGTTAGTAAGAACAATGCCAAAGCTGTCTCCTGAATAAGCAGCACTACCAGTGCAACATATTCCTGCTGTCTGCACTGGGCACACTGTCCTCCCAGCTGGTTCAGCACAACTGTAAGGCAAGCAGTTATGTAGGTGGAGAAGAGAGCTGATTCTACTAAGCCACTTTCTCCTTGATCTTTAAATTGTTATTTCCAGTATACTCATAGCTAAACAGACCAACTCAAGGCTAGTAGCCTGGGGCACGGGAGAAGAAAAAGCATCTTTTGGTGACAGACAAGAGCCAGTAAAACTCTCATGCTTTTGATAATGTGGAGGGAACATACCAGAACTCTGCAGGTTCCCATAAAGTCTGTGACACCCATTTTACCCTTGCTCTGAGAACAGGAAAGACTTTCCTTTCACTTTCCTGAGCTGTCAATCCCAGTTCAACTTCATGAACAGTTAAATCACTTGCTAAAATCCATTTTTCATGCATTGCCCTATTTGTAAGGGATAGTAAATCCTTCCTTTTATTTACTGTGCTTGAAATATAACTTTCTTCCATTAGGCTGCAGAAGAGAAGTTCTTGTATGAGTCACAGAAAAGGAGCATTTGAGTCAGTTTAACTTTTACATTATTTTCTTTTCAGTTTATGAATATCTGAGCATTAGCTGACTCAAGTTGATTAAGTATGAAAAACGGCACTAGGATTTTAACATGATTTGATGTTAATTAACTTTTAGAAAACTAATGCCAACTTCATAAAACATCATATGCATGATATTCAATATATAGCTGTATGCAATAATAAATATCTTATTCAATAAATATAACTGAAGCCCACACAAGAACAAGGAAGCTGCCAAAAGTAGTATCATATCCAGTTGGCTTCGTCAGCAAGAAACCAACTGGTCCACAGATGCTCTTTTTTTCTATGAGAAAATATCCTCTTTTGCAAGTCTCCTGTCTGCAAAATGTTTCATATGAACTCTTCTCCTCCTGCAGGCTGTAAATAATTTATTCATCAAACCCTTTTATTTGTAGCAGATGGAAAACTTAGTACAAATTTAAAAACAAAAAAGGGGAAGATTAGACACTTAGGTGAATAATAAGTCTAATTGCATTATACTGCACTGGCTTTTAAAAAAGGCCTTAAGGCATGGGAATGAACCGATACTCAGATGGATTTGGATGCCTTTTCTCTGTTTGGGTGGCACAAAGAACTGAGCACGAAGCTGTTGTTCCTAAGAGTGCTTATTCTTCATATGCAAGGATGCGAACATAGTGAATGAGACTATGATAAGATGTCCCCTGTATCCAGCGTTCCCTTACTGTCCACTTCCAGTGTCCTTGTCTATTCATGGGGCTGTCTAGCCCTGGTCCCAGCCAACGTGGCAGTCAAAATGGACTACATGTTCTCTACGTGCAGAGCATGTCCTTTTTTCCCTCTCTTATTCCCTTGCACAGGAACACACATGTTCAGGCAAGAAAATGATAAGAATAAACAAGACATGGTATGGGTCCAATTCCCTTTTTTTCCAGCACATACACACTTACATTAGTTTTGATTTAGCTACATTTCAGTAAACTTTTGCTATCTGACTATGTAACATAACTTGAATTCCTGCTCTTTGTACTTTACACAAGGTCACGGGGGAAAAAGATCCCCATTCCTACACAGATCAAGAGAATGGTTCTCAGACTGTTTCCATTACTTCAAAATAAATACTGCTACCATTTGTAGTATGGGTAAAAGTCTCATAATATTGCCAATAACATAACTGCTACTCTAGCAATGAGAAAAATATGTCCCTTTGATTATACATTTCTATTTACCAAATGCATTAGATAACTACTCGCGTGTGACGGTGTGACAATAGTTCCTCTGGTAATGTAATGACACCAACAAAATAAGCTGAATTTTATTCAATTAAAGTTTAAAATATATCATATTTATGGAAGAAATACAGAAGGAATTTTTTATAATGAGAGTGATGAAAGACTGGAACAGGTTGCCCAGAGAGGAAATATTCAAGGTCAGGCTTGATGCGGCTCTGAGCAACCTGATCTAGCTGAAGATGCCCCTGCTCATTGCAGGGAGGTTAGACTAGCTGACCTTGAAAGGTCCCTTCCAACCCAAGCTATTCTATGATTCTATGATCAGAACAAACATACACAAAGTATGTTTTGGACCCCATAATGCTGTGGTTTCCCATTCATTTGAACAGTATGCTATAAAAATGCCATCAGATCATGGATCTACTTTCTTACAGAGTGTTAATATAATTGTTAATTATAGGAAAGATGTGATGCAGCAGCACATTGAAGAGGAAAGAGGAATTTCACAAAATTCAGTAATAGGAGATACCATGAGAAGTCTGTCTGGTGTAAGAAATACTGCAGGAACTCTTCCTTTTGTAACTGAGTGCTATCTGGACTGAACTGTGTTGAGTTCTGGAGGCTGGCCTGATCATCATTGCTGAAATACTACTGACTGATGGATTGAAAACCAATGAGGGGAGGGCATTTTAGTTTCTCTTCTGTTTCACTGTGAATGCATACAGGTTCCTCTCTCTGTAACCCCATTCAAATTAAATACAGAAGAATTTTGCCATTCACTTCAGAACAGTCCTTTGTTCAAGCCAATGTGCCTTCATATCTGAAGCTGAGTTGTATTGCATTTTTTTGTATATACTTAGGGATCCCTCATGCACCTGCTGTTTGGGGTTTGGAACTTAAACTATGTTTTGGCAGAGCATAATGTCAATAGCAAGTAAAAAGATGATGTCATTATGATGGTATTATTGACTTGGAAGTTAATTGAAGACATTGTTTTCATAGACAACACAAAGTGATATCCAAGCCAAAAATTTCACATCCCTTATCATTAAAAAAAAAAAAAAAGTGTTCTCAGACAAATGAGACCAGCTGTTCCTATGCATCCAGCTGCTCCCCACCCTGACTTGCATATTTTATATATCCCAGAAGGCATTTAAAATCTGCAGCATCACTGTTGAGTTTATTGCACTATTAACTTAAAAACTGCATCAACTGTTGTGTGGTAGTTAAGTAGAAAATTTACTGTGAATGGGTTATTTTTGCAAGAAAAGGGATTACTGCTCTCTGCTAATATTCTAGGAGACACAAATGCAATTTCATTCATTTTTGGTAAGCAAAATATGAATAAAATTTTTTTTTCACTCATATAAGATATTTGTATGCCTTCCACCTGTAACTAAGTGGCCTTTCCAATGCAATTGCAAAATGAAGGAATTAACAGTGAACATACATTCTTTCCAGCATAACTGGGCACTTAAGCAGAGCCGTATAAATAAAAGTTACTGGGTGAAGAATGAGAAAAAAAAAATGTTACAGCTGTAGGGGCAAATACTTGCAAATATTTGAGCTGGTATATACCTAGTAGCAAGTTTAACAGACTTTGTTGACATGTTAGTTTAATTTAATACCTTTGCATTTTTGTACTTTTCATTACTTTATTACTGTATTAGAGAGCATCTACTAATATACTTCTGCAAAATTTCATTCACAGTGTGAGCTAAATTGGGACTTTAAAGCCACAGGCTTTGAAAAAGAGAAAGGACAAGGGATATTCCTCTGAGAAGTAGTTTTGATGTACAACCTCTTTCTTGTGGGGTGCACGTGTGAATTTTCTTAAATGTCTGCCCAGTCATGCTAGATAAGAAGAAGAAAGATACATGGAAATATGCCTTACCCCATTTTATTTCTCTTTAGACATTGGAAATTTTTGTGGATGACAGCAGGGAATGAGAATCCCAGCTTTCTGCAGAAACTGGGTCCGAAAATGCAAGCAGGCAAGGAAAAGTAAAATGATCAGCTTTAGGCTCCAAAGTAACAGAGTTTCCATCTAAAATACTCTGTGGTGGTAAGTCTCACACACTGGTCAATGAGTGTAGCGCTACCATATTCCCAATGCAAATCAGCTCAAGTAAGATGAAAAAAAGGATGGATTTTTTTTCTGAGATGTTCCAAAACAATTTTGATTTATTCAAGCACAGTAGATGTTATTTCACCTACAACATCAGGAAAAAGGTACAAGGAACAGCAAAGCACATATAGAAGGATCATGCAGCAACAACAGTAGATGTAGCAATATTCTTGATGAAGTAATAACTTTGGGGGTTTTTGGTTTTGTTTTTTTTTCCTTAGGAGACTTCTTTCCCTTTCCATAGTCTTTTAGCAGTGTTGAGAGGATAATTATTATAGTTTAAACTTTGTTCTCTGCAGGTACAATACCTGGCTTTCAAAGACTCACACTAACCCATGTCATGAAGCAAAGAGCAAGACCCTGCAGTGCCACCCTGATTAATGACTTGATTGGCATTTATTCTTGTACTGGAGTGGAAGGCTTTGAATTGGACGTTGAATTCTCATAGTGTTGTATTTATGTTTGCAAAAGTGATCACAGACTTGGCTAGCAGCCCTGAGGAAACAGGGCTGTGGAGCAACACCCAAGTGGTTGTACTTTAAACCTGAGATGGTAAAGTTCTACAGAAATAAATACCTGTATTACATAACACTGGAAAGGTATTTTTCAGGGATTTATTTTTTTTTCTTTTATGAAGAGATCTGGCACGACTTCAAAGCTCACTATTAGTGTTTCTACAGTCCCAATCAGAACGTGCTTCAGCCTCTTTCTTTCATTCTCTCTTCACTTTCTTCTGTTTGCTTTTGTTGTTTAGCACTTCTTTAGAAATAGTCTAGCAAACTTCTTTAAATACAGTAATGCATATGTGGAAAGTGAACGTGGCTCTTGTTGAACTGAAAAGTCACACTCAGAATCTTATTTTTACGTATTGTAACTCTTGAACTTAGTGCACCTATGGCAGGTAAATATTACCATTGTTATTAGCGTGGGTGTGATTTATTGTCCATCCCCATCACAGCTACCACACAGCTAGTTGTACAACCTTCAGGATAAGGTATTGTACAATTATGTCATCCCTGCGCAACGTATGACATACTGTCTGTGGACCCCTTTGAACTTAGAGTCTAGGGCATGAATCATGTCAGCTTCTGGTTCAGTATGTCTCCCTGAAGTGGTCACCTCACCTCCTGATCCTGCAGAGAACACGCTATGAGGTCCTAGCACTAAGGCAGTAACAGTGACCCAATGGTCCATACTCTATGTCTCTTTCAGTACCAACATCAGGCATCAATATTGCTCTGGCATTCACAATTCAACACTTATGCCATATGCTGCCCTGTATGACCTTCTGCAGGTGAACATGATGAATCCTTGCCTTCTCGTACTCCTCTGGCTCCTGGTCACATACCCCGGTAGCATTTTTACTTTCCCAGCAAAAAGTTAGTGAATGTGGTGGGTTTAGTCTGGGATTGTAGGAAAGCTCTAGTGAAGGTGGGAAGCCTTTTGTCTGGGCCAAAATCTCTTAGGTCCAGATGGCTCCTGCAGAGATCACATTAGCAAGGAAATGGGAAAATAATGAGTGTAGAAAAACATGCTGCCCCACCTTATCAAAACCCCCTGAATTTTTCTTTTCTAAAACTTTATTAGGAACATCTGCCTCATGTAAGATTTGACATTATTGCCACCAGAAACTTTCCCTCTTTGTTGTATATTCTGGGTCAGCAACAGACCATGCAGGCACAACACAGTAGCAAACAACTGCTTTCCAATCAATCCACTCAGCTACAGCTAAATTCTTAAGTAACATTTAACTGGAATCTAAACTGGAGTTGAATCTTAAATTCTGGTCTTCCAAACTAGAAACTGATGAGAAAAAAAAAAAAGAAAAAAAAAAGAGAAAGATGCAATTCAGAAAATATTTTATTGAGTACAATACCATTTCATTGTAGGCTTTTGTCAAAGGTTTACTTTATAAAACACCACCAACCTCTCTGAGGTTGAATACAGCTTGGGCAGGTGCACAAGGAATGGGAGAGAGAGGGACAGCATCTGCAAATTTTCATGCAATTAGCACAATATGGGATATTTGCATCCAGACGGTACCTTGTCATAGTGCCCAAGTTTGCACCATCTCACCAGAAAAAATTTAATGAATCTACATTTAAATTTTATAAAGGATTGTAACAATCAACTACAAATTCAAATTTACAGGATGTTGCCACCGCACATTCAATGGCCCAACTCAGGATCATCAAATGAAAATTAGGAACTCGGACTGAAAGTAGCATAGTAAACATCACATTGGAAGAGGATTAACTGACTCCAGAAATTGTTTGCTAACAAGACATCATAACTACTGTTAGACAAGCAGAGATGTAAATTTTACCAATGTACTAACATCTAACTTCCATTTGCAGCAGATGGAAGACCATAAAAGTTCCTGGAATTGGGGTTAATCCCACAACACACAAGTCTAACCAAGACTTGACATCATGGTTCTTGGAAGGAGACTAGATGAACAGTAGTCCATGGGCAATTTTCAGTTGCATGAAACACCTGCTCAGCTCATAGAAAACAGCCTTAAATGGGGTACAAGTGTGCTAATATTTATATGAATGAAGTTTCCACTTATTTGGAATGTAGACCAACTAATTTTTCTGGTGTAAGCATTCGTTTTTTAGCAATGGCAAAGCATAAATGTGCTATAAAATGTAGGAACAGTCATAAGCAACCTTGCAAGCGTCCCTATATTGCTTAAAATCTTCTTTCAACCCTCCTTCTTTATGAAGTATATATACATTCAGAGACTGTAGGAAGTTTTCAGGTTGACCATATTTCTGCAGCTAACTCTGGATTTTATGAGCTAGTCCCAACAGAATCTTCAAAAATCTGCCATGAAACCTGCACTGTACTGCCAAAGAATTTGAGAAGCACTTGTTATAACATTAAATACGAAGGTAAGTACAGCAGTTAATATGTCATATTACACAGAAACTTCCATTGCCCTTTAGGTATGCATGTCCCAACATGTATAAGTACCACCGCTTTATCAGGAAAGAATTTTATAAAGCAGGATGGAATGATTTGCTAACTGCAACAATATCTTCAAATGAGAAAGAAATTATTAAACTACATTTTAAAGCAAGAAAAGTGGAAATGTAAAGTTTAGCATATTCATTAGGAATTAGAGGAGAAAGTCCAGAATAGTCCAGAAAGGCCAAAGTATTCAAATAATTCTGAAGGTTTCTGTTGAAATGAATTTCTTCTTTATTAAAAAGACAATGCATTCTCAAGACAGCATCTTCTGCAGTGAAATAATTTAGTTTCTTCATATAGACACATCATACACAATGTTAACAACCATGAAAAACAATACAAAATGCTTTCAAATTTAACAAGTAGAAAAATATAACTAGTATATATATGGCAATTGTGAATCTAATACTGTACAGAAGTATTTATGGATTTTACAAATAAATTATAGGTTAAATGCCCTTTTTAAAATTTCTAGATGTACACTGGAACATAAGTTCTCAAAGTTACCACTAACTTGCCACAAATGAGTGCCAGTCAAATGTTCTGCCCACAAGCTCGAAAAATTTCTTGTTGGGTTCATGGAAATACTCATGGAGTTTCTCAAGTAATCGGGTATCTACATGTGGATGTGCTCGTCCTTTTGACTCATGTAAACAACGCTCCCTACCACTGTCCCTTAGGCAGTAGAAGCCTTTAGTTTTATTGAAATAAAAGTTTGAAGCATTTATCTGTGGCGATAGCTTCAGAAATCTCTCTACCTTCTCTATTTCTGGGAAGGGATCTTTGATTAGTTTATCCCCATCTACAATGTGGATACGATCAAGAGGAAAGTACTTCAGCCAGTTTTGCATGTGAATGTAGTATAAGCTTCTGTTTATTGCCTTGTAGTCCACATTGAGTTCACCATCTTTAACCAGGAATTGTTCAATGGATGGATACGGCTTGTGCTTCTGCATGTGATTATAGAACACTTGGGTGTAATCTGATAGTACTCTCTCACTTGGGTCTCTTAAAATAAGGAGTAGTCTCATTGATTGGTTCATGTTATAAACTCTTTCAGGCACTTTAGGTGATGTGAAATATGCTGGAGTTTTTTCCACGGTGATCTGGTGGGGATAAGAGAATGGCATTTGATTAATATACCACTGCAATCCATTTCTGTAGTGATCTTCCCAGTCAAAGAAGTGAACTTCACTTTCTGCTGCCGCAATATCTGGATGGAGACTCAGCATCTCTAACAAAGCTCTTGTTCCACCTTTTCTCACTCCAATAATGATAGTTTGTGGCAGCTGCTGGCGTGATCCATTAGAATGAATGTTTTCCTTGAAGTCATTTTTTTGAGATGTTTTCTTTAAAAGCTCTCTCTGAACAGACTGGGAAGTCGTCTCAGCTTTCGAATTTATAGCCAGTCTGGAAGGCACTATCTGAGGTTGAACAATAAGCAACACAGCTCCCAGCAGAAAAGCTGCCATGACAGAAGTTCTCAGTCTGGTTTCACTCAAGCAGGTAATGGGGCATAGAGTGATTTCCACCAAGAACAACCTTTAAAAGTTGTTTTTGTTTTGCTGAGTGAACACGTATTTCTCAAACAGAAACTTTGCTGAAAGAGGAAAAAGAAAAAGAAAAGCAGCACATTATTTTATACCCAGACATATCACTACTAAAGTCACACTGCAAGTATCTTTTGCTTTTCACAATTAAAGAAACTTCTTAGGCTTTCCCAACTCTAGGCTCATAGATCATTTGGTATAATTAAATTCTTTTAAAGACAGGCACATACAATAATGCCATGAGAAAATTATTTCCAGTCATCAGGAGACATGAACATTCTGAATCTTTCTCCTGCACCCAAGATTCGTCTGGAGTATTATTTTTTATTATTTTTTAAAATCTGATTTCATTGGAGTTGAACCACAATCACAAGAGAATTAAGTGCTTTTTTTATCTCCAAGAACAGGTTTATCTTAGAAACAAAACATAAAAAGGAAAAGGCATGGACTAGACCAAAAAAGCATTCTTAAAAACTGGAGGGTCTTGTAGGAAGTCTGGGAATTATAGCCTCCTAAAGGACCCTGTGACATTAACCTTAAAAGTAAAGTTTCATGGGAAAAAGGCTCAGGCAATATAGACAGAGCAGCTCAATTGTAGGAAGGCAATGTTCTCCTGGGAAGGGTGAGTAGTAGACCAAGAAAAAGTTGAAATGTTGTGTCATTTTTAAGTTAAGTTAACATTTGCTTTGTGCTTAGGGTTTCTAAGAATAGAGTCAGGTGGTCTGCACTCTGGCCCTGCAAGAAGGTAAGATACTGAAACTATAGTCTATAGTATGACTACATGAACCAAATGCTAAAAGAGCTGTGGTTCCAGTCATGATATTCTGGAAAGAAAATACACAATGGGTACTTCTGAAGGTCATTTTGAGAGTTAGCCAGCAAGCTGCTGTGATATAAACAACTAACTTTACACTTTATCAGAAGACTACTAAATACCACCACTGAACTCCATTTAAAGGTCAGGGTGTTTTTAATGCAATGTTTGAAGTGAAATCTTAATGGCCTCATACATAACATGACAATCTAACAGCTATGCTATGAGCAGGCTGTGTATACAAGCTCCCTAAATTAAGACATCATCCAAAGACTCTATAACCTCAGTGGAGGGCTGGTGTGAGCATGATTTTGGTATTGTCTAACTGCACTTCGAAGTGGAAGCCACGATGGCAGAGCACCTGACTGCTTTGCCTTAGTAGGCTACTGTAATTATGATTTTAAGCTTGGAACAGCACGTACTGTACCAGCTAACAAGGGCTGAAATATGAAGTTACATACGAACAACCTGAGGAAATGCGAGGGCTAGGTTTTGGAAATTCTCCAGAGAATCTGAAAAGAAACTAATGACTTTTCCACAATAAGCTAAGTCCCAGTGTGACAAGGACTAATGATGTGTTTCTCAAGTGATCTAGAAAGTTTTGTTTGATAGCTTTGCATTTACAGAGGTCATGACTCCATTCTGAATGGAGCAGGTCTGCTTCCTGATGTTTGCTACTGATTATTATTTTTATACTTTCCCTTCTTCTAATCACTTTTACAGGGCTACAAGACAGAGATATTGTTAGGAAGCAGAAATCAAGGCTAGGAGGAGAGGGAAGCGAAGTGTCATGATAGATGTGAAGTCAAAAGAGTGTGTGCTTCCCTGTGTGCCTGCAGGCTTTGAGCTCATGGGCTTGCCCTGTCATGGCCAGAAGGTCATGCCCTGGGCTGTTCTGTGATGTTTAATGTCAGGCAAATTTGCAGAGGAATTTGTTGTTCTTCCATTTTTGGTAACTGTTAAAATTTATCTGGCTGAAAGAGCTCCATTTTGGCTGTTGTCATTAATCTTCTGCTCTCTTTCCCTGTCCTCACCATTCCTGTTAATCTTCCTCAGCTTAAGCTACTTCAGTTTTAACAAGAAATCATCTTAATTATTAGCCCTACACTGAGGATGTTGGTGGGGAACAGTGGGTGACAGAAAATTCATGGTGGATGTCATAGTCAGCAGCAATGTGAGCAAATGGTACAGCACCAGCCGGATGGGATCAGAGACTGATGGCAGCTCAGTACATAAGAGCAACAAAACATCAACTCTTGATGAATTTTAAGGTCACAGATTAAAGGAATAGCCACTTACTCTAGAGTATATTTTAAGAGTCACTGCCTCCATAAATAGTAAGCCTGAGTTGTTGTCTTAACACCTTACTGGAAAAGCATAATAGGATTTCAGTGAGGAACAGGTTGAACTGTTGTTGAAAGCAGTTAAGTTAAAGCCTAATGGTAAGAACCCTCATTGCTTAGCAGTCAGACTGAAATACGCTATGCTGAGAGCAGAGTTCTGTGATAGACTGTCTATCTCTGGAAAGATTAACTTTTAGCTGCTGGTCACAGATATTAGTGACAACACACTGCTGAGATGACTTTTTTTTTTATGAACTATGTATACACCAACTCACTGGGGCTGTTTGTTTTTAACTCATAGTTTGCATACTACTCAGTTGCCAACTTTTTTTATTCAAGTCTTCCCTTGGCTAAGTATAGCATGTAAACACTTGGGGGGAATAAAAGACACAGCAAGCTTAACTGTAGCTCTACCCTTCTTTTGACTGGCATTTCTCTTCAAAATCAGACTTGTGGGATATTACAGGTGTGGTACCAAGGGCCTCACCTCAGCTAGCTTTTTGAGCCTCAGTGTCTTCTCAGTTTAAACTCATACTTTTTTGGGGGATAGGTTTTTTTTAAAAAAAAAAAAAAAAAACCAACAACCAGAAACAACTGTTTTCTGTTGTAACATGAGACCTCAGAATAACATGGGAGTGTCTTCTTTTTCAGACATACAGAATTTCATTGATCCTCCCCAACTCTTTATTCAGGTGCTCATCAGATGTGCATCAAGTGTTCTTACACTGCAGAAGACTGCCACAGTATCTGTAACATCTACTGTCTTCATGCACACACAACAAATCATATCAACAATTATGCCAAAGTACCTATATGCTATTGTTGTTTTACTTGCAAGCAATAAAGCTTTGTCTGCCTTTCCATTCTCTTTTCCCCCCCCTCTCAAACTGTATAGGTCTGATATCTGGATCAATTATTTTATTGTGTTAGAATAATGCAACACAATGGACATGAGTGTGCCTTTAAACTCAGCAGAAAACATATGTTGTGTGGGCAAAGTGGTGTCCAAGAATAAAACTGCATATAAATTTGTTGTCATCCACCGTTCTTCTCTTATATCCTCTTTAACGCTTTATGCGGATCTGCAGTTTGGTGGCTAGAATTACAGCAGTTGATGTAAAATGATGCAAACATGTATTCCATATCTTTACAATTTGTGGGTCTGAAAAACTGTTTCAACAATAATAAGCATGCACTGAAGAGTTTATAGCAGCCACCCTGCCAAATTACTTTTCTGCTTTAAGAATTCTCCTCACTGCCTCCACAAGTCATGCGGAGCATACATGACTTCACTCAGTGACTTTGTATTCCAGAATAGTACAAAAATTTAACTGACAGAATTTACTATTGTATTTGCTACAAATAAACGAGCAAGTTGGTAAAAGAACCACAGTTTATGTTAAATGGTGCTTTAAAGATTATACCAAGACTTTTCAAAAGTCTGATTGCTTTTGCTTAATCTTTTCTTCAGCTTTCTCCAATTAATTAGCACAATGTGCCATACTGTTTATTCAACAAGATTCAGTGTTGACATTGCCAATCAAATCAGCTTTCATGATTAAAACCTCTTCAAAAGTAATAGTAACTGGGAAATAAATAGCAGCTTTTTTCGGTAAATGCAGTATGAGGGCCATAGCTCCCATATTTCATCAGCTTTTGAGCATATTACAGTGCTCTTTGAAACATGTCACTATTTCATGACTTCTATCTCTTACCACATTACCAAGGGATTTTAATGCCTCGGTACATTTATCCTCACTCAGTGGCATGGCGTAAACTACCTAGATTATATATAATTTTTAGTTTAATTAGCATTAACAAAATAAGGTATTTTTTGCCTGGACTGATAATTTTTGCTGGAGGTGGATTTAGCTCTGAACTTCCATAAAAGCCTTTGAGTTAGCTGCTGAAGTGGGTAGGAGGGAACATAAGGAGTGTCTATACGGCAGTCAGTAAGTGTCAGGTAGAGGCTGCTGGCAAATCTGATGGGGATACTTCACAGAAAAAAAAACAAAACAAAACACCAAAAACCAACCCCCCCCCAAAAAAAACAACAAACCAAAGAAAACACACACACACAAAAAAAAAAAACAACACAGCATCACACTGAGAAGTTTAGCAGAGCTAATGGGACACAGTTACTGCCAGGACAGTTGCTGGGAGAGGGATGACTACATCCTTTCCAAGAAAATGCAGGTGACTTCACCTTCATTAAAGAAAAGCTGTGTTTTTATGGTTCTCTAGGGACTGAGGATGAGCAGGTTAAGTTTCAGATGTTCTCACTTTCTCTCCTAGCAGAACTGAAGCCCTGCACTGGAGAGATCTTTGCACAGCCATCTAAAAAAAAATTCACAGTCTGGCCTGAATCAGAACCATAGATCAGTTGCTGAAGTTTGTCTCTAGAGGGAGATTAGAGCTGAAAATCTGAGAGACATTCTGTTCTTATAAAGTATGTTTAGTTTTGCAGATGTGATAGAACCTCAGGACAGTTTGTGAACTGTATTTCGCTTTGTGCGTATTTGGGCACTCAATATTGCAAAGTATAAGACCAACATTGCTGGTTCAAACTAGCTGTGCAGTACAACCCACACATCTTCTATGCTGGCTTCTTATATTGGGGAAAAAAATCTGTAACTGAGGTAACCAACTCTATAAGCTACTTTCTAAACTGATAAGTCAATGATCTGAATATTTGTATTCGGTGATGTATTTAAAAAAACTGAACTAGATCAATTGTAGCGTACTTGAAATTCTTCAAGAACTCATTGATATGAACAGTATATATTCCTATTCTCTAAGGATAGATGGTGTCTGCCATAGGACGTATTCCTTAGCTGTTTATATGAGCTTTTTCGAGTGACACTTTGTATCCAGTTAGCATAAAACTCTCTAGTACAGCTATCACTTAAAGCTCAGTCAAGAGCAGAAAAGGAAAGGGAACAATATTTATTTTTTTTTTTAATCTAATCTATTTTATGAAACATTTTTCCCCCTTGGAAATGTGTTCTGCATTTTTCTATTTTTAACTATTAAACTGTCTCACAATGCCCTCTTCATCAAGAAATGCTTCCCACACTTCCCCACACACTGGTTTTTAACCACATTTTAACAAAAGTTTTAAACAACATGTGCCAATGAAATGCTCAAATTCTAGTTTCCAGTAATTAACTACAAGTAATTGCTTGCTTTAGTGAGTGCTACAGAGACAAGGGTATTAAATTAAATAGAACTATGTACTACTGAAGCCATAGATCTCTAGGGGCATAAACTATTGATCACCTCATGATATATAAAAAGCCAGCTGTGCATTAGGAGGGGAGGTGAAAAGATAAGTAACTGTATGAACCTGTATTACAGTGCCTAAATGATATTGTCTAGGTACATTTCCAAAATTACATTAAAAAATGCTGCATTACCAGTAGACATCAGACCATGGCTTTAACTTTTATAGTCAGCATGTTAAGAAATCTAATCATAATTTCAGTGCTGTTAAGATGATCTATTGCCTATCAGCTCTAAGACTTCAGAAATATACTTTTCAAAGTAGCTACATTTTGGTTAGAGAAACTTAGCAAGCTGAGAAAGGCTGACTTGGTAGAAAGTATTTTTGGCTGAAATCTGCTATATTTCTGCACATGCTGTGATAAATACAGTTTATACAAATTAGCTAGGTCACCAGTTCATGACTTCTAAAGAAGTTCAGCTCCAGTGTGAGCAATAAAGTAGCAAATTTATAATAGACTGTAGTTATATATAACATGCACTCTTTTTCTTAAGGTCAGAAGGGACCATTGCAATCTTTCATGCCAAGAGGTCATAAAAGTTTTTAGAAGAGAGAATACCCTAGATTTCAGAGAACCTCATGCAGGTAAAAATAAAATGGGACATTACAGCAGAATAAAAATAAACTTGAAAAGCTCAGGATGAACGAAATTTTTGTACTGAATGCTAATATGGAATTCCTCTACCAACTTCTATCAATGTTTTAGTATCTGTCAGGACTCAATTTTTTTCATAAAGAGTACACTGTACCACCGTCTTCTCTATCCCCCATAAACCCAAATGTTGGATTCAAAATCCAGAAATCACTCCTCACCCCACTTGCCAAGCAAAATGGGTCACATTCTAATTAGGAAGCAGAAATCTATGGCACAGTTAATAGAGTTGCTTCCTAATTCATCAAAGCTGTCCCCAAGAAAACAACCTGTGTTAAAGGATGGCTCTGTCCTGTCTTGCTCCCTTTCTCTACAAAGGCTCACCTTAACTGGATGTATTGAAGAAGGGAACACAGCAGATTAAGCAACCCCATTCTCATTTCCTCTGCCAAGCAATTTCTTACCGCTCTGTGTAGCTGTGGGCACCATTTAAAATACCAGTAAGACATTCAAAACAATAAAAACAAAACAAAACCCCCAAAACTCCAAATAATCTTTTAGTTCACATTCCAAGCTGATTTCTGTGTCTTCCACTCTCTTGCCTTCAGAATAATACTGGAGCAGAGTCTGTACTGGTGAGGTCATCACTGTATTAGACTTAGCTAAACCAATCAATTTACTAAGTGAAGCACTACATGGTGACCTGGAGGGAACCCTCATGCTCTGGAGTAAGAAGTGAGATGACCCAGCAGGATCTTCCATTTTGGACTGCCCAGGAATATTTTCGGTTTTCTTTTTCTCACTATCAAAACTTTTCATTGAAATCCACCAGCTTTAACATATTTTTGGGGTATGGGTGGCATTTCTAGAAGAGGGGAGAGATCCCATGGTAGTCAGACTAATAAAAAGCATTTCTGGTTTCCTCTGATGAAATGCAGAGGAGTTATATGTATCTATACATGTATGTATTCTTGTGTATTGCAAAACGGTTTTCCATCCACTCTGTTTCTCTGTAATGTCTGTAGAAGCATATGGCTAATTCAGAATAACCAAGGTAGTGTCCAGACAAGGAGGGGACACAGACTGGAACCTGGTGATGCTGGGGTTGATATTTGCACTGTCAAATTAGTGCTTCTCCACTGCAGCAGCTGGCTTTGCTTCAGATGCATAATCTTGCTGCTGACCTACCAGAGGCATTCATTTGGCTATGTAATATCAAAAAACGCTGCATTTTTCAAAAAGACAAAAAAGAAAAAAAGAGGGTGGGTACTGAAGGGGTGGATGTGCAAGAGACAGCTAAAGCTGATGTCAGTAACTCACTCTTACTGATAGGTGCTTGTTTCCGAGCAATGTGGGGAATGCACTTGTTTGGGAGTGCAAGAAATGCTGGCAGATGTAAATTGTAATAGTTATTATATTTATATATATTTACATATTAAGTTTGATAGCCAGACAATATATGGGCATACACTGAATTGAACCTGTTCTACTAAAAGTTCCACTTGCCATATATACTGCAGAGGCTCTCAGTGGGAGTGGGCAATGAATGGGTCTCTCATGCCAGAAGGGTGATCCCTACGGATACTCCATCCCTATACCATTCAAGCCTGGTATTCATAGGACTTCCCAGATATCTTTTTTTCCTTCCCAGTATCCAAAGAGGAACAGTCTTGAATCAGTGAAAGCCCTCAATCTACTGCACTAACACAGAGAGAAAGGAGAGTCATATACTTTAATTCCCAGTCAACTGAGGTGATTGAATTGTCTGTACTCAGCTGGGTGCCCTTTCCTGATCTTTTGAATGGCTAGAAGATCAGACCGAATCAGAACTCTTCCAGCTGGGGACTGCCACCCCTCCCTCCCAGCATCCTTTTGCCCCCAAAAGATTTGAACCTCTTACACCCTTATCCCTGGAAAGCACCCTGAGAACTGCTGTAACCAAGGCTTCCCTGCACTATTCCAGGGAGCCAGTCCTTCAAAAGAGAAGTGAGCTCCAGTTAAGGCTTTGTGCCCTCCTGCCAGCCCCCAAAGACCACTCTGCCCTCCAGCCCTACACAGCTTGCCAGGTTCCAGTTCAGCACGCTGCATCCACCTGGCTCCAGCACTCTGCGTGGGAACGGATCAAAGATGCTCAGAGGAGCTTTTGCAAGTTGTTCTGCTGTCGGGTAGGAGCCCCGCACTCTGCCACTCTGCTTCCACACCCCTGCCCTTCTGCCGTTAGCCACAAGAAAAACGAGGAGGTAAAGAAACAAAGTGCCCAGGGCCCAGATCTGGGCAGCAGATCCACAATCCAGGTGCAACCGACCACTTTCCCCCCACCCCCCTTTCTTTTTCTCCTCGACAGCGATGCCTCCCGGAGCCTGACTCGGTGAGTAAGGAGGGTGTGGGGTAGGTGCCGCGCGTCCCTCCCCGGGGCTGGGGATGACAGGTTTCGCACGGTCGGTCAGACACGCTCCTCGGCTCCGGAGCGGCGCGGTGCGGCGCTCTCCTCCCGCGGGCGCGGGGCTCCCACCTGCCGGGAGACAGCGCCGGGCGGAGGGGCGGGCGGCAGCGCCTGTACATCCCCGGCGGGGTGGGGAGGGGACACGGACGGATCCCCTCCGCGATCACCCCGACGCCGTCACCCGCTTCCACCCAAAACTTCCCACGCTCCCGCAGGCAAGCACCCGCCGCACCCCCTTTACCGCGACCGGGCATCACTCACCGCCGGGGCGCGGAGCCGTGGGGNCCCCCCCCCCCCCCCCCTGTTGATTGCCTCCTTCCTGTACCTGCAAAAAATAACACCCATGCGAGGTCGCACGAATAGGAGACTGGTAACGTTTATAGTTGTATTTACGTCTCCTACTTCTTGTTTATGCTTTCTGGACTTCAGAAGGTGGGTTTGTTGGGGTTTGGGAGATTTTTTGTTGTTTTTTGTTTTTCCCCTGAAATGCTTTGTGTTCAGCTAGAGGAATTTAAAGCAGGATGAGTGTCTTGAATGACAGAAATGCTGCTTCCTAGGCAGTGGGAAAAAAGCTTTCTGGGGATTTATTTTAAGTCGTAGGGTTAATTTATTGAAATCGGTCTGTATTTGCCAAGAACTGATCTATGTTTTTTCAAGATTAAATGCATTAAACCCAGCATTAACATACTGCATCTTCATCCATTATTTCAACAGCCAAACTCTTGAAATTTATTGGGAGTAAAAAGCAGGCCCAAACAACTCAAAAAAAAAAAAAAAAAAAAAAAAAAAAAAAAAAAAGGGG
>VXBL01007406.1:37183-53436 GCA_013400195.1 Aramus guarauna
AAAAAAGGAGTCTGGTGAGGAACTAATTTCTTGGTTGATTTGGATCGGTTTAGCTCCCACTCCTGTCTGGGGGGCTTCATGCAGTCTGACAGATCTGGCAGAGGTGGGGTACGCCTAAAGAAGGTGGGTTAGCCCTGTTTGTACATAGGTTTTAGTACCTCAAAAGGTAACTTGCTTAATCATAGTTCAGCACTCCCCTGACTGGGGTGGGATGGCAGCCAGGAACCTCTCTGCAACTGAGGATCAGTTTAAGACTTGCTGAACTTTCTCTTATTCTTTCTTTTCCAAGCTTTTACTTCTTTTCTGTAGTTTTACTTCAGTGGCTTTGCATGCAAAGAATAGTTGCTTGTTCCTCAGCTTGCTTTGAGATCTGCTGTTCTCCAACGGCACGTGATTATATTGATTCAGGTTTTGACGTTTATATTTCCATCCACGTTGGTGGAGCTGTTTGCATAAGCATTGCAGGACCAGCTTCTCACTGTCCATGTACACCAGCCAGGTTTTTTCTGTCCTTCTACTAAAGACTGTTGCTGTTCCTGCTATGCGGGGACGGGGAGGTTGGCATGATCTGGACTGAAGCATCTGAGAATGGTCTCTTTAAATAAGCAGTGGATGAGAAAGGCTTAAATCATCTCTCCAACCTTTGAAAGCACACTGGTTAATACTCCCGCTGCAAATGGACTAATGAGAGGTTTGCAGGATACTGTGACCATTGGCTGCGGCGTACTCACTATTCATTCACTCCTCAGGTGCTAGTCTGCGGGAATGTCAGGTCACACTTGCTTTCTGCACCAAAAAACCAGCTTAGTGCACTAATGCTATGCAAAAATTCTCATGGTGTATATTTTCTTAAATCCTTTTCCATCAGCCTTGGCCTGCAGTAATATTATAAAAGGGAGCCACAGCAATCAATTATGGAGCTCTGTTTTCTAATCATGACTTCTATTGAGAGAGGCAAAACAAAGAAGCTATGTTTATTTAAGTATCACCAGCAATTTCACATGGATTACAGGAAGTAGGTGTGTGGGGGGAGTTATTTTGTTGACAACTGTTTGTCTGCCTCCAGCATTCAATAGGCTTACTTTTGTATGGCTAAATTAATTAGTAGAATAAATATGTAACAGAAAATCTCAGGAATGAAAAGCACTCAGTTATGTTTTAAAAGCAGTATCTCTAAACAGAATCTTGTCAAAGGTTTTCAAGAAACAAATGCAACTACTTCAGGAAAAAATAGGATAGTATAACTATGAATATCTTTTATGTTTTTGCTTATTTAGTATTTAAGATGTTTCTTGTATTTAAGTTTACTAAATTATTTCAGTGTAATTTCTTTAGCACCAAGAGATGTGCAAATACTTTATTGCTAATCTTTTAAGATAAAAAGAGAACATTTCAAAAACGTTACTAAAAACTCCCAATAATACTATCTTTTTACTTTTATTTTAATAGCTTCCTGTAAGTTTTATTATAAACCTGAGAGTCTAGTAGAGAAATACTTTCGTTCAAGATCAGCCTTGCTGTTTAACCCTGTTATTTATGATATGACAGTGGGTTCGGGTTTTCTTGCAAACAGGTTAGAACCAAAAAAGCTTAGATGTTATTCAGCTGCTACAGACCCACAAAATTCAGTCATAAGAGATCACTGTTTCTTCCATGTGATCTCTAGATCAGATACCGTAATACCCATTTCATGTTTAATATCCAGTCTTGATATAAAAGAATCAAAAGATGAAAAATTCACCATTTCTTTAGGTAGTTTGTTCCAATCGTGAACCATCTTTAGTATCAAAATGACAACAGAAAGTGTTTGTGCACCTTTTAATCTGAAGGTATCTAACTGTAGCTCCAAGCCATTGCTTTATGTTATCACCTTCCCAGGTAGATTAAAGATATGTTTTGCCTCAAAACATTCTTTATTATTCTAATGAAGTCACTTCTCAATATTCTTTTGTTTTGGATGAGCTAAACAAAGTAATCTCTTGCAGTGTCCCGCGGAAACACATTTTCTCTAGGCTCAAGGAAGTTTACATTTAATTATTTTTCTTTTCATAAAGTTTCATCAGTGAGTGATGCTTAACATTCACAATGTAAACATTTTCACAATGTTTGATAATGAATCCAAATTACCAATAATGTTTCAAGATCTATCGGTTACTCAGTTCTTAAGCTATTTCAAGTACATTTCATTGGCTTTTCATTGACTTTCATCCTTACTTTTTAAATTCAAATGTTCTGGGCTACTAAATCCAATGCCTTATGAAAGTCTAGGTCTGTTCTGCCTGCATACTTCTCTTTATCAAGCAAATTTGTAATTTCCTCAAAGCAGATTTGTTTGACGTGATGGTGGTAGTGTCTCTTCAACTGTGGGAAAACTGCTAAGAGAGAATGACACTAATTGTACACGTGCTATATTTTTATTCAGTTAATTGAGTAATGACTAATGTAGAAAAAGGAAATGAGAATTCTTAAATCCAAAAGAATGAGAAAGGAAATTAAAATTATCAATGCAACGTTGCCAATATTCATTTACACTTCCCTCATTAGTCTGAAAAGGAGGATATGAAAAATTTTTACCAAAATTCCGGCATATCCTGGATGACTGTCGTGTGTCATAGACTAAGGAGAGGGGTGTTCTGCCCATACGGTAAATGAATTGGGAGCCTGCTCGGAGGAAACAATTCTGTCGGAGGCGATGCCAACTCATGCAGAGCCAGGGTCAGATAATTTGTGGACAGGGTTGGGAGCAGGGCCCGTGTTGGAGACAGGAAGGCAGCGGGCTGCCCTGAGCAGAGGTGAGATGCCTGCACGGTGGGGAGGGACGAGGTGGTGCCTCACCGGAGGCAATGTGGCTCCCACGAGGGACCGAAGTGCAGGAGGTGGGCTTTGCTGCTGGCTTGGCTCTGGAGCCAGCTGAAGCTGTTTCCAGCACAGCATGGAGAGCATTTCATGGTTTCATGCTGTCATAAGCCTTCTCAGCAGGATTTGAAAACTTTTCTTTCAAACCCCGTGCCATCACTCCACTCTTTCTCATAGTAGCTAGTCTGGAAATTCAGAGGTGGAATATTGCTGAAAGGGCAAAAGCATGAAAATTACTTAATTGAGGAAATCCGTAGAGCTTTCTCTGTATGGTCTACGTTGGAACTGCCTGTTGTACAGCAAAGTTTACATTTGTCAGGCTGAAGTAATGCAGTTATGACTTAAGCAATTCAGGACAGTTCAGGTTCACACATATCTAGATTTGTCACTAGGAAATACTCAAGGGAAAGCAGGGAGGAAGTAGTGGTGTAATCCAGTCAGCTAAGGGAATTCAGGGGTTGAGTTATAAAATACATTTAAATAGGTATATATTATAATGTTATTTTAAATTCAGGAAATAATAAGTATGTTACTTCAGGTCTAAAATGTAAAGAAGATGGGTCTAGTTTGGGGCTAGAATGTAGATACATGAGAAATGCAGCATTTTGATGTGAAAAGTAAAGGAAGTGAAAAGGAAAGGAAAATACGGAAAGACGTATGTGGTTGGGACTGTGAGGTTAGAAGCTAGCCTTTGCTCAGGTGAAATACATTTAAAGTTTCCCCCTTCCCTACACATTGTGTTTTCCCTTTATCCCCAGAGGCAAGCACTTATGAGGTGTTCAGGTTGGATATGACAGCGTGGCCACCAGGCAATGTGGCTCTTGATAGAAATAACAAATCAATATACATCCAGGGAGCCATCCTTTCACTTTGTAAGCAGTTTTCTCCCATGCTTGTGGGGTAAGGCAGCGCTGCTTGTTGCTCCTGGTATCATTGTTGATAGAGCTGTGGCTTAGCAGAAATGATCTCTTGGGTGGTGAAACCTCGTAGTGTACAAGACAACGTCAGCCGTCGGATTTGAAAGAGGGGCCTGGGACGTTGCAGTCCACAGGCAGAGTTAGGTTAGTGTTGGCAGAAGAGACTGTGTGTCTCTGGTCTGGGAAAGGTTCTTCTGTGGAAAGGAAGACTTTCTGGGCTGACCAGAGAAGGGCTGTCCCTGAGGTGGAAGACAGCAGCTTGGTTGTTCATGATAGAAGGTACAGCTGAAATAGGGAAACGAACTCTGGGAATGAGGCAGTAATTCCAAATGGGTGGTAGGTTTGAACAGACAGACAAAAGGCTAAAGTTTAAACCTTTTGAAAGCTGAGCTTGCTTCTGTCAAGCATCCAGTGCTACTAACAAACCCTACTACCAGAGCTTCTCAGAAGCAGTGATGGCACATTTAGTAACAGCAATATTGAGGAGATGTAATATTATGGTCTAGGCTGGGAGCCACCTTTACTATATATTCTCTCTATGGTCCAGCATTTTTAAATTAAATTCACATCTTAGATTAAGCAATAAATCACAGAGAAAACAAACAAAATGTAGCAGATGGAAAGGCACTGCGTGAGAGGGACCAGACTGGTGTAGGAACAATACTGAAGGAGGTGCAAGGAAAATCTAAAAAGCCCAATCTCATAAAAATATTTTCAGGCAAGATTTATCTACAGAGAATAAGTGAGGGCTTGCTGTATAGGTGAGCTTATGAAAGCTAGGTGGAAGTGAGGCATGCAAGAGGGTACCTTACAGTGAAAAGGGAGGATGAATGATAATTAAGAGATAATATTGAACTTTTCCAAAGAAATAAATAAAGGATTAATCTGAATATTCCTCACAGCCCCACTTCATAGCTCAGTTTATTTAAAATGATATCTGTGAAGCATGCAGTAGTGCCATGGCCTTCTAATATGTTTTCTTTAGGCAAACATTCTCAGGTTGGCACTTTAAGCTCCAGGAGTCGAGCACTGAGGAGCATTGAGGTTTATACTGCTGTAAGTAATAGACCTGTCAAAATCCTGTAGTTCAGTATCAACATTTAAGAGTTTTTCTTTCCCTAACAGAGGTGCTGTTTGTAATAAGAAACAGAGATTATTACTTAGTGATGCAAGACTCGGGATGATGGCTTTTACCTGATTTAAAGAATGCTGGGTTTAACAAAGTAAAGGGAAAAACAGATTAGTAGTAAATGACAATGGATGAGATCCAGGGTCCAGAAGATGTATCAGACTTGTTCTAGCTTTGCAAGTAATTAAGCCTTTTCCTTTCAGGTAAGGTATTGCTATATAAAGAGAAGGGGATAGGTACCAAGTGATAATTGTTGCAGTGTAATCTTCCTGAACAGCTTGTTGGGTGACAAGAGCTCTGGGCAAGAGGCAGAGGTTAGTCCAGAGTAGTTGCTGCTGCACAGGTTCAGGGTGACATCCTAGGGCTAGCAGAGCCTCGCGAGGACAGCAGAGCTTGCAGGTGCTGAAAAGGCAGGTCTGTCTTTCCCTGTCCCCACCTTCCCACTGCCAGAGTCATTCTTTGGGCAGCTGAGTTTGCTACAGCAGCAGAAAACCAGCGGCGCTACCAGCAAAGAGAATTGTTTCCTGTTGGTTTCATGCGAGCGGCCTCACTGAGGCTTTGCCCCAGCACAAGAGTGTGTGGCCGAGAACTGGTGAGAAAAGGTTAGGATCCCTATTTTCAGTGGTACCTAGCCGCTTTAAATGGGAGGAAAAAAAGTTAAATGCTGTTATATCCCTTAGAGGTTGCTTGCAACACGGAGACCCTTTCACTCCGGGTGGGTGACAGCAGTCTGTGCATCTGAGCCCTGCTGTGCAGTTTCAAATCCAGAAGAAAACCTGAAGATAGTGAAAGGAGGCAGGGTAAATGACTGACTGGAGTTGCCTTCCCATTCAAGCATTATTATGCTTCTAGACTTGTAATTTCAGACATCTTTCAATGTCAAAAAGCCTCTTGTGTTATTGAGGTTTATTATACGTTCAGCTTGAGAGCTGGAAGATTTTTTTTTCTATTCACAGCCATGTACAAATGTAAGGAAACAGCCAGAAGGTCTCTATAAGACAAGTTAATTCTTTGCTCAGTCTTCTGGCTACTCTAAATTACAAATGCCTGCCCTTAGATTATTTTAAGAGAAAGATATTCATGCTCTTCAGAAGGACAGTTTCCTTCTCAGTTTTTAGAGGGCACCACTGTGATTGAGAGTACTGTTCTGCATTTTTTCTGCCACCCTTTGTTTTCTCGTACCTGCCACCTGACAGAATATATTATACTTTTTTTTTTTTTTTGGTGTATCATTATTTCTTTCTTTAGAAGCAAATCCCTGTCATGCCAATGCTACATGGTCTGTGAGATCTTAATAGTAGTAGGCAAGAACTAATCTGCATACTCTAATTGAAGTGTACTCTACTCAATTTCTTGCTTAGGTGAAGGAAAGACTTTCTGATGAATTTGTAGTCTGCAACTCAAATACAAACCTGCATGAGGTAATAAATACAGGCATGTTTCTTCTAGTACTGCAGTATATTGCTGAGGGCTAGATTTTACCCAGTCTTCAGTGTGTGACACGGGCAAGGGATAGAGAATCGAAATGTGTGCCATACACAGCTGTCTAGGAGCCTGATAGCATTACCGTGAGAGGCACTTTGCTCCCAGTTGAATCATCTGGGATGTCTGCTGGCTTTAAAGGGATTAAAAGTAGGTAAGGCCGTGGCCTACTTTCCTTTCACAGAATCAGCAGGAGGTGAAACATACTGTGTGTTTTCAGAAGCACTGGGAAGTGATGGGACACTTTCGAGCAATCCTTCCTCTAGACAGTGTGATGTGTTTATTGCTCAGTGCCAAGACTGGGACCCACCGTGTGGTCCTCTGTCCCCTGGCTACAGGAAAAATTTCTTTTTATTGTGGGGTATTTGCTTATTTCAAATAGAACATAACATCACTAAATGGACTGGAAGCCTAAAACAAGCTGTGATTGCTCTTAATGCTAAAAAAGGTTTAAGGTGTTTGCGATAGCTACAGTAGGGGTATGGTTACCTTAGATGAAAAGAACGTGCCCAGGCACACAGATGCTTTGTAGTCTTTATTAGACACAGTGTTCAAGTTGAATGCTTTCACCTACCAGATGATTTCCAGCATAACTGTGTTCCTCTAAAGGCACTGCTGCTTTTAAAAGACTTTTTTTTTTCTTTCTGTGATGGCCTCTAACCCTTAAGGCTCGACTCTGCCACTCTGATTCAAAGCATTACCTACGTTTGCAAGTGATTCCATGGAAATCAACTGACCTTGCAGAAAAAGGTACATTTAACAGAGAAAAAGGAAGCTTGATCCAGGCTTTCATTAAATACAGCTCATGTGTAACATGGGCTGGTCTGGGTTAGTCTTTGTTGCGTGTAACTAGCTGCCCGTAACACCATCAGGATTTCCAGGCACAGACCAACTGGATTATGAAACCTGAGTTCCAGATACAAAGTGAAGTCCAAGGAAATTAGATGACCCATGTTGCAGACAGAATACAAGTTCAGTGTAAAATATTTATTGCTCCAAATTATCGTTGTAAGAGTAATAAAATGAAACCATATTTGTAGGCTTCACAGTGATATATTTTTATGAGCTTAGAGCTGCTGTTTGTATAAATTCAATAGAGAAGCTGTTTGGACTTGTTTCAAATTTCTTTAGCTACAGGGGAAGAACATTTATTCCCTATTTCACTTGTTAGAAAGAATGAAAAGCAAATCTTTTATCTGTTTACTAGAAAATACAGCTTTAATGAAACTCATTACCTTTCTGAGTCTGGTTGTTTGAGTTGTATAGAGATGGAATCAGGTTGCCTAGCCATTGAGGGACAGGACTGACACTAGTTCTCTGTGGGCTTTTTAAGAAGGTACAGATGAAAACTGGTTAGATAGATTCAGCTGAAATACTTAGCCAAATCATATAGTCAAGTCAGCTAAGAATAGGTTTTGTTGGAAATTGAAGGAAATAAATTTATTTGTGAAATCCTGCCTAGACCTTCCTGGTTTCTGGGCTTGAGATTTTCCCCAATTACTCAGCATCCTGGGATCCCTAGATCATCCTGGCTCCCTGGTTGCGAGAGTGTCCATTAGCCAGGAATCCAGCCCTCAGATTTGTTAAATACTGAATTGTAGTTGGTAGAAACCCCATTCTGAAATATCAAAATCATCAGAAAAATGGAGTGACTCTTATCTGCCTACCCATGGAGCAGTACATCATAGGGCTATCTTGACTGAAAGACAGTTATACTGGACTGGGTGAGAGGAGTTTTACTATATCCTTAGGACTAGCATCACGGCAGAGTTACTTTATGGAGTGGGAGAGGAACCCAAACCCACTGCTGTTTCATGCTCACTCTTAGAGTAACACTTGATCATTCTGGCCTACTTCAGGTCTTGATTGGATTCCCATTGGGACCAATGTCTATGTGGTTTGGGTTGTTACAGGTGGTAGTGCCCTTTGGGGTGCACATTGGCTGTCATGGTCAACTGCTATGTTCTTCCACTAATTCATGCATGTTTAGTTGTTTGCATACAATTTCCAGTTATCTAGTCAGTGCAAATCTCTTGGGAAGACTGTGCTGTGTCTACTTTAACTTATTTGGCATTTGGTCACCTCCTTGTTTTCTGTGATTTCCTCTCCATTGAACTTTTTTCAGGTGCAGTCAGTTCTCAACCATGGCTTCACATATTGCTAGCCTTTATTATAGGATCCTCTTTTCCTGTTTTCCTTTATTATAGGAATCATTTCTGTCACATTGGTCTCCCATGTTTCTGTCTTAAAATGCTGTTTAAACATTTTTCAGCAGAAAAGTATTTTATGCTTAAAATATTCATTATTAGGACTGGTAAATCTTTACCCACAGAGCTAAAACCTGCTTCCATTTGTCACTCATAAAGTCTGAGATTTTCTGAAAAATAGATCTAATTACTTATTTCTGATTTCTAATAAGAATATATTCTAGTATCTACATTTTCTAGGTTGGTATTCTGTCCATGTGTACTGGTATGTACTGGAATATATTTCATTACTAAAATGTGCCTGGCTAATATATCTATATGTAAATAATTGTACATATAAATATTTAGGTATTATGTAAATATCCGCATAGTGAATAATATGGCTAGAAAGACATGGGGTTTTGAATTAAAAAGATTTAAATCTCATTTATTTAAAAAGTTGTCATAAAAGAATTCTTCCTGTTTCTGAGCATCAGCTTACACAGTCTTTGTTCTAAATCAAATTAAGAGAAAAGTAAGCAAAAATGAACTGGAGTTAATTAAAGTGTATTTTTAAGCAGTCTCACTATAAAAAGCTATTTAAAAAGCTTCTATTAATGAGGTGCAGCTTGATTAGAAAGTCACTTTAAACCCCTTGCCTGTTTTCAGTTCTCTGGGAGTACAGCAGAAGGAATTGTTCAGTTTCATTGTGTGGAACTCATTAATAAAAGAGTGCTAATGCACACTGGCTACCCCGGTAAGCTGTGTCTTATATAAGTCTGATTCAACTAGACAAATGACCTGTTTTTAAAAGGAGATGGAAACATTTGCAGTAAACCTCTGGGCTGTCAGATGTGCAGAGGGGATATAGCTACTACAGAAAAGATGTTTATTCAAATTCTTCAGACACAGAAGGTCAAACAAGCCCAGTTAAAAGTCGAGAAAAGAAAATCAGCATTTGGGACTAAATCCTTCTCAGTGCATAGGCTAAGTACGTCACCTGGGATGTCAGTGGTCTCTGGGCTGCATTGCTCAGTTATTCCTGGAGTGGGGCAGAAGTAATCTGTGATGATTATACACCTAATGTGCAGGAAAGGTTGATCTGTTCACTCAGATCTGTACCTTTTCTAGTTCTAGTGGAATTCAGCTCCTTCTGATAGAAATAAGCTCCTTTGTTATAAAATACACACAGGAGAAGAACTGCACCAGAGAAGATTCTGTGGTTTTGTTGGAGGGCTGGAAGGCCTCCCAGTACACTTCCTTCAACACTCTCACTAATCATAGAGGAAGAAATAATTTTATGCATTAGTGATATCTGTAGACTTGAAAACATGCAAATATCCTGCAAATATTATCACTGAGTCATTTAGTCAAGTAATTGCTTTACAATTTTTTTTTTTCCAACTTGGCTATCAGTCTAGCATAAGGGAACAACAACCTACAGATGAGTTCTGGTTTCTTTTACCTATGCAGTTCATTGACTGCAGTGGAATTATTTCTAACTTGCTCCACCAAGCCAAGATTTTCAAGCGCAGTGTTAGGAAATACAGTTGTCTTTCTAATTCATCAGAGAATCACAGAATGCTTGAGGTTCAAAGGGACCTCTCGAGGTCATCTGGTCCATCTCCCCTGCTCAAGCAGTGCCACCTACAGCCAGTTGCCCAGGACCATGTCCAGATGGCTTTTGAGTATCTCTAAGGATGGAGACTCCACAAGCTCTCTGGGAAACCTGTGCCAGTGCTCAGTCACCCTCACAGTGAAAAAGTGTTTCCTGATGTTTGGAGGAAACATCCTGCGTATCAGTTTGTGCCCATTGCTTCTGGTCCTGTCACCGGGCACCACAGAAAAGAGCCTGGCTCTGTCCTCGCTGCACCCTCCCTTCAGGTGTTTATACACCTTGATAAGATCCCCCTGAGCCTGCTCTTCTCCAGGCTGAACAGTCCCAGCTCTCTCAACCTTTCCTCATAGGAGAGATGCTCCAGTGCCTTCATCATCTTTGTGGCCCTCCTCTGGACTTCCTCAAGTCTGTCCATGTCTCCATGTCTCTCTTGTACTGGAAAGCCCAGAACTGGACACAGCACTCCAGGTGTGGCCTTACCAGTGCTGAGTAGAGAGGAAGGATCACCCCCCTTAACCTGTTGGCAATGCTTTTACCTGGTGGCACCTCATAATGGGTGCCTTGTAAGCACTTCCTTGCTTACTTGTGGGAAGAGGCATAGAAAACTGCTGGTTTCAGTCTTTCTGTGCTTTTATGTTCTGCATCTACTGTGTCCCTCATGCTGACATGTTCCTTGCATTTCTTATCTTTAAACAGTGCTGAAGATAGCAGAGTTTCAGGTTTTGTTGAGTCATCCCACATCTAAAGAAAAGCAGAGGAAGCATTTTCTTATACCTTTCTAAAGAAGGGGAAAATAACCAAGTAGAATATTGCAATCCCCTTCTTCTACAAATACCTGCCAATGCTTCCATTTTCCAAGTTACACCCACATTGTAGAGGAGAGGCCTAATATGGGATCTGCACATTTATGTGGTTCTCCTTCAACTCCAGGCTTCTATATACTCATACACTTATGCAAGTTCATGACTATATGAAATCAAACAATTTCATATACCTCCTTGTTTTGTGCAGGATGCAGGAGGCCAGCAGACCATAGGTTCTCTGTTAAGGTCAAGGGGCTTGTCCAGTAGTGGGAGACATTTGTGTGGTAAAAGCCCTGTGTTTGCCGTTCCACTACCTAGAATCATTTTAGAACAGCTGGGAAAGAGGGACCTTACAGATTGGCTAAGACAAGTCTCACCTAAACTTATGTATTTAAACGTTGAGTACCTAGTATCAGCCAGTGGTAGTCAATGCAAAAATAGACACTCCTGGAGGAGAGGTCTGTCCTTTCTGCACCACAAGCATCCAACTGTAGAGAGGAATTGCCCTTTGGCTGTAGAAGAAACCTATAGAAGGAGTCTGTACTACCGTCTTACTCTGCCTAACCTTCAGAAATTATGCTTAGATAAACTAGATCCTAACAGAAGATGTTACTTTTGTTCCACTCTTAAGATTCCCTGTGCTGGACAAGTTGAGCTGACTGCATATCAGAGGATGAAGAGTGCTCCAACCACTTGTGGTTGTAGGCAGGCCACCCAAAAGAGTTCAACGTGGATTTTTCCTGTATCCAAAGTGATCTCAGCTGCCTGCAAGATGCAGGCTATACAGCTTTGGGCATGCAGTGCAAGAGGAAAAGGAGTAGGTCAGCTCTTAAGCTTTCCTCTACTGGGCAAGTTTAGCTGATTGCATACAAGAGGATGGAGAGTGCCCAAAGTAGGGTAAAATTAATCTGAATCATAATTCAATTATCTGATTCTTTATGTCTACCTTAGTTAGAATCAAGGAATCATGATGTCTAGCTAACACTTAAATTTGTATTTCTGAACTGACATGATTCATCAGTGAAGAAATAGAAGTCCTTCTTTTTCAGCTGACTGTATTTGACTTAGAGCTCTCCAGCCCTATTTCGCCAGTTGCCACCTCCTGCATATTACCTTGAATACCAGTGGAAAAGCTTGCTGCAGTTTCTGCTAGTAGCTGTATGAATGTGTGCTACTGTTGTGTGAATATGAATTTGACCCAAAAGGCATGTGTCATTCCTTGTGGCTTTCTAGGAATGCAGCATATAAATGCAAGTATGTGAAGAGTTGTAATAGTGCCATTTACTGAGATGCCACAAAATGTTATTAAATCCTCCTAGCCTAGTTCAATTTTTCTCCTGTGTTCTCCCACCCAGTGTTCAGAACCAATTAAGTGACATGAAGAATATGACACATTTTTTATAACAGATGAGGGACATCACTTTTATGGATATGAACAATTCATTAAAAATCAGGTTCTGTTAAGATTCATCATGCTGGATTTTCTCACATCTTGTCTAGTCTCCCTGGTCCAGGCTGAACCCAGTCTAAGTAGGGGTCCAAACTGATGTTTGGACCACCCTTTCTTCAGCAGAGAAATAAGGAGACTTTGGAGAAGGAGAACCTAAGCTGTGCTCCATCTGTGCCCTGTGCTGCTCCTGATGCATGAAGGAGGAGACAGGCCACATCTGTTCAGGTGTGGCAGATGTGTGTTTTCCTCCTCAACATTCCCCACATTAATGGGCAGATTTGAACAAAATGAATCAGCGCATGTGCTTTTCAGACAGTGAGAACTGTCTCTGGAATGGTTTACAAAGGCTAGGTCAGAGCTTGGAAGGACTGTCAGGTAGATTATGGGATGGGGCACCACAGGCCCACATGTGCCAATCCAAACAATTTGTTCCTGCTTGCCCTCTTCTATGCCACCCTCTCTCTCCAGAGACCTGTCTTCCTTCCCTGTGTAACTAGTCCTTTCCACTATATAACCAGCTGTATTTCATAGCATGATCAGACTGTTATGACACATGCTTGACAAGGCATGCCTTCTACATGTGCATGCATGTAAGTCTAGGTGACCAGGGGTTGTTTGCATGCCCCATTATATGAATGGGGACATGTCTATCTCATGATAGTGGAGTATGTGCTTTTGGGAAAGTGATGGGTACATAAAAGTAGGCACTGCTCATGTAACTTCATACATATTGCAAACAGATGTGGATGATGGCAGGCATCTGCAGTTTGATTACAGGATGGATGCATATTTGCTTACATGACGGGGATGAACCATAGTGTACAGGAGTCACATACCTTCATGAGAGCTTTTCTAACATGAAAAGCTGGACACCCCTATTCGAGGTCAATCATGACATCTAATCTTCACATTACAGGCATTTGTGTAATAATAATCCCTTTCTTGAAGTGTTGTCTGATACTAGAGATAGAGTTGATGAGGAAGAAGTATTGTGATTTAAGCCACACTGGCAGTGCAGAAACTAAATGGATTGGATGACAAAACACTTTAATCACAGATGTAAGCAATTGTGCAAATTATGCGACCTCCCTGCCTCATGGGAGAGACAATGCAATCTAGAATAAGTCAAGAGGGAGTCAGTGCAGTGGTTCCAGCTCTGTGTTACATAGTCATGGGGCAGGGTTGTGAGGTTCCTTTCCATTCTTGAGTGACTCTGGACACCAATAGTTATAGCATTGGGTAGAGAAAATTTAATTCTTGGTTGGCTTTTTCAAATGCCCTCAACACCCAACAACTTTCTGGCACTGGTGCTCACAATCATCCCATCTCAAAGGCTTTTCACAAAGACACTCTCACAGTGCTTGACAGGTCATTTACACTCAATGTACTCATCTATTTTTAGAACTACTTTACTCCCTTATCCTGTAAGGTTAACTGAAGTTCATATGCTAACAGCTCTTGTCAACTAAGTCCACCTCATATCCACTGCCACAAGGAGCAACATTTTAGGCTTGAATTATTTTATGCTGAAGTTGGTGAGAGCTGTTCCATTGTGTGATCCAAAGAAACAGTGCCAAAATCTAATGTCCTTTAATACTTGTGCTAAAACTCCACCAGGGTACAGCAAATCCAAATGCTATGTCTGCAAGTACATTTTCCATTTTATTAATTTACTAATATATGTGCATATCCATGCACCACACATATTTGTATAGCTGTACAGAAATACAGCTGGACAACTTGATTCAGTTTGCTCACTGATTTTATTTTCCTTGGACTTCAATGGCATTTAGTTGTCTCTCTGCTGATCAGCATGATGTTTAGTTCCATGCAGTATTATATTTTATCTTGGCTCCAAATATGTTCTCAAATTAGCATGATGATACAGATGGATTCTTGTCTCAGAGCCATATGATTGATTCCATCTCTGATATTCTGCTCCATCAACATGCAAGGAATTAATGCTGACATCAAAGGGCAATCTGTTTACATTGGGAGTGCAAAATATCAGTGCTAAGCAATGCAAAACAGATTAAAAAAGAGAATGGCACTGCCATTGCTTTTTGAAACAAAACAAAACACAAAACTTATTAGGAAAGCCATGCACTCCCTTCTCTAAAGCAATTACCTTAAATGCTGAGAACATAAGAACATCTGTAATGAGTCAAACCAAAGGGCTGTTCAAACTGCCGTGCATGTACGCTAGTGGTCAATTTAGGATGCTAGAGATATGAATGGGGCAAGCAGATGGTGATATACTTCTCCTCTTGCAGCCTTTCCAAAACAAAAATCCTAGAGGATTTCCAGGAAGTGGACCAGTAATAATCATGGTAAATTTAGATGGGTTATAATTTCTCAACCACTCAGAACAGATTTTAAAAGATAGTAGCAGTACCACATAATGCAAAGAATTACCAAACATTGCAGTATAGCTTATAAATTAATACAGAGTTAGGAGATGTTTTTTCAAATAAAAGAAATTTTGACACAAAGAATTGTTATGTTCCATTTTGTGTTGGAACAGAAATAGTGTTGTATTTATTTTGATTCAGAAGAATGTCTTTTGTGCTCGTCCATGTCAAGGATGAAAATAAATAGCTAAACTAGATTTAAATCTGACATTGAGACTTCAAGTTAAAAAGTTTCTTTTTTTTTTTTTTTTTACTTTTGCATCAGAAAAGATTTTATTTGATGACCTAAAGTTACTTACTCTGTTACAATGCTGTTTTTATATAGCTTATATTAGTTTCTTTTGATTGTTATGAAATAATAATAACAGCATCCCTTGAAAAAAACCCTAAGACTAAAATGGTGAAAGTGAACTAGTCTGGCAGAGAAAGAATACAACAAAAGGCTGGGCAATGCATAATTCCTCTGGGTAATATATAGCCCTCTGTCCTGCCCATCACTTATTTTGCATTGAAGACCTTTCTTCTCTGTTTCCGTTACACACAAATAATGAAGTAAGTTAGTAAACTCTTGTTACTCAATTGTTAAAGAAAATTGAGTTTCTGAAGTATTAAATGTTGTAAAGGGAAGGAATTCTAGTAGAATTCTAGTAGAAGCAGGTGAAGTAGCTTGACAAACTGTTTCTTTGCATGTACTGGCTCCAGCTTCCCTGAGAAGCTAAGACTGTCTTCATAGAATCATAGAATCATAGAATGGTTTAGGTTGGAAAGGACCTCAAAGATCATCTAGTTCCAACCTCCCTGCCATGGGCAGGGACACTCTCCACTAGACCAGGCTGCTCAAAGCCCCATCCAACCTGATCTTAAACACTTCCAGGGATGGAGCCTCCACAACCTCTCTGGGCAACCTGTTCCAGTGCCTCACCACTCTAACAGTGAAGAATTTCTTTCTAACATCTAATCTAAATCTACCCTCTTTCAGTTTAAACCCATTACCCCTTGTTCTGTCTTACAGGTTTGGGGACAGAGAGACTCAGAAAAAGGTATTTAGATTAAAAAGCAATAATAAAAACATCAATTAAAACAAGGTCACATTTAAATATATAGAGGAAAAGATGGAAATTATAATGCAATTTGTTGGACTTGCATTAGTTGCAGATAATTTCTGCCAGCATAGATTTCCTCTGAAACAGGATTCAGTTTGTGTCTTTGGTTTGGAGTGAGTAAGGCTTTGTCCAAAGAAAGCCTGCAATTCTTCCCCAGTAGACCACCACTGGATATACACTGCTGCTGTACCAAATGGAGGGATGGGCCACACAGCTGCAGTGAAGCCATCAACTTCTAGAAATGTGGCCTGTACTACACTCACAGAGAGAGGGTTGTTAAAAGAAGCTAATTTATTAT
>VXBL01007412.1:1543-12544 GCA_013400195.1 Aramus guarauna
TTTTTAATTTTTAATTGGGTTCAAACACAACAAACTTCTCAGAGAAAGGGGAGACATGGGGTGCATTCCTCCCTGGCTTTACCGGCTGGGTGTGAGGGGGGGTGTGTGTGTGCAAGGGGGGGTGTGTGTGTGCAGGGGGACACACACTGGCAGGGGCCAGCCCAGCTCCTTCAACCTGCAAGCAGGGTGGGGAGGGCCAGGGAGAACCCCGAAACAGCATCGCCTCTTCAAACCCCCCCTCACCCCCAAAGTGCAAACACCTCTGCAGCCCTCCCTGCCTGCTGGCAGGCACGCGCTGCCCCTTACCCGGCTCCGGACAAACCCTCTTTGTTTAGTGCCATCAGATGAAAGCCCGGCAGGATGCCAAACCAGCCACGAGCTGGTCTGGGTTTGGCAGCCCCGGTTACACGCACAGGTAAGCACCGACGGCGATGGAGCTGCTGCCCAGTCAGGGGTTTAGACCTTAGGAAGGAATTTCACTCCCAAAAGAGAGGAGAAGAGATGGGAAGGGGAAAGGGAAGAGAGGAAAACCCGGAGGCTGCTCGAAGCGAGGGGCAGGACTCTGCCGTGGCTGCGGGGTGAAGCCTCTCCAGCCCTCCCAAGGGAGCTCACCGATTTCTTCTGGCCTGGGCCAGCGGACAGACCGTGGGGCTGCGGCCGAGGGGAGCAGAGGCGGCACAGCCAGGCCGGTGCCTTTGGTCCAGCGGCGGGGGAAGCTGCTGAGCCGACAGTCTCGTGTCCCCTTCCACGGGCCCACAGGGCACCTTCTTGCCTGAGCCCGGGAGCAGGCAGGGGAAGAAGCGATGGGAGAGGCAGCAGCTTCCCTTCCTGGGGCAGTTGTTGGGTATCGGGGTTGCAGCCCCCCCAGGAACCCTCCTGTCCCACCAGCAGTGTGTAAGGCTCTGGGCAAGGCCACCGGGAAAGTCACACAGAGAAGTCTGGCACCAGTGTCCTGCGCAGACAAGGTAGGAACCACGCTGCGCTGTTAGTTCTCGTATTGAAGACAGGAGATTATTTTCTCTCTTCCCCACAACAGAGCTTCTGCTCCTGTTGCGGTTCCTCCTCCCTGTCTAATGCACCGCCAGTCGAGATCAGGAGGCGAGAGGTGGCCGGCAGCAGGCAGGGCCAACAGCGATCCCAGTCTGGAATCTCTTTGGGGACGCCCCAGCACCGAGCACAACACAAGGGCAGGCGCCTTCCTCGTGACAGATGCAAAAATTCACCCTGCAGAGCACGAGGGTGCGGCGCAGCCACGGTAGAGACAGGGATGAACGCAGGTCCGGGCTGTGAGCGGGTTAACGCACGGTGCTAGCCAGCATCCCCTACCTCAGCAGGCAGCTCTGACATCACCCCTCGCAAACCGCTGCCCGTGCTGAAGGTCTGGAAGCGAGTTAGTAGCTTTTTTGTAAGATAACAACCGAGTTTGGAAGCGTGAAGGTAGTGTTAGTCTGTCCGGGGTTGCTCTGTACCAGCTGCCTGCGGAGGGGCGAGCACGTCAGGAGGGACAGGCCGTCTTTGCCTCGTGCTTATCTTAAATCCAAGAACAGAGAAAGACAGAAAGTGGGGACAGGGAAGGGAAACAAAAGGAGAGGAGTTTCCTCGTGTCTCTTGCTTTCATCCAAGCAGAGCCCTACGGCTCCAGCCCACTGTCCGTGGGGGACGATCAGCTCTAAGTTCTACTTTTGGCTGTTGTAAGCTTTGTGCCTCTGGTTCATGGGGTTTTCTGGAGACTTCATCCACTCCTTCTTGAGGAGCTGCTTGAGCTGGGACAGGCGCATGTTGGGGTTCTCTTGCTTCAGGCGTGGCAGATTGACCTCTTCAAAAGCCGTGAAGGCAGCTTTCATCCGGCGCTCGGGGTGCCGGTCCAGATCATTGGCAACACTGCCGGAAGGGAATTTGGAGAGAGACACGTATCAGAGACACCTCCCTGCAGGCACCAGCCGCTCTGATCCCCTGTCAGCGCAACCAAGTGCGCACGGAATAACTTGGGTGATAAAGCAGAAAAAACCCCGTGATACTTCCCCTGCCCACTTCAAATACTCTCCACAGAACAACAGGGCAGGGGACGTGTCCTGTTCTTGCTGTCAAGATAGAAAGTCGTAGCCAAAGTACAGAAAGAAGCCAGTTCTGGGGGAGGGAGCGCCTGCAAGAACTTCTCATAAGGAAGGTGACACTTTCAAAGGAGAGCACCGCTATGATATGGCCACGTACCTGAGGACGGCAATGGCATCTTCAATCGTCCTGGCCTCCACCGATCCTTCCTCCAGTACCCTTCTGTTGATGTTCTCCTCCAAGGGGACCTCCAAGTGAGTCTTCTCCTTCTCCACTGCACAGGGAGGGGGGGAAAGGGAGAACCATTAACATCAAATCCAGCCTGTGCAGAACCCTCAGAAGAGGCACAGTCTTTTCCAAAGCCCTCTGAAGAAAGTGCTGAGAAAACTCAGGCAGAGTTCAGTCCCAGTCCTGGAAGGTAAGAGTGCCTGCTCCGCAGCTCTGGTTCTCCACCTCAAAGTGATGGGAGGTTTCTTTTTCCCCCATTTGGGTGTTAGGCACAGCCACGGCAAAGTGTGCAGCACACGATAGCTGCAGGCAGCTCTTGCTTTCCAAACGCCTTGTCCTTCAGCGACAGTAGGTGAAGAAGGAACAGCCCCCCCTTCCCGCTCCCCAGCCCCCCACAGCTCTCCGGGCCTTTCTATGGCACCACCAAACCTGTCTCTGCATTCTCCTTCTGCTGCTGGTCTTTTCTGATCGTCTCCTCGATCTGGGCCCTGGTGACTTTGCCCGGAGTGACTTGCTTGGGTGACTTCCCTTTCAGCTTCGAGTCTTCCTCCTCCAGCAGGCGCTGCAGCTCCTTCTTGCGTTCCAGCTGCTCCAGCCGCCGCTTCTCCCTCTCTTCCTGCAAGGGAGAAAGGACCAGGTCACCTCCACCCTTATCCTCCGCAGCAGTAGAGGCAGAGGGATCAAACGCTCCCTTACGGGAGCAGGGAACCCCACTTGGGCAGGAACAGGCACCTCCACTTCTGTAGCTAACGCAGCGCTGACCTCACTGTATCAGAGGAGACATTGACTGGTTCCCCCACCCCGACCTCCAGCGAGACGGTGATAACCTGGCCCATCCCTTCAGAATAATAATTTCCCCCGTCTCTGCCGCATCTGCAACCATGTGCTGGCTTCCCGTGATGGCAGCACTGCGAAACACAACCCTGCTGTCGAGAAGGAGTGGGAGGTACCAGCCAGGACCTGCTGACAATCAGATTAAGTTTTCCACTTTAATTTTAATAAGTGGTCGGAGGTTGAAAGTTCAGCAGTTGTTCGAGACAAGCCAGTCAAGAGGCTGAATTTGTCCTCAGGTCTGGCTCACGGTCTTCCTAAGAGCCAGGGCAGGCGGTGAGACCCAATCCAACAAGCAATGCAGCTCTTGTAGTAATTTTAAAGTGCTCCAGAAGGAGTTTAAGAGCCACTTTGCCCTCCAAGGCCCAGGGAAGAGGGTGACAAGACCAGGCAACAGGCCCTGAGGGGCTTTCAGCACTTGGACTTTGAGTTTATTTTTTTTCCTCCCCAAACCTGTAAGGTCTGGCAAAAAGAAAGAACCAACAAGCAAACATCTCTGTCTGGGGCAGTGTCACAGGCTGCAAAGCAGTTTGTATTTAGGTTAGTTACACAGACACTTAATTGTTGGTCTCATCCATTATTCACAGGGATGGCACAAGGAACTGATCGAGCGTTAATGGAACGGGTTTATTCGAAGGCAGCTGTGCAGCAAAACCACCTCAGCAGTAACGCAACCTGCTGTCTTCGGCAGTGTTTAAGAGTAGGAGCAGAATTACATACGTTGGGGTAGGGCCCGCTCCGGAGATGGTAAGCAAGGCTGGGCTTTGAGACTCTATTAAACAAACAAAAAAAAAACCAAACGCAAAAACCAACCCCAAAACATTAAGTCACTCCACGGCTCAAGAGTTTAAAGAAAAACCCATCAAAACACAGAATCAAAGCCCACAAATGCTGAATCAAAACACGCCCTCGGGCTGCTGCCGCTTCTGTCAAGCGCAGCCAGGACCAGGCCTTTCAACCCGGCTGGGAAGGGAAGGGAAGCCTCGCCTAGCTCCGCTCCAAGCAGCTGGGGCCAAGGATGGGAAAAAACCCATTAGAGGGATGAAGCCTTTATTACAACTGGCAGTCTTCAAATTCTTGGTCATTAAGCGCTTAGTGCCAGTGCCTTGAGACACAATGCCCCGGCAACTGGACCATGCATGATTTCAAAGTGCAAACTCATTTATTTAAGACACCGGCTTTCCCTGCCCGCTGCTTTTCTGTCAGGCCTCTCCTTCTTCTAGTAAAGGTTGAGTAAACGAATGTACTCGGTCTCCCAGATTAGGAGGGATTTTGGCCATTGCTGCAACGGGAAGGTTGTCACAAGAGAAGGGGATCTTTCCTCCCCTAAAAATTTATACACAGGGATATACCTGAGCAAGAGCAATTGTGGTGCTTTGCTCACCCTCAGCACAGCTCCGGGTGGGATCTCCGGCTCAGCCACCAGACTCTGCTTGAGCATCAGGCAGTTTTAAGGAAGAATGCAGGAGAAATCCCAAAACTGGAGAGATTAATGTGCCAAAACAGGAGGGCCACAGAAGTCACTGGAGGTCCAGCAGTCAGAGAGAGTAAGCCATTTAATTAGATGTAAAGCATGTGCAAGAGAAGCGGCGTGCCTAGAATGTGGGCTGGTGCAAAGAAAGGATCCCCACACCGCTCGTCCCATCCCGGGAGCTTGGGGGTGACTGGACAAGGTAACCCAGGGAGGGTGCTGGCACGCTGAGCACCTCAGCAGAGCTGCGGGCCCAGCTGTGGCCTGAATAAATCAGGAGACAGATAAGGAGGGATACACTAATGACCTAAGGGAAGGGAGCAAGACATTTCGGAACAGAAATGTTATTTATAGTTAGAGAAGATTATCTTTTACCCCTGTTCATTACAGAAAGGGAACTGTCCTACAAGGCAGCTAGCTCAGCAGCCTCACACCACGCAGCCCCAGCTGGGCCGACGACACTCTGACCAAGCAGAAATTCAAGGATAACGCTCTGCTGCCGTTAGCCGCTTTCAAACAAAACTCTCCAAAGAGGACACATCCACTTAGCAAAGGGGAAACAGAGGTGCAAGCAGGGTGCAGGGCCTTCCTCCCGCACCACGGTGCTGCAGGGGACCCTCCAGTTACTTCTCTCCCCCAGCTGCTGGGGTAAGCTACTCCCTGCTCTCTGGCATTTACAATTGAGTTTCTATTTGTGGAAAGTAAATAAGCTGGCACTGTTACTAATTTGTCACAAGACCTGCAAGATCTACACGCTCAGGTTTCCCCAGCGGCCCGTCACGTTCGGATCTGCTCTTCACCTTCCGCAGGGTTCAAAAGGAGCAGCTCCGAGCTGCCTGCTCGCTGATCCCGAAGCCCAAGGGGCCTGAAGCTGTCATTTTTGAAGACTTTTCTCAGGTTGGGCCAAAAGACACTAATCCTTTATGAATCAGCTTAAATGTCCTGATGAAAGAGAGGCTTGGATTTGTCCAAGTGAAATGTACCGCAAAGCTATTAGAAAACTGGAAAGGAAATGAATAATTTTCTCCCTCGACATTGCTGCACTCTGCAGGGCGCTGGGAGGAGCAGGGGGTGAGATTTCTTCAGCTGGACCCTTCCGTTGCCAAGGATTTGTGTGTTAAAACGTGAGTTTCCAGCTTTGCAGAGAACTACCTGAGCAAGGAACAACTCATTAGCTTTCAGAACAGCTTCCCACCTGCCAGACAGGAGGAGAACAAGGTCTCACGCACATGGCTTTGAGAGCAAGCGGTCAATTGAAGCAGCAGCACTCCCAATCAACCTCTTAGCATGAGGCCCCGAGGAAGGCGGGAGAGTGTGCCACCAGTCTGGCAAAGCACGCCGCTTCTCGCACGGTGGAAGGGCAAAGCAATGCAAAAATTAAAAAAAAAAATGATGCAGTCAGAAAGCAAGTGGGGCAAAACCGACCTGGAGTACGTCTAAGCGCTCACTGGGCTCTCTGAGGTACACAGAGCTTTGAGACGGGATCAAACGGGCTCCTTGCGTTCCTCACAGGCGGTCAAAACAAGCACGGAATACCGGAGCCTGAGGAAGTTGGTTCTGGGGTCTAAACCTCAGCCTGGCTTTGTCAGGTCTCTCTCCACTACATCTCTGCTCATTCAAGCCATCAGATTTCAGTATCGCGTACCCGGTACCACGCAGATGTCCTCCAAAGAGGGAAGAACAGTCATTTGACCTATCTTGTGTTTTATCTGAATAAGAGCTGGTGCTCACAGCTGAGTAATTCTGCACTGAATCAGAGAGGAGGAAGAGAAAGTCACCCCTTGCCTGCCTGCAATACCACTGCAGCTGGGACCCGTTGGTACACGAGCCTGCTGGCCCGCACCCCGTGATCGAGGCTAACGGGAACAAGAAAGGCATAAAACTCGCACCGAAAAAAGTCACTGCTCCCTCGTGCACTATCTGCGCTCTTCTAGCACAAGTACTCACCCTGCGTTTAACTTGAATCTTTCCCCAGACCCTTCACGAACAAGTACAAAGCGTCTCCTCGCTCCCACACCATCTGCACGCCCTCCCTTTGCCATTGCCACCGAGCGAAGCCACGGGAGAGAGCTCCGCAGGACGGTGCTGCTGATGCCAGGACACGCCAGGCAGAGAGAAGGGTGCCAAGGGGCTCTCAGCCACTGCTGAACGAGGAGAACTGCTTTCCTGGCACACAGGCACTCAGAGTCCAGGCAAAACACAGCCGGAATGGGGAAAAGGGCTTGTCCTCCCTCAGCCAGACAGCCCCAGCGGGACTTTTTGAAGGAGATTGAGAATTCGGCTGTTTCCTTCCAGTGGACATCTCAACTCCAGCAGTGGTCCCAGCCGGTGAGATCTTCCTGCACGTACACGCAGGGCACAAAGCGGCTAAACTCAAGGTTGCCAGAGAAAAGAAGGTCTGACTCTGGCTGCGAGACCTCTGCCCTTGACAGATACTCCACCGGTCCCTTCTTCCCGTAACACTCCAGCCAATTTAATGGTTTGTCACCCTTCCAAGCCTGCCCGCAGCTTCCCCCAGGACACAGACACATCCGCGGCTGTTCCACCACCAGACACACTTTAGCTAATTGCACGCAGAAAACCACACGGTGATCAGGCTGGTGAGGAGAGCCGTGCTCTGAGCTGCAGTCTAACTTCGTATGGGAAGGGACAGAAGGGATGAAAACACCCAAATGTTAAAAGTAAAACGGTTACCTAGGTAAAACTCTGACTCTTCCAGCAAGAAGGATGTCGATTTTGTGCTCTCCAGCAGAAGGTAACAAGCTGTGACTTGTGCTGAAGTGCCAGAGGAGGAACATGCACACTGCAGGCTGGTGATATTAGCTCAGATGTTCCTTTATGCATCACGGAGCCACCAAATGAGTGTGATCCTCTGTCAGCAGAGATCAGCTCCAGAGGTCGCTCTCAGAGTGGGGGCGGCGTTTAAAGAAACCCCAAAACGTAGCAAAAGCAAACAACAGGACAGTTGTCTGGTGACAGCAAATTTCACGACAGCAGGCAGCACATTTTGAACATTAAGCTTCCCTACGCCCAAATATGAATGCTGACGTGCATCGCTGCCCTGTCAGCGAGACCCCCAGATCGCCAGGCAGAGCCACCAAACCCCGGAACACAGAGCTCTCCGCTCTCATTTATTTCACTGAGGTTCCAGTGATGGTCTACGGGCAAAAAAGGGGATTAAAAGGGGTGTGCGGGGTTTGGTCTCAGCATGTCCCGAGGGCTTTCAGCCACTCCTGCCTGCTGGCGGTGAAGGAATTCAGAGCTCCTGCGCGGGTGCGCTGCAACGCCATTAACGTGTTACTGCCATCGCCCGGAAAACCAGGGAAGAGCTGGGAAGAGCCGTTCGGCGCTGACTGCGAGGTGCTGAGAGCATCCTCCTACACGCACCGCCATCCCCTCCTCCGGGTGCTGTAGCTGAGAGCGACACGAGTCCCTCCTGCAGCATATGGCCGTGGACAGCAGCGCTATTTCCACCCCAGCACCACCCGCGAAACAGCTCCTTCTCTGGGGAAGTTTGGTTTCTCTCCTCTCTAGGATGGGGATGGGAAGTCATCTACAATCTTAGTCACACATCCCTTCCCTGCCAGGAGGTGACGAGGCACAGGCAGCTTCTTCCGTTCTCCGTGGGGATATTCCCGCACTGGAGAAGCGGCTGAGGAAGGTGTCACTGATTTATTTTCCCCCCAGCAACCCACTCGCTCCTATCTGCTGGCCACTTGCTCACCTACACAAAGCCCCAGCCTTTGCTTAGGTTGTGGCAGCACCTGTGCGAGGGTCCAGCAGCAGGAAGAGCCCCTGCGCGGGTACAGATAAGACTTGGAGTCCTTCTGACAGGACAGGTCCCCGTCTGAGCGGAGATTTTTTGCTGCTGTGAGCTGCAAGATCCCCAGGGAAGCTTGCGGGAAGCAAACGCACTACAAAAACCACGGCATTCAGGTGAAATTCAGACCTAGAGACTACGGCTATGCTGGCGCAGGGAAAGGGGCTGACTGAGGTGCCGAGCGGAAACCGCCTCACTGGTTTCTCTAAAACCCGGTCTGAGGCTCTGGGATAGAGTAACTGGTTTTCCAGTTCGCAATTCCAGACTCCCAGGTTTCTTCCCTGCAGGAGCCTGTTTTGGAAGCCCAGTCAAATAGGTCACTGGTGGCCAAGTCTTAAGTAGAGCAATAATAAGTCCTTGTTCCAGGAAGTAATTAGGCAGCATTACAGGATTGCAAGGGGGAACAGCACACAGGACTCCAAATTCCAAACGTCAAGACACATATTAGGGGTGAACTCACGCAGACGTACACAGCACGCGGCAGCCAAGGTCACAGGGACGCGCTGGCGTCCTGCCTGCCCGGCCAGCGTGCTCGAGTAGCGACACACAGAGTTCAGTAAGCGCCGAACTCAGAGAGCAGCACAAACCCAGTAACCCCACAAATCCCATTTATGTCATCAACAGAAGCCCTGTCTGGTTAGCACGAGGGTAAAGAAATAATTTCAGAAGAGGCAGCTAAGTTATCACAGGCAATTGTTTCTAGAAAAATCCACACAAGCAGAACACAGATTTGTCTAACGCTGAGGTAGGACAACATCAAAAATCAAATAACCCAGAAATGAGCGCTAAAGTTGCTCTGTTTCTTGAGCAACAAGGCAAATGCGCACCCAGGCCAGAGCGAGCTGGTAAGAGCAAACCAGAGAGAATCTTTTGAGACACACACGTCCTGATGTGTGGCACACCAAGTTAGGGAGGACAAAAAAGGCTTTGTAATCCTTAACCTTGCTCATTTCTTTTTCCTTATATTAAAAAAAAATATCAAAAAAAAAAAAATCAAAGAAAAGTTAAGAAAGAAGAAGAAAGAAAAAAAAGCTAAAGAACAGCTTGGTCAAAAATCAAGCCCTACAGCTGAGTCCCTGATCTTTCACTTAATTCAATTTTAAATGATTCCAACAATAAAGCTTTTACTGCCTCCCTCGGGAAGCCAGCTCTAAGATCCACCAGATTTCTGAATTACACATCAAAGCTTACACTGACTCCTACACTCGGTTTCTTTTAGCTTCCAGAGAAGCCACTAGTTCCAGCTCTTCTGCCCAAAAGTAAGCGCAGGATAATGTGTGGAGAGACAGCGGGGGGGGCAGAGGAGGAGAAATGACCCTTTCTGAGCAACCCTGGATGTCACGGGCTCAGCAAAGGACCGGCTAGAAGATACCCTTCTACCTGACTAGCCATTCACCTTCCTCTGTTCCTTCCTCATCACGTGTTTGTCTTCATCCTTCCAGTAGGCATCTTCCAGCTCCTGCTGACGTTTGGCATCGGCTGCTGCCTTTGCCTCAGCTTTCCTCGCGCGGGCAGCAGCCGACTTGGTATTTTCACCTTGGAACTTCTTGGGCATCACTCAAGGTGCTCTGAGGAGAAGAAAAAGAGGTTCAGATCCTTGCCCTGGACAGGATCTCGGGTTCACCATCGCCCCAGGAAGCGGGAACAGCTGGACTTAACACCACAAAACCCCCCTTTTCTTATTGCCTCATACTATTTCGAGATCCTGGGCAGAACAGAACGAGCAATCTCTCAGCTCACCCAGCAGGAACTCCGCTCACTCCACCCCAGGACAGTCCCTCTCATGCTGCAACGACACGACAAATCGGGCTGCTGGGTTCCTGGTACTGAGTCAAAATCACCACGGCCCTGCAAACCAAAATGCTCTCTGCTGCTGAGTCAAAACGAAGCTGGGTGCTGTCATTCTGCACCAGCAGGCTCCGAGGGGAATTCGCTGCTGCCAGCAGAGCAGGATGAAGCAGCACAAACGCTGTATCACACCCCCTGAGCGTACAGAAACGCAGCCCCATGGCCGTGTTTAACTTGGATAAAGACCGCACAGATGTGCCGTATCAATTTGCCCTATGCCGTCATGGCAGGAAAAATCCTAAAAGCCAGGCACAACAGAAGCCTCAGAACTAACTAGGCAGGAACAAAGGGCCTTCTCCTCAGCACGCCGCCTAGGCAGACACCGCGTTCTGGATCCTAAACCTTCACTTTTAGGGGCAAACAACTACTTGCTAAACAAACCAAGAAACAACAGAGAGGGGCTGATGCTTAGGGCTGGCTGCTCGAGTCCCGAGCTTTTCAAAGCCTGGGCTGGATGAAATCCCTTCTGCTCCCCCATACGTGCTCTGACCCTTCTTGAAGAGCTCGACCTGGGCTGGGCCGCGGGACAGCACCACGCCGGGTGGGAGGGCAGAGATCGCCCACCCCAGGCCGATCGCCCACTCCCACGGCCGTCAGGGCCCGAACCCGCTCCGGGTCCCGCACCCAGAGCCAGCCCCTGCCCCGAGCTGCCCACCCAGGGGCCGGTGGGCCGACCCCCTCCCCTGGGCAGGGTAAGCAGAGCCCCGCTCCGTGCCAGCGTCCCCAGGCCCGAACCTCGCCTTGGGGCCCA
>VXBL01007418.1:0-58689 GCA_013400195.1 Aramus guarauna
TTCTGCACCCAGCACCCCCCTCGCCCTCATCACCCGCTGTTCCCTTTTGCACCCAGTGACCCGCGCACCTGGCAGGCCGCACCAGGCACCACGTGTCTGGCACTCTGCACCGGCTGGCACCTATCCTGCACCCTGGCATTGAGCCTCTGCAGCAGCCGGCACCTGTCCCTTCCAACCGTGCCAACTGGGCAGTCCCCCAATCCTGCACCCTTAGGCGTCTCCTTCCCTGGATTCCAGCTCCCCCACGCATCGGGGGGTCCCAAAGGGCTCCCCGGCACCCGCAGCAGGGCTGGGCCAGCCTGTGGGGCTGCTCCCCTACCCTGCAGCCCCCCTGCAGCCCACACCACCGACCCCTCTTATCACCTGCCTGGGATACGGCCACCGCAGGAAAAACGTGCCCAGCCAGGGGCCGAGACAGTTTGGGTGGTGCAGCAGGAGCCACCCCTCTGCCACGGGTGCCCCTTCCTCGGGGCTGGTGAAAGGGGCTGCGTGGAATTGCTGGATGCTCCCGAAGGACGAGGTGGCAGGGTGACACCCGCGGCGGCAGGGACCCCCCCCCGCTCCCGAGACGCGGGGGACGCTGAAGGGTGCGATGAGGGTGACCTGCAGCCCCGCGGGACGCGTGCTGTGGTGCGAGGGGACCTGATGGGCGCGAAGGGGACCTCCTCTACCTGCTGTTTCCTTTTCAGTCATGGGGCAGTCACTGGTTTTGTGGATTTGGAGGCTGGGCTTTGACCTGGCACTTTGCCCTTGGGTCTCACGGTTTCCCCAGGTAAAGGGCTGCAGGTGCCTTCGTATTTTTACCCTTTGATTTCTCAAGACAAGCCCTCTGCAGAGCTGGGAGCCCAGAGCAGCATCACGAGAGCTGATGAGCAATTTTCCTCTTGCAGAACGAGATATAATCCAAAGGCATGACTTTCTCGAGGGATATTTCTGTCAGATGTTTATACCACCTGCTGTGACACCAGCCTTTAGAGATCAGGTTGGGCCCTGCAGCCTCAAAACTCCCTCATTTTCACCCGGCTAAGCTCTGCTGGTTTGCAAGGGGATGCGAAGCTGCTCCTGGACTCTAGGTACTTGTGCTGGCTGGGCTTTCTCTCTGCTTTGCCCTTCCACATCGATGCTGAGCGCTCGGGGCAGTCTGCAGCCGGATGCACAGACCAGCTTTGCGATGCCAGCAAGGCTCGGTGACAAATCCAGGCTGGATTTGAGCCAGCCCTAAAGTGAGGGCTGACACACAGGGGCGTTTCGCAATTCCCTTACGCCCCGGTGAAGAGGCAGGACTTTATTCCAGCAGTTGTTGGGGAGAACCCACGTGCAGAGGAGGTTGCTCACGCTCCCATGAGAGACAAGGATGCTGAATTCACTGCTGAGGCTGCCTGGCTGCCCGAGACGAATGTTGAACGCACAGAAAATAGAGAAACTGAGCTGTGGTTGGATCTGCCTCACAGTGGGTATCTCAGAGCCCCTGACAATTAATGGTGGGAAAGAGTTTCCATCATGTTCTATAAGTCACTGGAAAGCTGCCTTTGTTTTCGGAGACAGAAACCATTTTGTTTTCAGAGACGCTGCAGCTTGCTAAAGATCCCCGCGCTTTCGAAGGGCGGCTGAGGGAGCAGGAATATCGTTGCTTTTTGTAATTACTCCATTGTAGCTCCTCCTCATACCAGTGAAAAATGCATCGTCCCCCAATTCTTGTGTGTAATTTCTGACTGAAGATTTTTTTCTTTTTGTTTTTTTTTTTTTAACAGATTCCAGCCAAGGGAATGTCCCTACACCAGTTTGGAGCTTCCCTCCCAAAACGCCTGTGGCACCTGAGTTGTTAGCAGAGATTGCCTCCTGATAGCATTTGTGTTGCTGCAGTTGCTGCCGGAGAAGCTGTCCATCCGGTGCTCAAACGAAACACACCCCTCACAGCAGAGATGGGAGCTGAGCGATTCCAAATCCGCGCCAGGAGCCACGTGAGCAAATGAGTAAAAAAGGTCCTTTCCATGTACCGGCCCCCCCCCTACCCATTTCCGTTGTCCCCAGCAAGGGAAGGGTCTCACACCAGCCCTGGCAGGGTTGGAGATGTCTGGCAGTTTCCCGCTGGTTTGAACCAGGGGGTCCCAATCTCTGCTCCCCGCAGAGGAGCCATGGCAGCACGCACAGGGGTGCACGAGCCGGATCTGGTCCCCGCAACTGCACCTCTGCAGCGCTGTCCTCCGTTTGGTCACCCCGTGGTCTCCACGCTGGGAGTGTGAGACTGGGCAGAGCCCCTTGGGCAGGAGCCAGCACCACTCCAGGACCTCTCCAGGCCAGAGCATATTTGAAATTCCCGGGAGGTTTTGTTGTGGTTGCTCAACCAAGTTCTTTAAAGGAACTGAATAGTCAGGGCTGCGCTCCATGTTAATGTGGGGTAATGGATGGTTTGTTCTCCGTGTTCCCCGTCTCACGGTTTAACCCCTGGGTTTCCAAAGACCAGCATGAAACGATGTCACTCCTGTGCCCCACAGTGTCCCTGGTGCTCTCAGCCACCAGGTCAACCCATCCCTCTGGTGCTGGGTGAGTTGCTGCTGGGCGGACCTTGTCCTCTGTAGGGTCCCACCTGCTGCTGGTGCTCTCACGAGGCCTCTGTGAGCTCCTGGGACCCCAGTGCTGCCCTTGAGATGTCAAAGCATGCCTTGAAATTTCTCCTTTCTGGGTGATGGCTTGGTCATTCATTACTTGGAGTCCATGAGGATGCTGTTGGAGACTCATCTCTGGTTACATTGCTTGCCTGAGTGGAAAGCTGTTATTGAATACCCCAAATGCTGGATTTTGGCACATCCTGCCCCAATGCTCTGTTCTTCCAAGAATGGATGAAGTGGTGCCCTGCTGCAGCCTGCAGTGGTGTGCTATGTTTGATGGGAACGCCATGCAATGCACTGGCACTCTCCATCAGCTGCCGTGAATTTGGAGCCCCTCGGGTCTCCTTGCCGTTGGCAATGCCTGCGTGTGCTACTATGGCAATGTGCACCGCGTGGTCACCGTGTTTTTTACTCCCTTCAGCCTGGTGAGTTCTCGCAATGGTAGGAAATGGATTACCAGCCTGGGAAACCCCAAGCCAAAAGTACAGTCACGTGGAGAAAGGACTCTTTCTTAACCCTGGGCAGGACCTGGCCTGCCAGGGACGTGGTTCCCAGGAGTCTGCAGCCCAGGGACCCCCGTGCCGGCTCCCTGCCCGGTTGAGTTGCACGTCCAGCAAAGCACAGGGACCCCATGAGAAGGAAAAAAGCAGCTGGGTCCGTGCGAGGGTTTTAAAGGAGGGGAATGAGGAAGAGGAGCAATCTCAGCCCTGCTGAAACCTGTGGCCAAGCTCAGGGCCTTAATCTCAGCTTGGGGCACGGGGAGACCTGAGATTTTGGAGCGATTCCTCTCCTTTGCCTGCTGGGCACCCCATGGCCTTTATGGACAGCGTGAAGCAATTTCCCAGGACACAGCTATAAGCCTGGCACAGCCAGACCAGATCAAACACCCTGCTTCACCCTGACGTCGGGTGAGCCTCAGGACGGGGTTTTGCAATAATGCAGGCAATAGCCCAGCACGGCCGGAGGAGTGCTTGGGAAATAAATACAGGGAGGATGGAGAGATACTCAGATAATGCAGCAATAATGGCCTGATAAGTGTCTTGAACAGATAGAGCTGGTAGAAATTGAGATTGAAAGACAGGAAAACTGCTTAACTGATCATAATACGCATCAGACGGCTGAACCGCGAAACTCCCAGCACCCAATATGGAATCTGAGAGGGGGTGACAACACCCTCTGCCCAGCCATTGGTCTCAGCACCGTTCCTGCGTGCCTCAGGAGACCCTCAACGCAGCTCTCGCTGCCAGCCTGTCCTGACAGCTCTCCTCTTGATAATAAACTAAAAGCACGAGAAAAGTGGTGCATGTCCTGCTATCCAGGGAGCGTGGGGAAAAACTGTGCCTTGGTGCAGTTTGCAGACTCTTCAAGCTCCCCTGCCTGATGGGGAGGAAAGACTTAGAAATGTAAAAAGATGCCATGAGCAGATAAAATCTGTCTCAGACGAACTCAAAACTTCCATTAATGGCTTGTGAGACACCATCAAAGGCAACATTAACTGAGAAGGCAAAGTCCTGAGCCAATGCTTTGACCTTCAGGGTTCTCGTGGAGGCTCTGTGGTCTCTCCAAGAGCCCAGGCACCAGGCAGGAGCCCTGCAGAGACCAAGATCTCCCCAGCAGTGCCCCGCTGGGCAGGCTCAGTGGCACAAGGCAGGGTTGACCTTGCAGGCGTACAGGGAGCTGGCTGGGGCAATGCAGGCACCAAAGGTAGAAGGACATGACTTCCCATCTGGGGGTTTTCCTGCTGCGGGGTCAGGCAGCGGGTTTGTTCCTGGTGCCATGGGAAGGGGCTGTACAAGCAGAGGGTCTCTCACTATTTGTCACTCTTCCAGCTACTCTCTCAGACCTTTCCCCGTAAGAATTTGCTCCTTGCAGTGAGCAGAAGTTTCAACGTGGATGGCTTTATCGTGCTATTGGAAGTGCCCTGCCAAGTACTCTATCTGGATAGTCTGCAAACACATTGAGAACCACTTAATAAGGGCTACCAGGGCTCAGCAATAGATGATAATTTCTGTCATATTGGGCTTTTTTGCACAGTGGGACATGCCTGGTCTGCCACTGCATTTGCTACTTATGCCCAGTGAGATGAGGGAGAAGGAGCTGACTTTGGCTGAGTACCCATCCCTGGACAAGGCTGCTTCACTTGCTCACTTACTGCTTTTATAGAGTAAATGGAGAGGGGCAGGAGAGGGGCAGTGAGGATGGGATACGGGGGGGCCTGAGGAACCCCGCTCCTGGACTGATGGACTGATGACAAGACAGGAGAACTGCAGAGTTCAGGATGTAACTTCTCTTTTTATTCAATCATTTCTCCTCCCAAGAGAGCCACAGACCCCGAGCAATGGTCATGAGGGCAAAACCATCGGGCGGCCATCCAGCTGCATTTTGGGGACCGTCGGAGCGGTGGAGGGGGCTCCACACACAGAGCTCTGATCTGGGGATGATCTGGGAGCCGAGTCAAGCTCAGACTCTCTCAGCAAGAGGACTGACCCTTTTTTTCGCTAGATCTCGCCCACCCAGCAGGCCATGTCAGGGCTTGTGGGCATGGGCAGGCGAGGCAGCCCCAAGCTCCTTACCAGTCCTCACTGCCCAACAGGGAGTGCAACGCCCATCAGCTGAAGGCCAGCTTGGAATAGCTTTAAAATGTTTTACAGAACACTTCCATTTCTGTGCTTTGTGCCAAAATGTTTCTCCCTCTTCTTCCTTTTTTTCGCCCTGAATTTATTAGTGAACAAAAACCCCAACAAAAACCAAATATTATTTTGTTCCGATTTCAGAAGAAGAATGCAAAACCCCCACCCTCGTGTAACAAAAGGCAATTGGGAACATGTCGCTTGCAAAACTGCAGATGCTCTTAGGCCGAGAGAGTTGGGGTGGTTCAGCCTGGAGAAGAGAAGGCTGTGGGGAGACCTTAGAGCCCCTTCCAGTACCTCAAGGGGCTCCAGGAAAGCTGGAGGGGGACTGGTGCCAAGGGCAGGGAGGGACAGGACAAGGGGAATGGCCTGAAGCTGAAGGAGGGGAGATGGAGATGGGATGTGAGGCAGAAATCCTTCCCTGTGAGGGTGCTGAGGCCCTGGCCCAGGGTGCCCAGAGAAGCTGTGGCTGCCCCTGGCTCCCTGGCAGTGTTCAAGGCCAGGTTGGATGGGGCTTTGGGCAACCTGGGCTAGTGGAGGGTGTCCCTGCCCATGGCAGGGGGGTGGAACTAGATGGGCTTTGAGGTCCCTTCCAACCCAAACCATTCTGTGATTCTTTGAACCTCTCCTATTTTAAGGCTGTTGAGAAGGTATTGGCCAACGGTGGAGAGGAAACCAAGCCATGTAATGGATGTAACCAACTGTGCACATTGTACTAAATCATCCAGGTGTATCTTTAGCAGGAAGAGCATTGCGGCATGTGTTTGGAGCAAGCCCAGCCCTGCACACGGCGCAGCCTCTGCCCACAGATGATACAAAATCAGGAGAGAGGCTCTGTTTATTTGCAGGGTAATTGTACCAGCTCTGCATCTAACAGGGTAAATACTTCTGTGCAGCTAAAAGGCAAACTGCGTTCCTCTTGCTCACCCAGCTTCAGTTCCTCCACACGGCTTGCTCTTCTGGTTGAGGATAAAACGTTGCACGTTTTGAAAGCCAAAGCTTCTTTCCAGGGGTGAAATCTGCCTCGAGCCAGCAGCAACGGCCACCTTGAGCACCCAACTGAATCTCTCATGTGAACCCGCCAAACCCTGCTCATCCCCAGGGTCGCAAGGCCACGATCCCCATAGGTTTGCTTGGCTGTGCTTATCCAGGGATGCTCATGCTGCTTCTGTGTGGTCTGGCGGCAGCAGGAGCGGTTTTGGTGGAGGTCTCCTCGTGTCTGGTGCAGGAGAGGTTGGAGCGGGGAGCCAGCAGCCCGGTGGGAGCCCTGCACTAGTGGCCTCCTGCCTCCGGCAGCTGGGAAGCGTAAAGCGCTAGTGTTTGATGGAGGAACTGGTACTGCTCGCTTGTCTGGATCATCCCGCCTCTGCAAGGGAAAGGCAGGTCCTGCTGACACCTCACTGAAGCCCACAGCCCTGTCCCCGGCTCCCTGGTCCCAGGGCACGAATAGTCCTACTTCACCCGCCACATCCAGGTACATCTGAAACAAGCACCAGAGCTGCCCAAATAGTATTTGGACTGTTCAAAATGCGCATTAGAAATTGATCTGGCTCTAATTTTTACTGGTACTTCTCCCTGAAAACTGGTATGAGGGGAAAACTCTTAATTTAGTGGCTGAGCTGGAAGGAGCAGACCGGCTGCCAGGTTCACAGCTGCTCTCCTCTCCCTCACGTCCTCAGTTCCCCAAAGCTACAATAGCCCTGACAGCAAAAACATCCCAGCACGGGGCAATCGTTTGCTGTCACCACATCTGCATCTTTCAGCAACCCTTCTGGTTTCAATGAAAAATTGTCCCCGTGTCGCGATACTCGTCCCCGCGTCCCTCCCACATCCCTCCTCCCAGGCTTGGGAGCCAGCAGGACCCTCCAAGGAGCAGCCTGCCCTGAGCACCCACCTGTCCATGCGGAGACGGCACACGATTCCCAGGATATCCACCTCCCCTTTGTCCTTCAGCTCCTGGCACCCGATCCTGGTAGCGATAAAGCAGCCTGTCCGGCCGATGCCGGCGCTGCAGGACAGACACAGCTGTGTTGAGCATCAACAACATCCACTGCCTGGACCTTAACCTGTCCAAGCTGGACATACTCCCGGATTGGTTTGCTGCCATAATTTCTCCCTAGAGGGCTGCTGGGGTCCTGGTCTTTCTCAGCCAGGCGCCAGAAGACATGGGCTGGCATCATTCTGCCGTGGCAAGGGGGTCTTGCCATGTTGCACGGCCCAGGTGAGATCGCTCTGGAAGCACAAACCCAGTCTGTGCCCCCCGTCCCTGCCCAGCACAGGGGTCTCTGCAGCCCCTTCACCTCCCCTCCCAGCACCGAATGGTTTGCCCTGGGGTGGCCCAGCCTGCAGCATTACGCACCGAGTGTTGCATAGGGACAACCAGGTGCTCTGCTCCTCTGACCCCAAATGCACTTAGCAGTGGGAGAAAATACACGGAGGGCACCTCCTCCAGGAGGGCTCTCCTGAAAAACAGCTTCGCAGCCAATCCGCAGGCCGTGCTCAGTGGCAGAGGAAGCAGGAGCCTGAGCCACGGTTCTGCCATGGGTCTGGTGGCTGGATCTGACCCTGCAGAGCTCTTCTGCTCCCACCTTGCCGTCCGCAGACCCAGGTGCGAACCCAATTTCTTTACATGGCAGTATGCACCACACTAATGCCACCATCCTGATTCCAGGACAGGAGTTGCTGGTTGAATAACTCTGCTATGGGGATGCCGTGCCCTGGGATTTCTGCTCTGCAGTTCATGAGCATTCACATGTGGGATTTTCTCCTCTGGCATTTGCAGACTGACCCCAAGGTGAGGGACACACAGGGTGAGGGGAAAACTCTTACCTGCAATGCACAACGATGGGCCCTGGGCTGGCTGCAGCCTGCAGAGTTTCTTCCACCTTGGACACCAAGTGCAGCAGGGGCTTGGCTGACTCGGGCGTCTGCTGATCCGGCCAGGAAGGAAAGAGGATGTGTTTGACATGGCGGCATTCACCTTCAAGCTTTTCCAGCACAGAAAAAAGAGAAATCAGGATGTGGGAGCACAGACTCGCTGGGCTGGGCCATATGAAGGCATGGAGCCCAGCTCAAGCAGATGCCAGGCAGCCTGTGACCATCTCATCTGCTCCCCTCCCGAACCCCTCTTTGAGCCTCTGCCAGACACCCAGGAGAGACCCCTGGGCCAGGGACACTGGGAAGTGTCCCATCCCAGAAGACGGGAACAGATACGAGTGTCCCAATACTGTTCCCACAGTCCAGGCAAAGCCAGCAAGATCCTTTTGGCTACTGTCAGCCCAGGGTGACTATGGAACGCCCATGGGGCAGAGCCCAATGGCACAGAGCGAACAGCGAAGGGCTAACAGAGCAGCTGTCCCCAGCTGACCCCTCTCCTCCTCCCTTCAGGGCTGGGTCCTTCTCCCTGTCACCCTTCTTGGGCAGGCAGGAGCTCTGCAGACCCCTCCTCTGGCAGGGGTCTGACGAGACCCGGCTCTCTGAGCCATGAACGCTCTGCTCTGCTGTGTCACAGAGCGCTGCCATCCCACTAGAGGGGTCACTGCCAGACCCCGCTGGGTTCCCCCTCTGACCCCAGGATGGAGCTCGAACCCACCTGGATGGAGAGATCCCGGACCACGTACTCCACGCACTCGCTCACCCCCTGCACGCAGATGCTGAAGGGGCCGTAGGTGCCCTCCTTCTCAGGCCAGTAGTGGACACATTTCTGAAGGAACAAGGCAGGGTTTGTGGCTGCGGAGGTGCTCAAGGCACACGTGAGCTACGCTTTGCTCGGTGCTCTTGGGAAGGGGCATCACGTGGGGAGGTGTGGGGGAGCGGGGAAGGTGGATGTGGAATGACACAGAACACAGGCTAAGGACAGGATAGATCTCTCTCTCCCCACATCTGCTTCCCCTGCACCCTTTCCCATGGCCCATGGCTGCACGGCTGTCCCCAGCCCCACAGGAGCTGTGCCTGGGCCAGTCCACGTCCTGCCAGACCCAGGAGGACCGAGCCTGCCTGGTGGAGGGCGTAGGGATGCTGCGTCAGCCAGGGAGAGAAGGGAGAAAGGATGCGGCCAGGAAAGAGAGGGTGAGTTCTGCCAGGCCAGAGCTCCTTGGGTGGGGAGCCAGGGATCCCAGCCAAGGCACAGGGTGGCAGCCAAGCAGGGCACAGCACTGCCAGCTCCCATCCCAGCCTGGATCCACCGGCTGGGAGCTCCCGACCCCGGAGGAGAGCTGTGCTCAGGGCCGGAGGGACACTACTGACCACTGCCTCTGCTCCCTCTCCCAGGGGTTGCCCTAATCTCTTTATCCTATTATCCAGCTGGCAAAGTGTGCCCAGAGCACAAGAGGCCACGTGAGGAGGAGAGACTTTGCTATGGATGGGGCCAAGGCTGCAGCCCTGGGGCTCTTCTCCTCCGATTGATCAGGGGTACCCTCTGAGAGCAAAGCAGAGAAAGCAAGCGGGCGCTCAGCCCCCGTGCTTGGTCTCGCATCACCCTTTACTGTTGTTATCACCCCGCTCTTTGCTCCTGGCTGGGGTGCTGCCCCCAGGCCAGGGGAGGGACAATGGTACCTCTTTGCGCTCCTGGAGCTTGGTTATCATGACGATGAGGGGTGCCTCCTCCTGCCACACCATCTCCCAGAAGTCAGTCACAGTGTTCAGCATGGGTCCCTGGGTGGCAATGTACTCCCGGGGCCGCCCTGCATAGCCCTGCCAAGCACATGGTCCATCAGTGATGCTGGGGAGGACCCTGATGTATGAGGGGAGGCTCTCTTCAGGCCACCCCAGCTCCTGTGGTGCTCATCTTCCTCTACAGGTGAGAGGTGGAGCCATGCAGGCTATTTCCTACTAAATCTGTCCTTGAAATGCTTTTATAGACCTGATCAGGAACTACAAGATATCCTCTCCATCCTCCTGGTCCTACAAGCCAGGAGCAAGCCCATGGAGCAAGACGTGTACCCAAGCTCCTTGCAAGCATCCCCAGGTTATTGGTGTGACTACAGCCAGCGTGATGGATGCCTTGGCGAGCCACAGCTCATGCAGGGAGGGCACTTGTCCCCGGAGGCACTTCCCCTTTTTTTTTTTTAAGTCATCAAGCTCCACTCTGCTGGCAGCTGGGATAGTCCCAGCTAGGTCCCACCAGTCCTGGCTCCCCACCAGGCTCAGGAGGGGACGTGGCAGTGCCCAGCAGCGGGAAGGCTTGGTCTGGGGACGCCTGGAGGGGTGGTCAGCACAGGCCCTTGCCCTACCTCTGCCCCAGGCTCTGTTTCACAGCTCCAAGCATTCTCTGCCTTCCCCAGTATAAAATTGCCAAAGAAATAGAAAAGTTTGGAGGTGTTCTGAGTCCTGCCCAGCTCCTGCTTGACACCATGGCCTCTCCCACAGAGGGGAGAGCACGCAGCGGCAGCAGGCAGGAGCTGGAGGGCAGGCAGAGGCAGAGGTGTGGGAAAGATTCTCCCAGGGTCAGTAACCTGCTACTCCAGCTCCCGGCTGGAGATGCAATTTGGCAATACAGCAAGGAGTCAGGGACCCAGCTGAGGATGCCCTGGGGATGCTGGGGGAGGCACTTACAGTGCCCACAGCTTTTGAAAAAATGAGTATGCAGCACTCTGGGCAGAGGTTTATGGCTTTGTCAAAAGATATCTCAGTTAAAAATGCACTCAAACCCCTGTGATTTAATCCAGATTCCCAGCAATCCTGTTAACAGCTTGGTCACACAAGAAGTTGCAGTGGCCCAGCCAAGGGGCACGAACATTTTCAGGAACATTTTGTATAGCCCTTTTGTCATGCCTTAAGATTCTTCTTTTTTTTTTTTTTTTTCCTCTAGAAACATAATTTTCCATTCAGAAGGAGACTTGAAGACCTGGTGGTGTCAACACTGGAAATTTCCCCCTCCTGCTCCTCGTGCTCAAAAACATGTCATGGGGTACAGTCAGCAGGAAAAAACATTCAGTCCCAGGTGGGCACTGATGTGCTACCTGCAGAGCTCTTCCAGACTTGCCGTGCCTCCCAAGCATGCCAGAAGCAGGCTGGGTTGCTAATTTGCTGATGTGCTCATGAATTCCTGCACCGTGATGCCCTTGGAGAGGTAAGTGGAAGGAAGGGGTCAGGAAAAACCAGCTCCACACAGGGATGTGTAGCCATACGTGTGCTCAGGTGTGTGAAATAGGGATGGGCAGTGTTTGTGCATTTTTGTTAGCATTCGTGTGAGACAGAGAGGATGCCACATGCTCTAGGTACACCCTGATGCATGTGGACAGGGTGATGGTGGCACTGGATGTGAAGCTACACATTGCCAGGCTGCTTCGGGAAGACTACTCTAAAAGTAGTCCTCTGCTGCCCATGTTCAAACCCTCATTTGGACCAGCCAGCCTACCAGCAGTTCTAGGCACGGTGCTCCTGTGTCCAAAGTCAGACTTTGACCCTCACCATGGGATGCTGGCAGATCACACCGCTGCTGTCTTGGTGGATCATACCCACGAGCACCATCAGATAAGAAATGCTACTAAGTGCCCTCCACCTCCAACCTGCACCCTCAGAACACCTTGTAGGGGTCTGTCCGTCATACCAGAGGGCACTTTTGTGGGCTACTTTTCTGTCCCACATTCCCACGCTCTCCTCACTACCACACAGCCAGAGTGGCTGCAGATCCACCTCTGCTTCCCAGTGTCCTGGCCTGTCCCAAGGGGAAGGATGCTGAAATGAGATGAATTGCTCAGAAAGAAGCCTACCAACCAGGCGAAGGTGGTTCCTGGCTGACACAAGAGCCTGTTTCAGGGTGACGTATGGTTCAGCACAAGTAAGACTGCAGGCTGGAAGGGGTCATTTGCACAGGAGAATGATTATCATAAATCAGGCTGCCTGAAGTAACACCCTTGGTCTGGGGATTTCTCAGTCTCTGGCAAAGGACCCCGTCAGATGTCAAAGTTAAGTCATGCCCTCCCCTTCCTTAGCTTTCTTCTTGGGAAATTGCAACAAACCTGCTGAGCAGAGAGGAAATTCCTGGGTGTGTAAGGGTTAAACAGCACTGGGCTGCGATGCTGTGCTGACATGGGTCTCCTCCTGTGGCCTTGCCATGACTGGTGCATGAGTAGCATATGGAGAAGCCACTGCGAGGCAGCCCGTGTGGGTGCTCAACCTGCCCGAGCAGCGGGAGCCGAGAGCAGCCACCTCGTGAGGCTTTCCCACCAAAAGGGACGGTGTGTCTGCCCATCTCTCCAGCTCAGAAAGGGGTGGCAAGTTCAGACTGCTACCCCAGGGCAGGCACAGGACAGTGAGTGGCTGTCGGTGCCCGAGCACGCAGGTCCCAGCACGGCACCCGCAGCACCGAGGAGTTTGCAGCCTGACGCCCCGTGAGCTGCGGGCTGCAGGACTGGGAGACCAGCTGCTCTCCAACCAGGCAGGGCACTCACCGTGATGTAGTTGGCATTTATGTAGCTGTCTTCCTCCTGGTTCCCTGCCCTCCTGAGACAGACCCGGCTCTCAGGATCTGAAAAACATGGCAGGCATTGCCCCAGGGACAGTCTTTTCAGAGCTTGCCCCTGCCCATCCTCCCTGCCTCAGCTCCAGCAGCTGGAGACCGAGTCCTCCCAGCTCCATGCCATGCTCAGAGCTGTCAGCACCCTCCCTTGGCATCTTATTGCCCCACTTCGCCCTCCCTACCATGGCAGGACACATCCAGCCATGCTCAAGCCTGCCTGTACCAGATTGAGCATGTGGGGTAACTCGCCCACCAGGCGATGACCCCCCCCAGGGCCTTCCCACAGTGCCTGACTAGAGCCCAAACAAGTCCTCCTATGATGTTCTCAGCCTTTATACCCCCAGCAACATGCCCTTGGGACATGCAAGGCCCCCATGGTTGCAGGGAGCAACCCAGGCTGGGCTCTCGTGTGCTGCACACCCTGGGAATACCCCCCAAGGAGTAGCTCCCCATGTACCACTCCGTAACACAGTGTACACCCCTTGCAACACAGCACCCAGCTCTGCCAGCATGGGGAGCAGGAACAAGCGTGGCAGGACCACCAAGAGCATCCAGAAGTGCCCACCCCAGTGCCAGGGCTGCCCTGAGTCACCCCTCTTCCATGCACTCCCCCCTCCCCACCCTCCTTTCCCTGCACGTGGCACCCGGGAAAATGTGAGGCAAAGGGATGCAGTGACACATACTGGGGAGGATGGTTTTGTATCTGTCCTTGGAGGCATGTCCAGGGATCTCCAGCTCCTCCGGACTGACAAAGTTGGGTGGGATTTTCTGCAGGAGAGAACGTCTGTGAGGAAAACCTCATTGCTGCTGCTTATGTCCCCTCGTCGTGGCAGAGCTGGGCCCCCAGGCAGTGAGAGGCTGACCCAGGGATCTGGCAGCATCACCAGAGATGTCAGCTCCTGGGATGAGCCCTGTCCTTACCCCAGATGTGGTGGGACACCTTCCAGAGAGGCCTCCTAGGGAGAAGAGCTTGACATGGGAGAGCAGGGACAGGCTTTCCAGGGACACAAGGGGGACTTGTGTGCACCAGGGAATGGGCAGCCAGGGGATACTCAGGGCACCCCTCATCCCTGTTTGCCCACATCACCTTCCCTGCCACCAGTGCTGTGGGGTGCAGCTGGGTTTGGAGTCTCCCTTGGACACATCCACCCCTGCCAGTCCCCCCCGCTGCCAGCCCCTGCCAGCCCCCGTGTGAGGAGGGAGAGGGGAGAGGAGAATCCCACCGAAAACTCCTCCTGGAGCTGTGTCAGGCTCTGGGCGCGTTGCTGGAGCTCCTCTCTCCTCAGCACGTGGCTGGACGTCCTCAGGAACTTCAGCGTGATGTCCCGAGGTGTACAGACGGGCTGGATGGGCTCCACACTCCCCAGTGAACTCATGTCCAGCATCAGTGACACGTTGGAGCCCCTCCTGCAAGGCAAAGGGGTCCCTGGCTGACCCTCTGCCATCTTGGGATGGGAGGGCAGCCCATCCCACCGCGTCGTCAGTTAAAACCACTCCACACTGAGCAAAAGCCAGGCAGGGAATAACATAGGATGAAGACCAGGGTGTAGAGGAACAAGGAACTAACTGGTCATTTGGCCTTTCTGATGGAAAGCCCGCAAGGTCTAGATTTGGCCCAGGCTGGGCTGAGGGGGGAGTCAGGGCTGCCTCCACACTCTGCAAAAGTTGGCAGGCAGAGGTCTGGCAGGGCTGGGCTCGGGCAAGGAAGTTTGGGGGGGGGCAAGGCCTGGGGGTGAGCAGTGCCTTGGGTACCCGCTGTCTGGGCTGAGATGGGCAGCACAGGGTTTGGGCTGCAGGCACCATCCAGCCACGCTCACCTCTCCTGAAGACGCACGTGCTTCTTGGCAGAGGGACTGGGCTTGTCTGTCTTGTCCATGTCTGCCCCAGCTGCCTGGGCTGTCAAGCTGCCGTTATGAACTCTGGAGCACACCAAACAGGCTTGTACCATGCTGCGGCATCCACAAAGCCTTTGTCCTGAAGCGCAGAGAGTGGACGTGGGGGACCCTCAGCTCCCAAGGAATCAAGGAGCCATCGGAGGAGAAGTGGCTGGAAAAGACAAGGCAGATCTGAGAGATACCATGAGGCCAGGTGGATCCCCTGACAGATGGTCCTTAAGCAAGGCACGGGTTTTGGGTCCTCAGATGCCCTGGAACCAGGAGCCGCATGTGGCATAAGGAGAGCTCCCAGCACGTTCACCCCCAGCCTGCCTGCAGCACTGCAGCCCACGCAGCACCCACTGGTGACCCTGGGCATGACACCTGCTTGCACCCAGTGGAGGATGCCCACACCCTGTGCTGCTGGAGCGTGGTCTGGTTTTGAGGGAGCCCAAGATGCTCTCCACCTTCACGGGAAGGACATGCTGCTGTGTGTTTCCAGTCCTTCCCTGGCATGGGGAAGGGAGAGTGGTGGGGAGGAGTGAGAGCTGGGACCCGCATGAGCACAGCAGCGTTTGGCAGGTGAGACGAGGTGGGCTGTAGGCACCACGAGGAGCCTGGCCAGTTCCTGCTGTTGGGAGACATGGGGCCAGGTACCCTCAACAGCCTCATGGCTCTGCTGAGGGAGGGATGACCCTGGGACAGCCTCCTCCGTCCCGCAGGTCTCAGAAACCGTCAAGAGGAAACTGCTTTATCTGGGTGGTTGAGCAAGAGGCGATGGGGTAGCTCAGCTGGAGGAGGGTGCCAGGACTCCCCTGCCACTGGCCCCAGGACAGCCCCTGGCAGGGACGGGGAGATGTGGGTGATGCTGGTTCACCTCTGGGCAGAGCTCCTCACGCTGCAGGCAGCACCCTGAGATGATGAGGCTCCGTCTCATCCCCAGCTCCCTCCATGAGGAAGAGATGGACCCAGACAGGCAGGGGATGCTGTGGAGTCAGAGCTCTCAGCAGGCAAAGAGTTGGGTGCCAGGTCCCACATCAGCTCGGGGACGTCCTGCAGAGAACTTGGTCCGCGCCGTGGCCATGCCGTTTAGGAGCACAGCTGGGGCAGGAGCTTTTCCCCATGACTCCCTGCTGCCCAGCGGCATTTCGGGGGGTGGCAATGCGGCTGCTGCCACGCGCACCATCCCTGTGCCCCACGCAGGGCACCCTGAGGGGCCTCTGCAGCCAGGGTGTCCCCAGCCAGGCAGGGCGAGAGCGGCTGCTCCCCAGGAGCTGCAGCACCGGGGGAGATCCTGGCCAGAGACAGCAGCAGGCTCCAACCCCAGCAGCCGTCCCTCGCACACCGGCCAGGAAACACCTGGGAGATGCCCCCAGCCAAGCCCTGGGCAGACAGGAGCGTCCTGGGAAGAGCCACTGCTGGGGCGTTAGCAGAGAGTATCCCCATCACCCTGCCCAGCATCCCAGCCCTGCCCGGGGCTGCTCAGCAGCGAGCGTGTGCCCACCACCCGTGGGCACCGGGGCCCAGCACTGCCCGGCGGGGGTCCTCTCTCCAGCGGGTGGCACGGACAGGCTGGGGGGGCTGCCTACCTGCTGCCCCACGGCGTGGGCTCCGTCGGTCCCGGCACAGGCCCGCAGGCGCTGCGCGTGTTGGTCTAACACCACGGTTTGAAAGTGTTCAGGAAGCTGCTTATCAAAGGAGCTGCTGCCTCTGCCGCTTCCTCTCCCTCCTTCTCCCCCACCCTGCCTGCCGCCCACACACATACCGGCCACATCGCCGCAGCTTGGCTCCGCTGGGCCGCCTGCAGCCCCAGCCCCGCTCCCCGCCGGTGAACCCCCGTCCTGTGCCTGCGGGCACAACTCTTGCCTCCTCCAAAATCCCGGGGTGCCTCCAAGGTCATCTCTGGCAGGGCCAGTGGGGTGTGCTCGGTGGCCTCTGTGACCGGCCGTGGCCTGTGCCGATGCCAACCCGTGGGGCACGGAGGGAACGGGCGAGACCTGGCCGTGAGGCTGGTGCTGCTGGCAGGAGGGTCGAGGTGGGACGCTGCGTGTGGTGCAGTGGTGTTGCTCTGGGGACAGCAGACCCCACCTGCCCCACAGGGAGCCAGGATGAGTCCTCCCGTCCCTGCCACGCTAGCCGTATCCCCTTGCCCGGGCTGTGCACCAGCTGTTCCCCATCGCGCTGTGTGGTCCCCATGCCACCCCTAACCCATGTCCCTGTGGGTGCTGCTCTGCACCCAGGACCATCCCTGGGCACCTCGAGGGAAGACGTGGCGTCCCCCTCCCCAGCAGGGCAGGTGAGGGGGGTGTATTTGGGGTGAGGGTCCCTGGAGGGTCTGGCTCAGGTACGACGGGTCTGCCTTTGGGGCACTGCACATCCTTCCCACGGATGCCCGTTGTGGCAGCCCTGCCGCTCTTCCTGTTTGTCATTACCCGGGCCCTGCACACAGACACTGCAGGCTTCCTTCCTCTTCTGCCCCCACCCCGCTGCGCTGCAGTGGCTCCCACTGCGTCCCCACCAGCCACCACGGACCCCGCATCCCAATCCCACATTCCCCCTCCAGCCACCCCGCTGGCTCCTGGACCCCCGAGGAGCCCCCCACCATGGGCCACCTCCATCCCAGCTCATCGCGAGACCGGGCTGTCCCTGGGATGTGCAGTGCTGGCTGGAGAGGTGCGTGGGCCACGCATGTACCTTTGTTGGCTGGGACCCAGAAGGACACCCAGGACAGAGCCCCTGGGAATGACACCTGACCTCCTTTGGCTTTTTCTTATCCAGAAAGCACTGATGAAGACTGAAGGGACTGTCCTGGCCAGGGGCACTCATCCAGGATGGAGGGAATGCAGGAGGGAACCACAGATGAAGTGCTAGGATGTGCCATGGCCCAGGCTCCGAGGGGCAGAAAAATCTGCACTGCTGGGACCTCCTGACCCCTACATGCGTCTGATGGTGCATGAATGGACCTCAGCGTACTTCCAGTGGCCAGCACAGCTCTTGTTCCTCCCCTCTGCTGAAGCACCAACAGGCTGAGACATGAAACGGAGGTGCGTTTGGGGAAGACAGAGCATGGGAAGCCACAGCCTAGTGGAGACCCCGAGCTCAAAAGACAAGGTGCTGGTGCAAAATGAGGTGTGAGCCTCTGGTGGAAATAGACTGGACATGAGGGAGACCAGGACCAGACAGAGCAGGAACACACCGCTTGACCCAGGGCACTTTTCATTTCTCAGTGTCACTCCTGCAGCAAGCTTTTCCCCTCCACAGCCCGTTGCACCCACCCATGCGGCTGCTGCCCGTCTGGGAATGGCACGTGCACCTCTGCGTGTGCACCCGCGGGAGCACACGGGCAGGATGCACACCCACACGTGCAGAGTGAACATCCCTGTTTACACACTGGTGTCCACTCATGCAGGTGAAGGGCATGCAAATACCTCTCTGGCCTCTGCAGAGTAGTGAAGTCCCAGAGGTGCTCGGTACTTCTGGCCACCTTTGCACCCCAGCCTGGAAGATGATGCTGCCACCCCACTTCTCTTGAGGGACACAGGCTGGGTCTGCAGAGGGGTGCAAAAGTGAGCAAAAAGTGAGGAGCTGCTCTGGCCAGCGGTACAAGGGGTTTTGCTTTGCTGTTCAGCCGTGCTCGTCCCATGTTGCACCACCAGCTCTGCATCAGGCTGGCCTGGGGTGCAGAGCACGGGACAGCTGCCGGGTGCTACAAGAAGGAGCTGCTGGGGCCATGGAGCACTTGCTTCGAGGGAACAGGGTGGTCCAGACTGGGGGCAGACCCCCTCCCAGGGACGGTTTGCTGTCAGGGCAGGACCAGGATTCCAGCGCAGCCACCTCTACCACAAGCTGCCATAGGCAAAGAGGAACCAGGCAGTCCCCAGAGGGCAAAGCCCAGAAGGGGATGGGGGGAAGCAACACTGAAGGAAGTGGCTCTGTGGTGGGTCCCATAGGGCCACAGCTGTGCCCCTCGCCATCTTCCCTCCCTCACCTGGCAGGGCAGGAAGGGCCAGGGCCCAGAACAGGAACGTCCTTTGCCCCCAGCACTCCTCTGCTCTCACCTTGGTGGCAGCGCAGGGGTCAGTGCCTGGATCCCTCAAGGGCATCCTTCCCTCTTGAGCTGTCACAGCCCATGTGGAGAGCAGGGCTGCTGCAGGGAGAATAGCGGCTCTGCTGCCAAATCCTTCTCCTGCCTTACTGCAGAAGCCCCAGCCTTCTCCTGTCACCAGAGGCATCCTGCCCACACAGCATCCCCACTGCCCAGCACAGCAAGCAGGGTGGGTAAATGTGGCATTTGTGTTTCAGGAGGTGATGGTGATGCCCAGAGTGGTGCTGGGACAGCAGAGGACTGGTGATGGAGGGGCAGATGCAGAGGGAAGGGTCCCAGCTGTCACCACATCAGCCATCCACCCTGGCCCAACGTGAGGTGCCCAGAGATGTGGCATCATGCCAGGCATGGGATCCCATGTGTCCCCTGTCTGTGGACATTAGGGTCGTAAGTTGGGATATAGGGAATGGAGAGGTTTGGAGGAGCCTTGGAGGTCTTCAAGGGGATGTATGGCTGTGGTTTTATTTTCAGCAAGCACAGCACAACATGTGGACCCTACAGAGTTGGTGCTTTGGGGAGGGAGATCTGGATTTACCTCTGACTGCTACTTCCTGGTTGTTCACTTGTGTTTTACAACTCCACTTCCATGGGGTCATACAGAGAGACCATGTCACTCAGAGGACCTTGACAGCCTTGAGAGGTGGGCCTCTGCAAACCGCGTGAAGTTCAACAAGGCCAAGTGCAAGGTCCTGCACGTGGGTCAGTGCAATCCCAAGCACAACTACAGGCTGGGCAGAGAATGGATTGAGGGCAGCCCTGAGGAGAAGGACTTGGGGGTGTTGGGGGACAAGAAGCTCAACACAACCCAGCAATGCACGCTCACAGCCCAGAAAGCCACCCGTGTCCTGGGCTGCATCCCCAGCAGCGTGACCAGCAGGTCAAAGGAGGGGATTCTGCCCCTCTGCTCCGCTCTGCTGAGACCCCCCTGCAGTGCTGCGTCCAGCTCGGGGGTCCCCAGGACAAGAAGGACATGGAGCTGTTGGAGAGAGTCCAGAGGAGGCCACGGAGATGCTNTGGCTTTAAGGTCATCTTGCACCACGAGCATCCTCTGGCCGTATCCTCATAGTCAGTTCCCTTTGTGCAAAGAGCAACTCCCAGCTTCAGACAGGGAGTTGTTCTCCCCATTAAAGACCAGCCACTCCTTACTCCCATTTCTGTCCTCCAGCCGTCCAAAAAGGATCCTGCTCTCCCAGCCACCCTGCCCTGCCCCACACACCCCAGCACCTCTCCTCACCCTCTCCAAACAGCAGCGTAGCCCCAAAGTCACCTGAGTCCAGGCAGACAATGAACTAGTACCCAAAACGCAGATGGTGCCCCGTGGTTTCACTCCCCCCAGATTGCCTACCGCACCATGGCCTCGTCTCGCTGGGCCTCCGGCACTTTTGGGTCCAGCACTCAGACAGGGCTGGTCTTGCTCCCGCTGACACAACTGGGAGCTCAGGATGTCCCGCAGGGTTTTGGAAAGCAGCCCATCTCCTTCGCTGCCTAAACATCGCTCATAGGCTTGAAGGTGAAGCAGCTGCCTCGGGATTCAGCAGACTCTGTTAAAACCAGCCGATCAGCTCCCAGCAGTCTGAGAAGGACTATGAAATTAGCCTGAGCATCCCACAGAGCCAGCCACGGGGGACGCAAACAGCCCAGTTACGGCACGGCATCGGGGCACTCTGCGTCACACGCCCGCTGGCCTGGGGACAGCCGGGACCCAGGAGCTGAGTGAAGCACCTCTGCAGATTGCTTTTGCCAGAGGAAAACGTCTCGCTCCTCCAGCTTCCTCCGCGTGAGCGCGTTCCCGAGGACAGTGCCTGCACTCTGTGCCGTGGCTTGAAAACGTCTGCCACGCGCAGCCCATGTCGGCAGGGACCTGCAGGGAGCACAGAGCCCGCAGAGGAGCACTGCACGTGAGCCCAGACCCTCAGGTATCCTGCTGGGATGGAGCTGGTCCTGAGGAGGGAGAGATGGAGGGAGCGGATGTATGACCTTCATCCCCGTTGCCGGTGATGTTCTGCGCAGAGTTTGCTCCTGTCGCTGCCTGGCTCTGGCTGGAAGCAATTCTGCAACTGCTGTTTCATTTTTTCAAGGTGATGATCTTGCCAGCCCCTGCACTCCCGCCCCTCTCCTCAAGGAGAACCAAAAGGATGGTTTATCACCTGGATTTCTTGCTTAACTGGTTTGTTTTTTTCCTTCTTTGAATGACTGCTGATTTCTTGAATTAGATATTCTCCCATATCTCTTGCAAATAAGCTGAGCTTTCCTCCAACTTTGCAAACAGAAAGGCAGAGGCAAAGCAGGAGAACCACCAGCCCCATCTGTGTGGGGCTAGCAATGATGCAGGGTTGTTGCTGCTGTGGGCTAAAGAGGGGTCTGTGGGCACAAGGAACAGCCCCTCTTGGGAAAGCTGCTCTTCTAGCCCAAAGGTGCTTTATATCATCGTGGTTTATTCCTCTCCCCATGTGGGAACAAGCTCTCCCCATTCATTTTTAACTTCACGCATGGAGGATTGCTCCTTAAATTGAGTGGTGAGGGTAGAGGGGATCTAATTCAGCATGTGGGGCCACATCTCCAAGGTGCTGAGACTTTGACCCTTTGCCCAACAAATCGCAGAGGAGAAGCCACAGCGGCACAGCACGAGTCATGGGACGACTTGGCCACCCAGGACACACTTCTGCACCATGAGCAGACACAGCCCCAGCACTGGCAGCAGCATCTTGTCGCTTAGGCTTGTCCTGTACTTCCCCGGCTGCCTCCAAGAGCACTGTGCTTTTGGAAAGGCTGCCTGGAAACCTTTTCATGCCTCAGTTTCCCCTGGGGAGCTAGCTGTCTGCCTTGCACGGGAAGCCTGGTGGGGTGGCAGCAAACGGTGGCTTGCCCCAGGCCAAGAGACACACACGTGTCTGCTCAGGAGGCTCTAGACTACAGCACCTGCTTGCAAAACACTGCAAGGTGCGTGGGCAGGAAGAAGGCTCCCAGGAACGAAAACCTCCCCCAGCTACTCTCCATCCCCAGAGCATACAGGAGAAAGCAGGTTCCTATGAAAAAGGAAAAAAAAAAGCCTGAAAATCCTGAATACCAATCATGTTGTTCATATCCTGGGTCCTTTGGCATGCTGCACCCTGTAGCAGCTGGGACCGTGGCACCCCGTGGCATGGACTGAGCCTCGCTGCCTGCCCCAGCAAAGCTTGGTTGGGTTTGCTTTGCACAGCCCTGCGGTCTCCAGCCCTGGGGCTGTTTTCTCATGGCGTGGGGGCACGGTGACCTCTGGCTGGGTGCAGGGGCCGTTATCAATAACAGGAAACGAATTTGTCAGGAGGGGCAGGAGGGAGAGAGAGACCCAGAAAGAAAGGAAGCGGTTAGAAAGTAGTCACTTCCATTTTTGCTGCAAGAGAGCCTGCGCCCACGCACCATTGGGCTCGGGGGGAAGCAGTGCTGGCTTTCCACGGGCTTATCTGGTCTGAGATCAGCAGTGAGTTTTTCACAAAGAGTGCACAGATCCTCTCCTAGCCCATGATAACAGCTAGAAACAAGATAGTAAACCAGGGATGGTTAAAAATAGCCTGGTTTCAGCCAACGTCCGGTGCACACATAGGTGCAGCGAGTGAAACAGATGCTGAGTTTGTCGCTCCATGGGGGCCAAGTTTCTTAACCTTGCTAAAAACAGCCCGTGCATGTGATGCTGACTGTACCATCTAGCCCCAGCACAAGATAGACCTGTGGATGCAGTACCTGGGGTCAAAGGGCCTTGCTGCTGTGTGGCACAGGCCAGGGAAGATGTGCCAGCAGCTTTTGTGTGCAGTCTTGGAGGTGGGGACGAGCTGGGGTTGCTCAAAAGACCAGTGGTACAGGGCAAAGCTGACCCAAGAGCTTGGCTCCTCCAGTTCCCAGCTGCTGGCATGCCAGCTGCTGCTGCTGGACTGGAGGCATCTTGTCTCCATGCAGATACTTGCATAACTCACACTGGTGGCCTCTTCCTCTTTTCTTGGGCAAACTGTAGAGCTGAGGCCTGTCGGATCTTTTAATGAAAGCCACGTTTTCCAGAGCTTTCCATTCTGTTTTCCTGCACACTGTTAAAAGTATCTTTTTAAGGCACACAGAAAAGCTTTGCTACCCCCTGCAAATGTAAATCCGCTGCCATGTCTTATACAGCCTCCTGCAAGATCCCCCTTGAGCACAGAGAGAGATTCAGCGTCCTCGCTCTGAACCCCATGGAGACAATCCTGTCTTCGAACAGGAGGGCATGTCCTACGGATGGGACCTGCATCCAGGCAGCCAGGATCATGTGAGATACATTGCATGTGCAAATGAGACAAGTTCTCTAAATTCAAGTCCTCAGTCCTGCAGTTTGGCACTAGGTTGTCAGCACCCACGCTTGGCTGATGGTGCACTAAACCACGTCGATCTGCGCCCAGAGGAAAGTTCTTGAGTTGTGGTGCATCTTGCAAGTGCCAGAGCCCCGTGACAGCCACGGCAGGTCCCATCTCTCCAGCCAGAGGAGAGACTCGCAATAGACGTGCAGAGGCAGCCAGAGGGCAGCAATGGGGAGATGATGAGGATCTGCACAGTTGCGGCTCCTCCAACACACAGCCAGACGCCTGCCGAGGCAGGGCCGTGCATGCCTGCAAGTACGTGGGCCTGTCTGCTCTTGGAAGCTGTTCTGGATAGTGCTTTCTGGCCCCAAAAAATCAGGAAGCCACCACGTTGGTCCATGCATTGCTCCTGCTGAGCAATGCCTCCCAAGTGCCTTTGGTCTCGCTGCAGCCGTGTGGCCATAGGTCTGAGCCACAGGAGCTCCCAGTACACGGTGTCTGTTGTATCCCAGCTCCAGGTATCAGAAATATTCCTGTCGGCTCACTGAGGGGAAGCCATGGTGCTGAAAGCCACAAATGCCCCAGATTTGGAGGAAAAGCTAAGAAACTGCTAGCTTTTTAGTTTTTTTTTCTTTTTCTAATGCTGTTGTGGCCAAGGGAGGTCCCCAGATGCTCTGGGGCAGGGGACACCTTTCCTGCCAGCAAGTGCAGGTAGCAGAGGATGGAGCCATGGGGCTTTCAGCGCTGGAAGATAAATCAAGGCGGCAGCTGGTGGCACTGGAGCTCATGACGCAGCATAGGCATTGGGCTTTTTGCTTGTGAAAGCCTCGCCTTGCCAGCACTGGATGAGCTGCAGCAGCGGACAGCAGACCTCTCCATCACCCAGGGCTGCCGAACACCCTTCCCCTGCTCCTCCCTGGCGTGGGCACGGGGTCAAGCCATGGGGCTGGCATCTGGGCAGCGTTTGCAGTCACCGGGAATAAGGCACCGGGTCTGCCACCGTGCAGGAGAGCAGCAGGTCATGGCCGCGGTGCCTGGTGGGCAGGTCCACCAGCCCATCCTTCTCCCCCCATACCTCACCGCTGGTTTATGGGGGACATTGTGCCCTATTAACAAGGGTTTCTGGACTGTGTGTGCATTTTGGGAAAGGGTGGACCCCTCTATAATGCAGAGCCTGCATGCGGTGCTGGGGCCCAGGTCTGTGATACCAGGATAGGGCAGGAGGGATCCGTGCTCTGGTAAGCGAAGGAGAGGGTGGTGAAGCACTGGCTGAACACCCACGGGGCTGCAGAGAGGGGAGCAAAGGCAGGAGCTCTGCTCTCAGCTGGGACAGGTCATCCCCACCCGCCCACACCACCAGCCAGCCTGGCGTCACAACACTGCAGCAGATCATGTCCCACTTGGTGGGCATCACCCCTATTCAGGGGCTATCTCCACCTCCTCTCACAGACCCCCAGGCAGCTCTGCCTGCCGCTCTCCTGAGCCTCTCCCCAGACATGAGAGTCACCAGTGAGGCCACCTGAGATGGGCTTTGGGGTTGCTCCATTTTGGGCAATTGGTGTCCAGCTGCAGGGACCCTGCAGAGGTCAGATGGGCAGGGGCCCTGCTGCCTGCTCCTGCCGGGGGGGAGGGAGACATTGTGTGTTGGGCCACATCCTGCAGTGCCGTCTGGGTCTGGGCCCATGGGTGCTGATAGAAGCCCCCATGTCTGCTTAATTCCCCATTCCTGCAAGGGCCTGGTTTATGTTTCTGTTGTGGTCAGGGACAGCTGAGGATGTAAAGATCCAGGATGGACCCTGAGGAGCTCCAGATGGATCCTGTCTTCCACGAGGAGCCAGGACTGATGCAAGCAGCGACAGCCGCCCTGCGTGTCGGCGTCCTCTCTGCCTGCCTCTTCTCCGTGGGTCAGACAGTCCCCAGGGGCTGACACTTATGGGCTGGTTTTCAGGGCAGAGTCTCTGCCAACAGCCTCTTTTTAATAAAGCTCGGCAAAGGAGGGGAAGGATGATATTTGTCGACTGAGAAAATATCAGGGTATTTGCCTGGAGACCTGGTGGGATGGTCCCACCACCCCATGGTACCATCCAGGACAGAGGGGGGGTCAGCGACAGGCGGGGGAAGAAGCCGGAGGAGCTGGGCAGGGGGTCTGGGCTGGGGCAGAGGAGCAGTGAGGGGTGCTGGGTGGGCAGCATCACCACGCAGGGTGACCTTACCTGTGTGCACAGGCTCTAGGGGAGAACGGATGGACTTAAGGCTGGAATGACACTGAAATTGTACAGGGCTCTGCTCAGGACCCCCAACACACAGTTGGGGTGCAGGGCCTGGCCTGGGACGAGCAGGTGTGATGGAGATGGAGACGCTTGCTCCACTCTCCTGGGAAATACGGCAGTGGCGTGCCACGAGGCGTCCTGCCCTTGTCCCCTGCCTTCAGCAGCATCCCGCATGAACCGCAGCAGCGAGGCATTCCTGCTCACAGCAGAGCGCATTGGTGCGGCGCTGCGCCCAGCAGCTCCCGCGCTCCCTGCGCAGGGCTGGGCATGTCGAGCAGGTGACCATGCATGTGATGAGTTTGTCAGGCCATGGAAAGCCGTCCATAAGAAATACCAGCGAGGCTGTGTAAACAAGCGGTGTCCAGCCTGTTCTGACCTAGGTAAGACCACGCATTCACGGATGCTTTCAGCCCAAAGGGGAAAAGAATAACACTTGTCTCCTGCTGCAGGTCTCCAGTAAAGGTCACAGCTGATCCTAGAGCCAATCTTTCGTGACCTCTTTCTCTGCCAGATGTCAAGCAGCAGGAACTGGCTTCCCCAGTGAGGGTCTTCTCTGGGACCAAGCTCTGCACGGACAAGTCCTCTGCCCCAGTGGTGCTGGAAGAGCTGCTTAGAAAACAGGAAACCACTTGACCAGGAAAAAGCAGTGAAACGTTCCCTCATTCTGCAATGTTTGTTGTTTTAGGCTCNCAGACCCTGCAGCCAGCCCAGCCCAGCTGCACCACCCACGGGAGAAGCAGGACAGCGTGGCTTTGCAGCCCAGATGCCAAACATGCTGCTAATGACAGCCCAGGGGGGGATGAGGAGGCCCAGAAAAGCTGGATGCGTCCCCGTTACCAGCCTGCCGCCTCCTCTCCCTCCCTCCCCTCTGGCAGCAGAGCACCTCTGCTTCCTGGTGCACAGATGGTAAACTGAGGCAGGGCTGGTGTATCTCTGTTCAGAGGTGAAAATAGCTTCTGCCAGTGCTTTGGATAGGCACCAGCTCTCCACGTCTGGCATCTGGGAAGGTCTCCAAGCCCCACAGACCCTCCATGCCCCCAAACCCTCAAGCAAGGATGTTCAATTGCATGGACACATGACTGGGGACCCCTGGAGAGGCAAGGCTGAACTCTGTGTCACTTTGCAAGACCCAGTGAATGGTCCCACCATCCAAGTGAAGCAGCAGAGGCTGTGGCTGAAGGGACAGACACTTCACAGGGATCTGGTGGAGGAGGCTGATCCTGCAGCCCTCTGCGACTGCCTCCTCCCTGCTCCAGAATTGCAGCACCCGCCTGGTGAGGCCAAGCTTGTGCCAGCAAAGCCTTTAGCAATCGCCAGCTGCCAGACCCGCACCCGTGGCCAAGACGCGTCCCGGGAAGCAGCTTCCTCTGCGATGGGTGAATGCCACCTACAGCAGCACTCCGGGGAGCAGCCAGGCTGCAGCTGTGCCAGCCCCAAATGTGTGTCAGCCTGGGAAGGGTGGTCTCGGGAGGGCCTGCAGCTGAGCTGGGGGGTAGTAATGGTGGGGTGGGGGTCCCCAGCTGCTCCTGTGTAGAAGAAGAGCTGCCTTCTTTTGGGGACTGGACGCAGAAACCAGCAGGCACTGCTGATAGCCGAAGAGACGGACTCGTGTTGTGTTTGGCTCCGGGTGCTGCGTGAGGTGCTGGGGAGAAGCCAAGGAACTGCAGAAGCAGACGCTGCCAAGGCTGCAGCCGTGCTGCAGAGAGGGGAGCACCCCTGGGTGCCACACCACAGCGCCCTGGGGACCGGGTACAAGGAGAGCCACAGGCACATGCTGATCCCTCTGCTGAAGGACCGGCTCTGTCCTTGCACAGCCCCATCCTGCACCCTTCCCCACGCCTTGGGACCTTCCAAGGCATCACAGCTACGGGGACGTGTGCGAAAAGGCTCGGCTGTCGCATCCTGCCAGGGTGCAGTGCTTGCAGGACAAGCTGCTCGGCAGCTCGGGACGGTGGTGGCATTGGTGTTGGTGCAGGCAGCGGGTCTGCTCGCAGGGGACGTGCGAGAGGGAAAGCAGCCAGGCAGCAAGATGGGACAATGCCCTGCCTTCGCCCCGAGCTGCCAGGCAGGCCTCCCGCCCCGGGGCATGGAGGATGGGCAGACCTTGTGTTTATTCTTCCAAAAAAGACACTTTCCTCCCGAAAGCAAAACCTTTTGTGTGCAAATGCAGCAGTTTGGCAGGTTTGTTTTTATACAGGAAACTTTGAAACAAGGGGCCGGGGCTGGTTTCATTTTGAGGTGAGTTTTTCAGTTCATGGCGGTATTTGGAAACTGAGCTGCTTTCCAAATTTGGAGGCTGTGTTTTCACATAGCTGCTGAGCATGGCAGCAGTGTCCAAGGCTTCCTTCTCTCCCTGCTGTGCAGGCAGGCTGGTTTGGACTGAGCCAGCATCGCCTTCCCTCTCCCTTTTCTCTGCAGAGAGCTTTGCCCAGCCGAGGGGTTGGGTGGGGGAGAGCCACCGGCAGGGACGGGTGCCCGTGGTGGGAAGGCTGAACACCCTGATCGGCGGCTGAAACGTGTGTGATCCTCGTGGAACCGGAAAGGGTCAGATGCAGAGGTGCCCCCACCCCCACCCCCCCGTGCACTGCACAGTGGATGTGGGAACCTGCTGCTCCCACATGTGGCCAAACCGGGCTGATCCTGCCAGCCTCTTGCGAAGAGACCAGAAACATGAGCTCCAGGCCTTGTTTTCAGCTGGTACTGCGGAAGACCGGAGTCCTCACGCTCACTGCCACGGCTCTTGCACTTCCTCCTGGGGCGTTTATCAAGGTGGGCGAGGGGGTGCATTGGGACCTGCTCCTGTGGTCCCAGCTTTCCTCCAAACCCACTAGCAAGACCCTTCTCCTTGCACCAGGGACCAGCTGGCCACCCACTCACCGGGGTGAGGATAAGTGCCATCCTGGACAAGCTCTTGGGATGCTCTGCACCTCCTGAGCCAACTCACCAGCTCCTCTCCATCTCCTCCTTGACTTGGGACTGAGAGGGACCAGGATGCTCTCACCTCAGGATGGTGACTGGTCTGATGGGGCTCAGGGCAGCAAATCCTTTAGCAGTCACAGCCCACAGACATCTTCAGGGCTGGACCGTGGGTCTGGGTGTCTGTGCTGGCTCCGTCACAGCCTTGGGGCCCTCCCTGTCTCCCTTTGCAACAGCAGCATGAAGGGATGCTCGCTGTCTCCAAGGGTCCCATTGTAGGGTGCCCCCAAAACCTGGGCTGGTCCTGCGGCATGTGGTGTAAACTCAGGCAAGGTGCAGGAAAGCATGAGCCATGCCCAGCCTGCGGCACGGCACACGTCTCCCGCCTTCCCTGGTGTGCAGACCCCTGCCGTCGCTGGGCCGCGGAGACATCTCCGTCCAGCTGATCCCTCCTCCCTGGCATCCTGCAGCTGAGACGTTGGGCGAGCCCAGGCGGGCCTTCCCACAGGACCAGCCCAGACTTGATCGCCAGGGCTGGGCGCAAGCAGGAGTAAACGGCAAGTGTGAGCGCGCCAAGTTGACACCGCATGCGTCAGGCTCGCGGGGACGGGCTGTGGACCACGCCGGGGATGCCCACCGGGAGAGGTACTGGTCCCACTCCTTGCCTCCCTCTCTCTTCCCAGCCGTGCGGTCGAAGCCGGGATGTGCGCGGTGGGGAAAGGAGCACGGACCCTCCTGTGCTCTGGCACAGCGTGGGCAAACCCCATCCCACAGCCCAGGGCGGGCGGCAGGGCATGGGCAGCGTCTGTGCATGGCTGTGCCAGAAGCAGAGCCTGGTGTTGTGCCCATGCAGGGGGAGATCTCAGGCTCAGGCCCCCCGGCATGGTGGGGTGCGGGTGGGCACCAGGAGCTGCTTCGTGGCTGCTTCCTGGCTCCGTGAGCGGCGGCATCCTGGCGGCACCGTGCACCTTCGCTGTCAGCCTGTGCTGGCACTGCATGCCAGGGTGGGAGCAGAGCCCTGCAGGGCTCCGCAGGCTGTTGGCGATGGGGTGGGTGGTTTCGGGGGCCATCCAGGTGCTGCCCTAGCGCTGCTTGCAGGAGGTGTGGGGCGGGCACTCTCCAGGCTGCTATCAGCCCTCCCCACATGGTGATGCTTGACCCAGCCAGGGGAAGGGGATTCCTGAGCCTGCTCAGCCCCAGGAGCGGCACCCACACCCCGGGGCGGGCAGAGCAGGTCTGCCCGGCTAAGCCAGCTTTGGGTGTGCTCTGAGTCACCCGCAGCCCGGCTCTTCCCAGGTCTTCAGGCACCTGGTTCGCACCCTCAGGCATCCCGGGCTCTGCTGCCAGGTCTCCAGCAGTAATTGGGGGAGCGGGGAGGGGAGGGGGTTGTGGGAGGACGGGCAGAGCATCACCCAAGCACAGCAGTCACTCCTGCAACTCCTGGCCATCCCACAGCCTGGCCAGAGCGATTGTGCCTGCCCAGGGCACAGCTCTGCCCTGCAGAAGGGGTGACGTCCCCCACTGCCTGCCTGCCCTCCCCTCTCTGCAACGTGGGAAGATCTCCAAGGTCTGAAAGCGCAGGGCAGGAGGCAGGCAGCGATGCTGGCAGGGCTCCATGTGGAAATGATTAAACACTTGCAAGGGGTTGAAGGAAGAGCTCTAGGGTGCTCTAGGGTTTAGGGTTGGAGAACGGTGGCGTGTGAACCTTGCAAAGAGAGAGGTCCCAGCGGCACCTGCATCCTCCGCAGGCTCTGCCCCGGGAGCAGGCTGTTCCCCTTGTTCCTCCCTCGCAGCCCTGGGCAGCTCTCGGCACCTCAGAGGTGGCAGAGGGGAGAAATCGTGGCCTGGGGCAGTTCACAGCACTGGTGGGCACAAGGAGAGACAGGGACCAGAGGGATGTTGCTGCCGGGTCGAGGCAGGGCAGGAGCCCCAGAGCTGCTCCCAACCCAATCCCAGTGGCACCAGTATCCCATATCACGGGGCCCCTGGGCATCACGTTGTCACAGGGTGTCAGGTCGGATACAAGGGGTCCTGCCCAGGGAGGGATGTCAGAGCTGCCACGGGGACAGCGGGGCTGCACGTCCAGGCCATGGCTGTGCCCTGGCAGGCTGAGCCCCTCGGGCAGCGGCAGCGTCCTTGCTGTCCCCTGCTGCGGTGTGCGGGGACCTCGCCGGGCTCTGCCTGTGCCCAGCCTTGGGAGCATCGCCCGCCGACTGTCACCACGCACGGCCCCTGTGACAGCGGGGATGCATGGGTGCCGCAGGCATGTGCTCTGCTGCCCACCCTGCTCAACCCCAGCTGGTGCTTCCCAGGGAGGTCCCCTGCTTTCCCCAGGTGTGGAAGACCCTGATCAGGTCTGGGAGATGCCTCAGTGGGAACAAGCCCTGTGCCACCAGCTCTGTGCCCAGGGCACCTGGAGTCAAGGCCAGTGCATGGAGTACAAAGGCAAACTGGGGGTGGACGCTGCTCTGGTCTGAGGGTGGCACTGCACAGGAAGACTACCTGGAGCCTTTGCCAGACAAGGCCTTTGCCACTGCACTGTGGACACTGTCCTTCGGCATAAGCAAGACCTGACACCACCACGATGGACAGGCTGTCAGAGGTCCCCTTTCCCCTTTCTGCTCCAAACTGGATGATCCCACCACAGCCTGGGGCAAGGACAATCTCCCAGCCTGAAGTTGTCCCCCTCGCAGGAGGTGGTGGCTTGGTTGCACAGACCCCGCGGTCCCACCCCAGCTCTGCCCAGCATGGCTTTCAAGTGCTCATGTTCGGCAGGACATCCCCCATCCCCCTGCTCCTTGCGGTAGCCTTTGCTGCTTCACGGAAAATGTGATGACTCGGCAGCCCCTGAGTTTCCAGGCCTGGTTCCAGCTGCTGGGTGGAGAAACCTTCTGTAGTTGTTTTTGGGTCTGGCACAGCCGAAGGCTTCGCTGTCGGGGGGGACCGGAGGGGAGATCTGGCATCCCCAGCTGAAAGCAGGCTCTCTCTCTGTCCTTACCAGTGGTGGCACGGTGGCACCGGGGTGGCCGCGGCCACGTAATGAGCAGCTGCTTCTGTCCCGTACGGGAGGCTGCTGAGCCCCGCGGCGCCAGGGACAGGGCCTGGGTTTGGCTCCCACCAGCACTTTGGGCCGTTTCCACCGCAGGCACAGCCCAAACTCCCTGAGCTCAGGCAGCTCAACTGCCGGGTCCCCAGGTTTAAATCCGTGGGGCTGGTATGGACGTGTCCCCACGGCCAGTGGGGTGCCAGCGTGAGAGGCCGCCAGCAGCATGCAGAGGCTGGGAAAGCCGCAGGGACACCTCCAGGTCCGTGCCCAGAGGTCAGTCCCATCCCGGTGGGCAGCAAGGCATGGTGCTGGGGCATCCCCCACAGCCTGTCCTCATGCCGGGCGGGGGTCACCTCTCCTCCGGGATGGGGAGCGCGGGGCAGTGGCACAGCATGGCAGTGGGCTCTGGGGGGACGGAGACACTGTGCTCCTGGAGTCCCTGCTCAGCTCCACAGCCGAGAGAACGGGGGGGCAGGACAGCCCCTCTTGTCCTTGGGCAAGCCAATGCCTGGAGAAACTACCTTGGTGATGGAGTTGTACCCCCACACAGGGCTGTGTCAGCAGAAGTTGTTTTCCAGCAAGCTCCTGAGATGCCACATCCCACCTTCCTCCCTTGCAACTCCATCCCATTGGGCCAGACTGGTTGGAGGTGGAGATGACCAGCTTTGCAGAGAGGCTGGTGGCAGGAGCGTTGGGGCTGCTCAGCTTGATCCCCAGCTGGGCAGGGCAGACTCAGCCCAGGTGGAGTTTCCCAGGACGCCAGGGAGTGGGTTTGTCCTCTTGCTGGCCTTGACCTGCTCTTTGGTGTGCTTTGAGGCTAGACGAGCCTCACCTTGTCTCTGTACCCTGGGAAAGTCTCCTGGCTGTGCCACTCCAGGGGACACTGCCTCCTGTCACCTGCCTCAGACACTGGCGGATGCAAAAATCTCTCCCCAGGGTTTTCCTTAATAATCAAAAGTCCCTCCTGCCCCATCCACCTGGATCCCCATTCCCAGCCCACCAAGGCCCTCCATCCTAACCTCTAACCCCTGCTTCGTCAGCCCGGGGCTCCTCCAGTTCAGCTCTGCCATCACCTGCCACACTCCAGGGACACCACACAGTCCCACCCGCCGCTGGCGTCCCCCGCCTCTGCCCCAGCCATCCCGACCCTCCAGGCTGCTCACAGCAGCAAACAGCCCCACGCTCCCCATCCAACGTGGGGTCACCTCTCCTCGTGCCGCCGTGGCAGGGTGCATTGCCTGACAGCCTGCACCCCGCCACAGACCCGCATGGGGACATCCACCAAAAACCTCTTTGCAAATGCATTTGGGGACCAGCCAGCTGTAACCTCCCAGATCCTGCCCTGGGCCCCTGGTAAACCTGGCAAGCCCTCACTGCAGTGGGGAGATCCAGCCTCCTCCCAGCTGGCTGCAGCTGCCCAGCTCTGGAAAGGGGCCTTTTAAAACAGTCCCCAGCCCATTGGAAATGGCAGCAGCCAGCCCCGCACACACCTTGCACTCAGCTCCTGTGCGGGATGGCTACCCCTCCATCGCACCGATGTCTGGCAGCAGTGACAGACATCCGCAGCTGTCTGTGGCACCGGCTGATGGGTCATCCCCATCGTCCCGGGTACTGGTGGCACTGGTTGATGGGTCATCCCCATCATCCCAGGTACTGGTGGCACTGGTTGATGGGTCATCCCCATCATCCCGGGTACTGGTGGACCTCAGTTCCAAATGCTTATCAGGGGATCCCTAAGAGCCAGAGCTTTTACCCTAGGCCTCCATCAGCTGAGCAGATGCACCGCTTGCATTTTTGACATTCATCCCTCTCCAGAGATGCTGGTATCAAGCATTGAAAAAGCCTGCCTGCACTGGAACCAAGGCATTTCCTTCTGCTCCCACCCTGGTGTCCATGTCCAGGGTGCCGGGGGAGGACGGGTCTGGGGACAGAGTGAAGGGCCTCTGGTTGTAGAGCTGTGCTTTTCTGCTGAGGGACCCCTGAGTCATTCACAGAGGACACGAAGGTGACAAATAAGCTCTCACTGCTGGGCTGAGCAGCAGGGCCAGGGCTGCTTTACCCTCAGCCCGCTCCAGGCGGGGGACTGGATCTCTGCAGAGACGTGACTGTGACCACGGAGCAGGAGTCCTGGCACTAGTCCCATTTGGCCAGGACCTGGGGAATTAACTGTCCCCCATGCAAAGGGAAGGGGACTCATGTGCTCTGTCCCCTTTCCCAGCGCGTCCCATCAGCCTAGGGGCTGTCAGGAGATTTGGAGGAAGGACCTGGAAGGCTGGAAATGGGTCCTAGATGGGGGCCCTTGTGTCCCCCTCTCCGTTACCTGCAGGGGCTGGGGCTTTCCCATGTCTTTGCCCAGGCACTGGAGGCTGACCTGTCTGCCACAGGTCCCACCTGATGAACCCCTGAGCTTTTGGGGGAGGGAATCTGCTGTTCTGGGGCCAGCTGGGGGATGTGTCCCACCCTGGCAGCTCAGTGGCTCGCAGCAATAAGCGGAGCTTGAATAGCCCCGTTGGTGGCTGTGCTGGCTACTGGGACAGACTCCCACGGCCACACAGGCTGCACTGGCTTCCGGGATAGATGCATCACTGAACCTGTTCCAGCACTGTCCCAGATCTCCAGCGCTTATGTGAAGCCAATGGCATCTCCGCTCTGAATCAGAGCTGGCATCCTGCCACACATTGCACAGACACAGCACAGCACCGCACAACGACGGCCCTGCACACAGCTCGGGGGGGGGCACGGTGTGCTCCCCATGGCAGCACTGCAGGGTACAACTCCTACAACCCACGAGCAGAAAGGGCACAGCCAACCCCTCAAATGGGCAAAGTGCGGTCCAGGCATCTTTGCACCCGAGGGACGCAGCGTGCGGGAACCTCTCGCCATACGTGCACACCCCCAATCTGCCTGCCCCTGTGCCACGGGCATCACACATAGGCACAGGTCTCCCTCCTCACCCAGTGTGACCAAACTGCCCGTTCCCCATCAGCGCCCCGTGCAGAAATTCATGCATACAGAGCTAAAAGGTGCACGAACACGCCGGGCACAGCGACAGCTGCAAGGTGCACAGCACCCCGGATCCACCCTCCTGCCAACGCTCCCTCCAGCATCCCAGCCCAGCTGCTGAAAGCTGCCGTCCGCCCTTCCTCCCCTCGCTGGGGGCTGGTTTGGGCACTCCCTTCCAGCTCAGAGCCGCCATCTGTCCTGTCCTGTCTCCTCCCCTCTCCTCCCCTCTCAGCACCAACTCCCCACAACTCTGCAGAACGCCTTCTGATGGCCAGAGCGGGCTCCAGGCGTGCAGAGACCCAGCCACAGCCAGAGCCCCCCCTCCAAGCCCCCTGGCAAGCAGCTCTCTGGCCGCAGCACGCACACGCTCGCCCAGGGACAGCTGCAGAGTGACCGCAGAGGGACACGGATCCGCGGGAACAATAGCAAATGCACACAGCGAGAGGCACACACATACGCTGGACTTCTCCCAGCCCGGAGGCGCGCTCTGCTCCTGCCCAAGGACAGCTGGCAGGGCTGATGTGCAACGCACTGGCATGCAACGACGGTCCCCACTGATGTCATCCTGTCACCCGCGCGTGGAAAGCATGTGGGGAGGCAGCCCCTCGCTGCCATGGGAGAAGGGGCTGGCTGGGGACAGCCGCTGCTGAGAAGCTACCCCCTCAACTTGTCATCCTTCTAATCTGCAGCCACCCTGGTCCCAATGAGACCACCGCTGCTGCTGCTGCTGCTGCTGCTTGTCCTGTGGGTGCCACGTCTCCGGGGAACCCTGGCAGAGGTAAGCCCTTGTCTCTTCAACCCCCCCGTTTGTCCATGCAGGCTCTTGGATCCAAGCTCGCTGGCAGCAAGGGGCTTTGCATAGTCCTACCCCGCTGAGGAATGACGGCATATTTCTGGGCTGCCTCTCCAGCCATGCAGCTGCACCAAATTAGCGGCGTTTGCAATTACGAGCTGGCTCTTTCCTCCACTTCCCCCCCCCCGCCACCATGCCCTCTCGCCCCAGTGCCTGGGATCCAAGCATGTTACTGCTGCCATGGCTGCACGGCTCCTCGCCCCAGGAATTGGCTGGCTGCTTTTCCCAGGGGTACGGAGCCCCTTTGCTCCCCTCCGTGCACACGCTCCCAAAAGCACCACAGTCGGTGGGGGAGCCAGAAATGAGTCAGCCAGCAGAGCCGAGGGGGAAATAACTAAAGAAAGATGATTGCTCCTCTGTGGCTTGTTGCGGGACAGGGAGTGGGCAGAGATATTTCCTTTAATGTGGAGGGAACTAGCCTCAACCTAAAGCAGGGCACACCCTGCTCGCGAGCAGACTGTGGGGAGACGAGTGTGCCGTCAGCGTGCTCAGCACCCGCTGCGGTGTGGAGGGTGCTGGATGCTCTGGAGCTCTCGGGCCAAGCCCTCGCGTTGCAGGCTGTGGGGGATGGCAGCTGGACTGAGGTCTGGGGTCCCTTCACCCCCCGCCTCCGTGATCATGGGAAGGGGGGATGCCTGTGGAGGGGATGAGATTGCCTGGGCCTGTCCAGAGCTTCCTCCCCCCCCAAATCTTCCCCTTGTGCCCTGGCTGTTTTGGTGTGATGCCTTCCCCTGTGGGCATGGCCCCATGTTGGTCTGCAGTCCCAGGACCCCTGCAGACGGCCAGGGCAGCCCATGAGCTTCGTCTGCGGAGTCTGTCTCCCTGCCTTGGCTAAGGGAGGGCGATGTGAGCAGTGACCTGGGCTCTGCTGAGAAACGGGGTTACAGTCCCCAGAGGGTCACAGCCCCCAGATGCCATGGCACGGTGGGACCTGTCCCTGGCCAGCCTGACCCCTGGCCTGGCACAGGGCACCTCTCCCAGGCATCGGTCTCAGCTCAGACCACCTCACCTTGCCCCTCTCTCACTTGACACCTTCAATCCCCCAGGGTGAGGGATGCAACCGGACAGCACGGGCAGGGTTGGAGGGACAGGATGCACGCATTGACAGAGGTAAGTCAAAGCAAAGACATTCCCAGGCTGCAGGGAATGGTCTTGGTGCCTGGGAGTGGTGAGATGAGCAGATGTTCTGGGCCAGGTCTCTTGGAGTTAAGAGTATCTTTGTAAATACTCTGCTTTGGACTTACTGCAGGCTGCAAACCATGGCCAGGTGAGGGGAGGAAGTCAGCCCCATCCTCCTCCAGCAATCAGCCTTCTGGGCTGCTGGTGTGAGAGACGGACAAGGCTCCAAGCTCTTTCCTTCCCATGAGCATCAAGTGGGCTCAGCAGCTGCAGAACCTTAAGTGCCCTGCATGGAGACCCTGCAGTTTGCTCGGCAGGATCGTGCTCCATGGGGCAGCCCCACAGCTGTGCCGAGCTGGCTGGGGAGCAGCACAGCCATGCTCTCCCTGCAGCCAGCAAGTGCTGCTGTGTGCTTGGAGTCAGCGCGGTGCCTGCACAGCGCTGGCCCGTGCCGGTGGAAACTCTCCGAGATGATCTGCAGGCACCAGTCAGGGCATGGGGTGTACCTGGCTGTGGCTGGCTGTGATGTGGTTAGCAGAGCTTATCTATGAGAGCATGAGCAGAGTTGTGATCATGGGCCTCAGGGTTGGAGGTTGCCTCTGGCCCGTTTCGGGTACGAGTACATTTGTACTGCAGAGATGAAGAAGATGATTGCCAAGTGACAGATGGAGGCAGGCGATGCAGTCTGTTGGAAACCTGGGAGCAGCAGACAAACATGGGTGGGGAACTCGTACCTTCATGAGATAAGAAAGAGCCCACAGTGAAAAGCCATCCCTGTTTGAACTTCACACGGCACAATCCCGCTGGCTGTCTTCAGGAGATTAGCCATACCCTGTGCTCCACGAGCTGCTGCGAATTGGTGTCTGCAGACAGCAAGGGGAGCCCAGGGCAGCTGGCCCAGGTGTAGACACCTGACCCGCAGACACCCAGCTAGATTCAGATTCCTGAGCCGTCTGTTCCTAAATCTGCACTTGAACTTCTCAGGGATGGCACTGAGAAGACCTTTCCCGGGGTGACTACGTGCTCCTCCCTTGTGTCCCTCCAGCTTCCACAATTCCCTTTGCACTCATCTGCTGAGTGAAGCTCTCGGCATGGCAGCAGGCTCCAAACAACGGCATTGCATGAAACGGATGTTGCATGTAGTTCTGAAACTGTCCAGCTTTGTGGGAAGGCCACACACCCCTGAGCAGTCCCAAAGGTGCCCCTGGGGCTCACCCCACACTGCTCCTCTTTTGCCATGTAAAGGCAACACCCAGGCAGACCTCTGGGGCAGCAGCTGTGCCTGTTTAAAGCTTTCTTGCCATGCCAGATAACGTGTAAGCCTCTTACAAATGTTGCAAGCCATAAATTTTAAGTGCTAATTATTACACAAATGTCTTATTAGCACTAGAGCTGTTCTGGTGTTTCCCAAAGGCTGAAAGCAATAGAGAGCACATAGTTCGCAGCAAGGCTGGGGATGGGGAGTCTGTGACAATCTGCTAGTGGAGACATGAGGAGGCAGAGATGGAGCCTGCAAGGGTCACGTTGCCAGCTCGATCCCAACAGACAGGCTCTGTCTGGCTCCTGTTTGTGTAGGTGGTTCCTGAGCAAGTCCAAGGGCAGGATTCAATAGCATTTTTGGCCACTGACCCACCAATTAGGCCAAGCCCCATATGCCACTTCCTTGTCCCTAGATGCTCTCCATCTGAATGCCACGGCACCGGCCTTGCAGCCGCAGCGTGCTGACCTTGCTGCTGCAGCAAGACCAAGGCGAGGACACACCTCAGCAGGGGGTTGTGCAAATCTGGCCCCACATTTCCTCCATGTACACAGTGTCCTGCTCTTCCCGTGTCACCTCTGCGCTGGGCAGGACAGTGGGAAGTCAGTGCCTGGATCCCTTCAAAGCAGTCTTTGCCCTCTCCTCTGTCAGAGCCTGCACAGAGACAGAGACTATTGCAGGGAGCATAACGGCCCCACCGCCGTATCCATCCTGCTCCCTCACTGAGGACCCAGAGCCCTTCGCAATCTTTTTGGGGGCTCAAACCAACCAAGGTGGTAAGCGATGGATTATACCCAGCCAGGGCAACTTTTCTGCCCTAAACCAGGGCTGTCTGGACAAAGCATGTGATGGCCTGAAGCCTTCTGGTCTTTCTCCAACAGAAGAGATGCTCCATGCTTAGGAGCATCCCTTTCACGTGGTGCCTTTGACCCCAGTCCATGGGGGGTTCTGAACCTTCTTGCGTTTTCCAAAGGCTGTTCAGAGCCCTTGGGGTTGGGTGGCCTGTGCCAAGGTGTGCAGCAAGAGTGGGTGGGCTGGGGAGCCTGGCCCCACTGGCTGGCCACCCAGCAGCACCACAGGTCCCTAAGGGTTTTGGCTTTACCTCTGCAGGGACCCTCCTGAACCTCAGCGTGAGTGATCGTGGCCGGTCGGACTCCCTCCTTCTGTCCTGGGATGAGCCGGAGGAGGGTGCCGAGGGATATTCGCTTGCCCTCTCCTCCCTGGGGTCAGGCATACCGCTGCAGAATGGATCTGCTGGACCCAACATCACCAGCTTCTGGTTCCACGGGCTGACCCCTGGCATGCACTATGAGATTGAGGTGACAGCCACGCTCGCCTGCATGGAGACCACCAGACAGACAGTCACAGCACAGACAAGTAAGGGGTTCCCCAGGGACTGCAGAGTCAAAGGCCCTCAGTGGTCCTGCCAATGATCGTCACGCTGCTTTAGAGGGTGCAAAGTACAGGTCTGTGTGGAGTCCTATGAGTTCGTGGGGAGGTCAGGTCTTTCCTCACTTCCACAGGGATTAGGGTCTTTCCCTGGGTCCCCAGAGTCCCAGGGGTCTTTCCCTCATCCATGTGTAGAAAGGGTCCAGTCCCTGCACCTTGCATGGCCAAGGTTCATGCTATATCTTCTGAAAAAATATAGCTAATGGTGGTCACCTATGATGTGTACTGCAGAGAGCTGAGAGGTGGCAAATGTCATGCCTGGAGGTCTAGAAAGACCTACAAGGAAGTAACATCTGCTCTGTGATTTTGGCACATCTCTGTAAATCACTGGCTCACCCACCAACTGTGCTCTACGACCTCCCTGGCTGCTGCCAAGGACTGGGGGAAGGGGGCAGGGCTGGTGAACCCACAGCTCAGGCGAGGATGACAGCCCTTGCCAGCATCTCTCCAGAAGATCCTTGAGTAAACCAGTGCAGGTGGAGCTGGAAAACCTAGAAAAGGAGAGTAGAGCTGAAGGGAGAGGGTTGGCCAGCAGAAGGGATGGTGTCAGACAGCAGCGGTGGCTGCAGGGAGCAGGGGCTGGTGCTCACGGGAAGGCAGGTGGCAGGACCCACAGGGCCAGCAGGGACAGAGGACCTGGCAGCAGGTGAGATCACAGGTAAGCTGATGGCTTCACCTTTCTCAGCACGTACCTGGTGTGTTGTCCCTGACCGAGCTTCCCTGCCCAGTTCAGAGCGACTGTGCAGAGACTCATCCAAAGGGGATGGTGCAGCCCACACAACCCGTGGGAAACTGGTGCGCTGGCAGGGAGGTGATGGGGCTGTGCTTGGGGAATGGGGTCCTGTGGAGCTGGCTGGCAGGACTTCATCAGATGAAGGCACTGGACCACCAGCCCTTGAGCAACCTGGCAACACAGTCTGTGCCATATCCAATGCAGGTCCTTCACCTGTCCGCAACCTGAGCCTGAGCAGCAGCGGGAGCTCTGCCATGCTGCACGCCTCCTGGGCGCACGCACGTGGGCAGCGAGACAGCTACCACCTTGCGCTCTACCACAGCGACTCCCAGACGCTCGTGAGAAATGTGTCCATCCTGCCAAACGCCTCCACGTTCCTGTTTGACGGGTTGCTGGCTGGCAGTGAGTACGCCTTGAAGGTCAGCACGCTGGCTGGATCCAGCCGGGCAAGCACCAGTATCCACCAGTGGACAGGTAAGGAGTGATGGGTGTGCCTGCCCAAGAGGGAAGGGATGGGAGAAAGAGTTTGGCAGGAGGGGTGCAGCACATATGCTGGCTGGGCTGGCGGAGATGGGGAGGAGATCTCCAGGCTTGAATGGGGAGTTTGTGTCGGATGGGGAACAGCTGGCAGTTTTTCACATCCCTGCTCTGAGCCCGGTGTGCTTGGCCAAGGGGACAACCTTGCACCTCAGTCCTGCCTTGCAGGACCTGCAGCCGGGGCTTGCGTGCTCCATGTCCATGGGAGAAGAGCAACCTGGGGATGCTAGCAAAAGGTCTTGGCTGGTGGGAGCTGCAAAAATCTTGCATTACCCGAGCTGCCGCCCCCTCTGCCCTGCAGCCTGAAATAGTGTGACAGTATGGAGGGACCTCAAGAGCCCCTCAGCCTGCCTGGGAAGGGGCATGGGAGAGACATCCCTCAGCAGACCCCTGCCAGACTTTCAGCCCCCATGCCAGCACAGAGCAGCTGTGGGGGTAGGAGACCCTGGGGAGAGAGGAAGGTCCAGGGAGCCCCAGCCCCAGTGCTGAACCTCGCTGCCTCCTGCTTTTCTCCTCAGCTCCCTCCATCCCCACCCAGCTGCAGCTCAGCCCGGGCTCCACAACCAGCCTCGTCGCCTCCTGGGTGGGTGCTGCGGGGGCTGCCTGGCTCCACCTTGTGCTCCACAACCTCCTCACCCAGACGGTGACCACAACTCTGTCAGCCAGGAGGGGCCTCACCAACTACACCTTCCAGCACCTCCACCCAGGCACCCAGTACTGGCTGGGGCTGAGTGCCACGGCCGGGCCCTACACTGTGCAGGGACCCAATGCCACAGCTTGGACATGTGAGTAGGATGGCCAGGGATGGGGGAGGACCTCGGTGGCCCTGGCTTTCTCCCTGCCTTTGGTCCAGCCTCTCAATCTAAAGGTCTCCTGCCAGAGCCCTGGGTGCAGAGGACAATTCTTCTGCTTGGACCTGGCTGAAAGCTGCTCCAGCACCCAACTCTGGGGCACTGCGATAGTGGGGCCAGTGAGTCCCCTGGGCAGGTAAATTCCCAGTGCTAGCCTGCTTCTCCCTGGGATGCACTGGGATCAGCCTGTGGCCTCTCCCTGAGGAGGAGGATGGAGGGGCAGCAGATCCCACTGGTGTGCAGTGCAGCTGGGGCTGGGCTCTCATGTGCCTCAGGGCTGTCCAAGAGCAGCAGAGAAAACAGGGGGCAAAGGGATAGCAGTTTAGCTGGCTTAAACTGGAGCTTTTTGGAGGGAGACGGATCTTTGGTCCTCTTCATAAACTGTCAATATAACCTGTCAAGGTTATATTTTGGTAGCACCTGATAACCTCATCCTGGTGGATGTCCCTAATGTGCCGGGTGCTGTGCAAACACCCCCAAGGAAGTCAGCCTCTGGCAGGTCACAAAGTTGATGGAGGGTAGCCCTCCCAGCCCCCAGCTAGTTCAACATTCAACCCAACTTCTTCCACCTTCTGACCTCAGGTTGACAAGGGCCCTGAGAGAGGGTGACTTCCACCACCACAGTCCTGGTTTGCTGCCAACACCACGTCCACAGCACTGCAAACAGTTCTGGCCCTGGAGTTGCTCTCCCAGATGTTCCAAGGAAAACCGGGGGGAATTGGAGAGGGCAAGCCTAGCCTCCTGGACAGAGCAAGACCCATGCCAAATGCCGAGAAAGCATCGGCCCTCTCTAGTGAGGGTCAACAAATTATGGAGGCACCAAGCTGCAAACTCAGGGCTGTTGTGGCCAGTGACTAGTCCTGGCCCGAGGCAGAGACACTGGTCAGGCGTACGCTGGAAGGACCTGGGTGCCACCAGGTGACAAATCTCCAGCTCTTCCCTGCTCTGTCTGCCAGTCTGGGAAGCTGGAGCTTGCTCACAGCTGACTCTGCAGCTGGGATTTCGGAAGGCCTCCACACCCCCAGCTGGTTTGTTTCTGCTATGAAGTGAGTCTGACTCGATCCCTGCTGTTGCTGTCTGCGGCTCTGATCTACTCGGCTGAACAAAAGTCCTCGATGCCAGACACACAAGCCAGGGGCATCCAGCCAGGAGTTTGGTCCAGGCCAGTTCCTGGGAATATGAGCAAGCTCATCATGGGACGTGAATGGAGAGGAGGGGGACTTTTAGGAATTTCCCAGCAGGGCTGCCAGCTTTGTCTGGGCTCTACTAGACTAGTAATGGTTGTGCTAGGGAGACAGCACTCTCAAAAACGATGTCTAAGGCTGGATGTAACCCTGTAGATAAGGAAGTAGAAAACAAGGTTCAGAGGTGTATGGGGTCCAGAGCACCCCATAATTCTGACGCACACAATCCCATTCCCTTCCAGACCCCCTGAGCCCTGGCAATGTGACCCTGAGCAGTGCAGAGGAGCAGAGCTCCTTGCAGGCTCTCTGGAGCACCCCAGCGGGAGAGAGGGACTTCTACCTGGTGACGCTGCAGGAGGGAGAGGACGGTGCTCCGACGAGGAACATCTCCGTCGGTGGAGACAACAGTCGTGTCACCTTCCATGGGCTGAACCCCGGGAAGCAATACTCTGTCCGGGTGACGGCAGTGGCTGGGCCTTACCAGGCATCAGCCCGCAGCACAGCAGCCTGGACACGTAAGCAGAAAGCCCGGGTGTTTCCTTCTGAGGCCGTGTCCACCACCTGATGGAGGGGCTGCTGTCTGGAGGGAGGCTGGTGGGCTGGGGAGGGGGGTGCAACAGGGGCAGAGATGGGGCTGTGCAGTGCAGTGGTGCCTGGTCTCAAGAGCAGGATGTGGGCCAGACCACCAAAGTCTGCTGCCCCACAGTTCCTCATGGGGGTGGACTCAGAGGTCCTTGGCAAGTAGTTGCAGGCATGAATCAAGACCAGATCCTACTCAGTAACCTTTGGACTCAGTGGTTGGCAGGCTTCAAGACAGCTTCGCCCCCACTTTGCTCACAGCAGCTGGTTTCATGGGTAGTGCAGCACCACCAGTCCCCCCAGAGCAGCACCTCCCCATGCCCAGTCCCCTGGGTGACTCGTGGAGCCATGGCTGGTGCTGTCCCAGAGCTGCCACTCCAGGAAGGAAGGACCGGAGCCTCAAACAGTGTGGGGAGGCACTCATCCAGACCCTGGTGCCGAGAGCAGTAAAAGGCTCTCCCTGCACCCCTGGCTGCCCGCGTTTGATGGGGGGACCACTGCAGAGTGTCATGGGAGCAATCTGGCTGTCTGATGCACTGTCCCATTCAGTGATGTGCATGATCCCATCCTTGTTCCTTGCAGAGCCACTGGCACCATCTGGTGTGAATCTGTCCAGCCAGGGGAGCCCCTACAGCCTACTAGCCAGCTGGGAGGAGGCCATGGGAGAGGGCTACATGCTGGCCCTCAGCCCCATGGAGCACCCCATGAAGAACAACTTGCTGCCTAGAGGTGTCACCAACTTCACTTATGACGGCCTCTGCCCTGGGACCCTCTACACCTTTGAGGTCAGCACCATAGCTGGCCCCTACACATCCTCACCCCGGCGCATCATCAACTGGACATGTGAGTGCCACAGCCCTTGCCACAGCCAGCCACGGTGTTCCCACTGGATTTTGCCTTTCCCTGCGATGTCGTGCCTCAGGGCATGTGATAGCATGGGTCTTCTGCGGCTTCATGCGATAAAAGGGCAAGAGGCTCAGGAGGAAAGCAGAGGTGCTGCTGGACGTTTCTGACCCCAGGCTGTATCCCAATCGCCCGGCAGAGCCCAGTGCCCTCCTCCTCCTGCCTTGGCCACCCACCTATGGCACTGCTCAAGCTGCATCTGCCTTGAACCACCTCTCCACCACCCTGGTCCACATCACCCTGCCCACCACCTTCTCCAGCACCAGAGCAGTGCTCTTGTACCATGCCAGTTTGAAATCTGTGCTGGCCCAGTCCCTGCCAAACTGGTGTATGGGTGTCATCATGGGGACAGTGGCCTGTTCAGACCCTGTCAGTGACCAGAGCACCTGGATGTGGGTTTTTCCAGGGAAGGGTCTCCAAACCCAGCACAGTTGGGGTTGTACTTCTGCCGGGTGGCTCCAGTCTGGGTGCAGCTCTGACTCTAGACCTTTCTGTTCCTAGATCCTTTGCCCCTGGAGCAGCTGACCCTCAGCAATCAGGGCCACAGCAGCTCTCTGCAAGCCTCCTGGCAAGCAGTTCCCACTGGGACCACCGGCTACACAGGCACCCTCTGGGAAACCAAGTCCCAGGAGCAGGTCAGGAACATAACTGTGGGGAAGAACTGGACAAATGTAACCTTTGAGGACCTGGTTCCTGGGCGACAGTATACACTGGAGATGGCTGCTATGGCTGGACCTTACAGATCCCCTGTGCAATCAGCCACAGACTGGACGTGTGAGTGTGATGCCCCTACCTCAACCCTACTGCAGATTGCAACCTGCAAATGGTCTTCCAACAAGAGCAGAAAGCTTGCAGCATGGAAGCAAGGCAGAGTGTGGACCATGTATGGGGAGGCGGGGGAACCACGGGCAGGGATGCATAGACAAAGAGTGGAAGGATAACCAGAGCCACATTCAGCCAGATTGGAAGTAAAAGGGTCTTCAGTGCAGGAGAAACCCATCACTGAACAGAAAACTTTTCCAAATGTCACCCAATAGTAAAGGGCGGGGGCGGGGGGCGGGGGGGGAATTGCCCCCATGTTTGTTGTGGAGCAGAAGCTCAGGCTGATCTGGGGTTGGATATGCCAGGGCTGATTTCTGACCTGAGACCACCAGGAACAGGTTGTGGAGGGTGCCCAGTACAAGCGTGTGCAGGCCCCCACTCCACACCACAGCAGGTCCACCATGACTGCCTCTTACTGCCTGGATGTCTCTTCTCTCTCAGACCCCCTGGCTCCAGCTGGCGTGACCCTGACCAACACCCGACACCCGCTGGGACTCTCTGCCTTCTGGGACAAGACTGCTGGTGATGTGGACCAGTTCCACCTCCAGCTCTACAGCAAGAGCCATCCAGTGAGAAGGAACATCTCAGTGGGGCCAAACACCCACAACTTCACGTTCCTGGGGCTCTCCCCTGGCATTCAGTACTTCCTGAAGGTGACCGTACTCGCTGGCCCATACAGATCCTCGTCACACTTTGCCACTGAGTGGACATGTGAGTGAGAAGTGTTCCCAGCCTCCTGCAGGGATTGGTCATCCTGTCATTGCCTACAAGACTGGTGGTGTCATGGATGTGTCCGCCGGGTGGAGGGAGGGCTCCGGTGAGACCTGCGTGCTCCCTGCCCCTGGGAACAGGCCCGCATGTCATGAGTTAGGTGCTGTGTGCTGGCTTCTGGGCCCCAAAAAGACCCTTTTCCCCAGCTCAGGCTTTCCCCAGTCAAGCTGAACCTTTCGCCAAGACCATGATCTCATGGCCATGATCTCAAGGCCAGCCTGGGACTGGTGGGAGAGGGATGCAAGAGAGGAAGCACATATACCTGTCTGGGCTTGCTGCTCCCTGTCCATGGAGCCAAGCAGCTCACTGGAGAGCTGAATACTGTCTTCTCAGTACAGCACTTGGCTGCTAGCAGCACTTTGGGGACATGGATGGACAACTTGCATGTCCTCCAGAACAACAGAAGAGCTGACAGTCAGCTGCCACCACTTCTCCTTTAGCCCTGTGCAGAGGTGCAGGCTGTGTCTTGGCTTCTCCAGTTGCTTTCCTCCACCATCTCATGGATCTCCGTGCTGTGTTTCCCCCTAGATCCACTGTCTCTGGCTAATGTCAGTGTACAGCCTGGCCGGAGACCCCAGGAGCTACATGTGAGCTGGGTGGAGTCAGGCGGTGGCAGGGACCACTTGGTACAGCTCTCGGTGGCTGAGTCCCTGTCCATCATCAGGAATGTGTCTGTCCCCCGTGGAGTCACCCAGCTTGACCTGGAGGGGCTGGAGCCAGGATCCCGATACCGTGTGGAGATAATTTCTCAGGCTGGGCCTCATCGCACCTCCTCTCAGACTGCCATCGGCTACACTGGTAGGAACACAGCTCCTCTGCACTCATCCCCATCCCTGGTGCCCAGCCTGTCTCTGACCTGGTGAGGGGCCGGGGACCAAAAGGGGGGTCCTAGGGCTGTTCTGCAGGAGGGCACTGAGACCACGTCCCCACAACCCCACTGGTGCCTGTCTCCTACTCAGGATGCTGCCTCTCTTGTTGGGACCCTCATCCTGAGACCAGCAGCTCAATGGGGCATGCTGTGAGCCTAGCCTAGCACTTTGGGACAGGAGGGTCTCGGACTGTGGTAGTGATGCACCGCTATCACCTGGGACACAGGGACCAGCTTTGATGTGGGAGCAACCCACTGCTCTCAGCATTTTTTAGACAGCATGTTAGATGCTTACAGTCCTGCAGCTCCCAGCTTCATTCCCAAACTAGACTCAGTCCTGAGCATCCCAGGTTTGTCCCCTCTAATGCTGTTTCTCTCCCGCAGTCCCACTACCTCCTGTTTCCTTGTTGGCAAGCCCTGTCAGCACTGCCTGGGCTCTGACCGTGCAGTGGGAGACCCCTCCTGGGCAGAGGGATGGATACCTGCTCACCATGCATGAGGAGGGCTCTTCTTCACCAGCAAGGAACTTGGAAGCAGGGAAAGACAGCACCAATGTCACCCTGGGACAGCTGGCACCAGGAACTTGCTACCTTGTTGGGATCTGGGCAGTAGCTGGACCCTATCGCTCCCTCCCCAAGAATGTCACTGGCTGCACAGGTGAGCATCCATGCCACCCACAGGTGACTTGGGTGGGAGCACTGTGAGGAGCTCCAGAATGGGATAGGGATCAATGTTGCCACCCAGGGAGAGGAGGGCACCATGGCCAGTGATGCTGGCCTGCATCAGGTACCATCTCCTGCCCCTTACAGCCTTCTTGAACCATGTGGGTACAGAGAGCTTGCTGGCCAGTTGCTTCTGGCTGCCTGTGGAAAGCAAAACTCCTCCCTGGAGATTCCGAACTGGATCTTTTTCGCTCTGACTCATGTGTCTGTCTTTTCTCACAGTTCCTGCTGCACCGACAAACCTGAGCCTTACCAACCCAGGCAGCTCCTCAGAGCTTTACATGTACTGGAACAAACCCCCTGGCAGGAGGGACCACTACCGCGTTATTCTGTATAGCCTCAGCACCCAGAGCAGGGAGCGGGTCCAGACCTTGAGTCCAGATGTGCAGAACATCAGCTGGACTCACTTGGAGGCAGGCAGCAGGTTTGCTGTGCAGGTCACTGCTGTGAAAGGCTCATTCGAAGCCTCCTCCACCAACGTCACCCAATGGACATGTAAGTCTGATGGGCTGGACACAGCACTGCGCTGTGCCCCAGAGACTCCATCTGAGCCTTGTAGAGCACCCACCGCCACCTTTCCCATCCCAAACCATCCCCGCTGTGCCCCTAGCTTCTACATAGTTGTCCCACCTTTCTGCTCACTGTCCTCGCTCCTTCCCCAACACAGAGCCAATCCCTCCTACCCACCTCAAAGGCCCTGGGTATTTCCTCTGCCGTGTCCAGCTGCAAACGCTGGGGATATTGCGCTCAGAGCCTCGTGCACTGTCTCTGCCCATTTGTCCTTGTGCTTCTCTCTGGAAGGATCTCTGGTGGCCAGCCTGCCCACCGCTCAGGGGGAGCTGGGAGCTTGAGTCCAGCACTGCCAGAGCACGAGGAACCACTGTGCAAAGCGGCCGGCTCGTAGCACTGAGCAGCGGGTGGTGGCACGCAGGGGCTGACTGTGTCCCTCTTGCTTTTCAGACCCCTTGGCCCCTGCCAACCTCAGCCTGGGCAGCCCCTCTGCCTCCGCGCTGCAGGTCTCCTGGGCAGCAACAGGGCGAGGAGCAGAAGGCTACGTGGTGGATGTCTATGACACAGCCTCCAGCAGTCGCGTTGGGCACATGGTGCTGGGTGGGGATGCCAGGAGTCACATTTTCAGGAACCTGAGCCCCGGCACCCGCTACAGCGTGGAGGTGAGGGCCACAGCTGGGCCCTTCCACGCCAGCACCCCCAACCTCACCCACTGCACACGTGAGTATGATGCTGTCCTTGCAGCCAGGTGTCCTCCAGGTCTGCCCCTTCCCAGTTCAAATCAGAGGCCATACTGGTGCAGCCAGATCCTGCCTTCCTCTCCTACCCACACAAGCTCGTGCCCAGCTGGATGCAGCATGGGGAGTCTGTGCATGACCTGGTGGCCTGGCCACCCATGTCCTGGTAGCCATCCACAGCCATCCACAGGCTCAGGCAGCACCAGGGAGGAGTTGAGGGCAGAGCCAGCCCTCGGGACCTTGCAGGGCTGACCCACCTCCCGCTGCACAGGCTTGGCACAGAAACAGAGCGTCTCCTTTCCCTCAGCCCAGACATGGCTCCTGGCAGTGACTTGTTTTTCCTCCCCAGGCCCGCTGCCCCCGGCTGCCGTGCACTGGCTGAGCACGGGGCACCCCGACAGGCTGAGCGCATCCTGGGGACCCGCGGCTGGGGAGCGAGATGGCTACGCACTGACCCTGTACCACGCGCGGCTGGGCACTGTGGCAGCTACAGCCTCACTCAGGAGAGACACCCACAACTTCACCTTCATGGGTCTGACCCCAGGATACGAGTACTCCCTGGAAGCCAGTGCCACGGCTGGACCATACCAGGCAGCAGCACCCAACATCAGTGGCTGGACACGTGAGTGCCCGGAGGAGTGTCCCCTGCAGAGGGGTGAGAGATGTTGCACCATGGGGCAGTCCTGAGGAGGCCTGGGAGGTTTAGAGGGGACCTAGTGCCTTTGGAGATGTGCACACACGTGTGCATGGAACACAGCACACTGTGCAGCACACAGCAGTTAGTGCAGGGGCACACTGTTACCTTTGTGGGCACGTGGACGTTCAACTGTAGACTTACACAAGTACATGCTGATGGCATGCAGGGATGCCCACCTATGCCCAGGGAGGGGACACCTCCTTGCCCATGCTGCCCCATCTCCCTGTCTACAGGAGCACTCACGCCCTCACTGAGTCTCCTCCAGCAGGTAGAAACCACATTACCATAAAGGTTTATGAAATGAATCATCGTAGTACAAAAGTCTAATCCAGTCCTCCCAGGAGAATGAGTCTTTGCTCTGGATATGGACTAGTCCAGCATTTCTCCCCACGCAGAAGGATTTTAGGGCTGGACAGAGTATAAATGCTGTGCCAGCCCTGCCCAGACTGCTGCACGCCAGCTGGGTGCTGGAGGACGCGTGTGCGTGCAGTGATGCTCCAGCTGGGCTACAGGGATGAGGGAGACCAGGATAGAGGGGGGCTGGCATGTGAGGGACCACAAAGGATGAGCAGCATTAAAGGTGAGGTGGGATGGGGAGGGAAAATAGAAAAGTGAGGAGGAGGAGTGTGCCGGAGAGTGTCTATGAGTCCCAGCCCTCAGTGAGCATCTGTCCTGCTGCACAGTGTGCCATCAAGTGTCTGTTTCCTTCTGCACGGTCTCCAGTCCCTAACGTCAGGTCTGGTGATTCCCCCAGGCCCGCTGCCGCCAGCCGCCGTGCGCTTGCTGAGCACGGGGCACCCCGACAAGCTGAGTGCGTCCTGGGGAGCTGCGGCCGGGGAGCGAGACGGCTACGCACTGACCCTGTACCACACACGGATGGGCACTGTGGCAGCTACGACATCTCTTGGGAGAGACACCCACAACTTCACCTTCACGGGACTGGCCCCAGGAAGCAAGTATGTGCTGGAGGTGGTGTCCATGGTGGGGCCGTACCAGACACCTGCAGGGAATGTCAGCAACTGGACGTGTGAGTACCCTGTTTTGAGAGTGCTGTGTGCCTTGCAGGGCAGTCACGACAGCTCATTGCGAAGGACATGGTCCCGCTGACCTTCATGGCAGACCCTGAGCCCTGCCTGAACCCAAGAGCTTGTCAGTGCCATGGCAGTGAGCAGGGCTCTGCCCACCCTCACCATCAGCTCCACCAGCCTGGATGAGACTGGCTGGAGCTCTGGGGACTGTGCTGCAGAGGAGAGGCACAGAGAAGGGAGGAGCAGACAGGGCATCCACCTTCCCCTCCCCTCTAGCTGACTGACTGCTCCCTCCTCACCCATCTCCAGCTGGGACAGGGCTGTCTCTGCTCAGACGGGCAGCGCTTGAAGCTTGCAGAAGATGCTTTTAGCTGCCTCCAGGCTGGTGGATGCAGCCATCCAGCCAAGATGAAGTGCCCTGTCCCATATAGTGCATCTCTTCTGATGACACTGCCAAGATACTCAGGCAATGTCCTCAGACCCTGCACTGACATGTCTCCCATCCTGTTTCTCCAGACCCCCTGGCACCTCGCAATGTGTACATGACGAACCAGGGGTATCCCAACAGGCTGAGTGCGTCCTGGCGAGCCGAACCTCAAGGACAAGACAGTTACAGGCTCCTCCTGTATCATTCGGGATCAGGTATTGTGGCAGCCAATGTATCTGTTGGGAAAGGCACCAGCAAGTTCACCTTTTCTGGCCTGGCTGCAGGACACAAATACCTGCTGGAAGTGATGTCCATGGCAGGGCCCTATACAGCCTCCGCGGGGAACATCAGCGACTGGACAAGTAAGTGGCAAGAGCTGGAGGTCTTTGCATCATGCAGGAGGCACAGCCTTCCCCAGCTGGGTAGGCTCAGCACCTGCAGCGGGAAGGAGCAGGGACATGGCTAGGACTGCTGCCTGGAAGCTGTAGGTACCACCATAGCAATGGGGTCATGGGCTGTGCCAGCCCTCAGTGGAAGGGAGAACAGAGCGATACTGCTGCCCATAGGACAGCCTGGCAGCCATGGGTGCTGTTTCAGGCAGCAGACCTCCAATTTGTGGTCCTGCCATCCACACAAGTTCGGTCCTCCAGGCATGGGTGACCGAACAAGAGCAAGGGATCCCATGGCAGTGGTGCTGCTCTGGTGGAAGATACCCACAGCCTGGGAGACTACGAGGCCTTTCAGCCAAGAAGGGACACCCCACCATCCCCTCTGCCTTTCTCCCAGGCACTCAGAAAATTCCTGGCATGGTGGCACGGTGGCTAAGGAGAGGCCGGGCTTTTTTTTTTTTTTTTAGGAATGTGGAAATTGCAGATAAGCACAATAAGCCTTTTCATGTGCTTGTCCCCACTTTACTTGGGGAATCCAGAGGTCTCTGCTCCCACGCTCAACCAGCCCCTGGCAGGGCAGTGGGAGTCATGTGCAGAGCCCTTCAGGCAGGTCTCTAACGAAACTTGCTAATTAGCAAGAGGAAGACCCCATCTTCTTGCACTCCTCACTCTGCATGCCCTCCAATTGCCATTTAGAGATAATTTCTGGTAGTGGCAGCCAGCAGCTGCAGAAATGTTATCACTGAACATAGGAAGTTTCCTTGCATGTTACCCATCTCCTACTTGTATCTCTATAGGATAGAAGAGAGTACATGCATGCCAGTAACTCTCCCTGGTGTGGTTTTCATTGTAGCCCCCTCAGTTCCCAAAAATCTCTCTGCGGTGGCTGAAGGGAACAACACGATGCTTATCTCCTGGGGCAGTGTCTCTGGACAGCAGGACGACTGCCAGCTGTGGTTGCGGGATCTCAGGAACGGCACGCTGCCCTGGCGGCATACCCTCAGCAGAGGTCAAGTCCAGCATCTGCTCCAGGGACTGATCCCAGGGAGGAACTACTCTGTCTCCCTTAGCTGCGTGGCCGGGCCCTACTGGAGCAGCACCAAACCCTTGGTGGTGCCGATGGGTGGGTATGCTCTGCCATGGGGATGGGGGGAGCGCAGGCTGGAAGGGGGAGAAACACCTGGATTAGCCCTTGGCAGTCAATAGAAGCGTGGGAAGTCTTCATGGTGGGAGCTAAGGAAAACCAGCAAGGTGACCCTCTGGTAGCCATCAGCTCCCTAAGCTAGCCCCATCACAGATTTCCCATCACCTCATGGCCTGGCTACCTGTGAAGCAAAGCAGACTCTGCAGAGGTCTCCATTGTTCTGCTTCTCCTATAAGACATCTGCTCAGGTCCTGACCCATTTGCCTTGTCCTGTGGCCCTTGGCACAGAAGGCTCCCAGGTCGCAGATGTCCAGCTCGATTCCTCTCTCATTGACCTAGGGATAGGCAGTAGAGGAACATAGTGGCTCTGGGCTGGCACTTGGGCTGAGGTTGGGATTTCTCTGATCCAGAGTTCAGAGCCTGCCATGTCTCCTTTGCAGAGCCAAACCCAGTGGAGGATGTGCAATGCCTACCGGAGCCAAGGAGCCTGTACTTGAACTGGACCAGCTCTCCTGGAGATGTGGAGGCTTATGAGGTGGTGACAGAGAGACTGTCTAATGGACCTCCCACCTCCAAGTATGTCATGAGCATCCCTACGAGCGAGGCCAGTCTGGAGGGGCTGGGGCCAAACACGTCCTACCGAATTGTTGTGAGCACGGTGGGCATGAACACAGTGAGGAGCCAGGCTGTGACTCTGCTCTGCAACACAACAGTGGAGGGTGAGTCCCCTTCTTTCCCACAACCTTGCCACAGACCCCAGGAGAAGACACCCAGTGTTGCCACTTAAACCTGGGACTCTTTCAGATGCCTGTGAGCCCCATGTGGTCCTGCACTGAACTGCAGTGAGTCAGGGCTCTGGGCAGTGATTCTGGGACCAGTCACAGGCTCAGCAACGTGTGGTGGGTCTTTAGGAGCAGGGACACACTAACAGGCTGTGCTTACTGGTTCCTTTTCCAGCCCTGCCTCCACCTCTGCAAGCAGACATCTTCCAGGTGGAGGCCAGCTCTACGGTTATCATTTCATCTGACCTGTTCAGCGAGGAGAATGGCCAGATCAAGTATTATGGTGTCATTGCTACCACCAACGATTCATGTAAGTGCATCTCAATCTGCAGTGGCTCCCTAGAGGACAGCAGGTCCCCTGGACGTCACTTGTGTACTGTCAACTTGCACATTTCCCTTCAGTGCTGAGGCCCACCCAGGAAAGCATGTCCAGCACATGGTATGACCACTATTATGGGACAGAGGACTCCTACTTGGCTGTGCTAATCCCCAATCCCTTCCACTCGAGCCCCAGGAGCTCCCCCGAAACCTGGCGAGTGCCGGTGGGAACAGAGGAGTGTGGCCAGTCCAGGGCAACGTGCAACGGGAAGCTGAAAGTCAACGAACAGTACAGGTGAGAGGTGTCAGCATCCCTCCTGAGGGGAAAGGGCTGGGGGAGAAAAGGGACTGCATGTGCCCCTGCAAGGTGCCACATCACAATATTCATAAATTCAGAGTTTTATTTGACAGTAAGTAGAATCCAGGAACATGAATGTACAAACATATATGGTTTGTTATAGAGTACCTTTAAATAATTGATGGTAAAACAGGTTTTCTACTACAATCAAAGAATCATATCTTTAGTCAGTCCTCTGTTAATTTAGCAGCTCATAATTTCATCAAACAGGGACTGTTTCCCTAGGCATTTCTCTGACAAAGAGATCCCCCAGAATCTGGAAGGTTTTCTCATTTCAACTTAAAGAAACGTACAGCAAGGGTGGCTGACTAGTGATAGAAGTTGCTGACAGTGTTGGGAAAAGAGAAAGAAAGACCGTGAGAGTGTGTGCACGAGAGAGAGCTTCACTTTCCACTATGAGTAAGTGAGAATTAGATCTGCCCTTAAGTTTTGTGGAGTCAAGGTCCCTGTTGTTGGGTTTGGACCTGCTGGCTCTCCTTCCTTTCTGCTTTTCTGCTTCACTTTCCCTACTTTTGCTATGTGCAGACTGTGCTTGCGTGAAAAGCTTACACTGATTCTTACAGAGTTGTTTTAGATTTACACATGTTGCCAAACGGGGGCTTTTAACTGAAGCTGCTGTTTGGGGCAGCACTGGCAGAGAATAGAGATCGGTGTGAGTGCTGGGCTGCATCAAGGATGAGGGAAATGGCTGCTTCTGGGAAAAAAAGAGAGTTTCCAGAGAGCCATTCCCATGGAAATGCCACACAGAGTAGGATCATCAAGAGCAAACAGCTCTTCGGGCTATCTCTGGGATCTGCATTATCATGCCTGGCAGGGGAACTGCTCCATGATGCATTCCCATCTCTCCAATTGATTCAGAATGTTTGAGATTGATTAACCATCAAGGCCATCTATTCTTTATTGCTCACGGCTCCTGCCTGATTCACCCTCAGGCACGGCTGGACAAGGCTTACTGCTTAACCCAGCAGCCTCCGATCCGGCCTTCTGCCCCCGCCAGCACAGCTGAGACAGCTTGGGTGCAAGTTGGGTCTGCGTTACAACGCGTTTGCTCAGACCACGATCTGCCACCAGCCTTGAGAGGAGTTTAACAGCAGCACAAGGATGCAGGGATTCTCCTCCACCCCTCAAATACTGTCCCGCCAGTCTGAGAGTGTGTATCTGCCCTCCCTGCTGCCCTTTTCACTCCAACACCGACCTCCTGCAGGGCAGCAGCTAATTCAGAGCCATCAGGCTGTCATTAGTCCACCTACCATGATTCAAAAACATGTCCTTAACTGCCCAGTTACTCAGGACTAGAAGATCATTTTGCAGCTCTTCACAGCTTGCTTCCATTTTGGCTGCCCTAAACAACCGTATCCTCAGTACTCTGTGCTGCTTTCCTAGTTAATCATTAGTCACTGGTGGAAAGCAGATACCTCTGACAGCCCACCTCCACTCTGAAAGCCAGCCCTTGTTTCCTGTCTTTCAGTGAGTTATTTATCCCCAAGCCCTTATCTCTCAGGCCATGGCATCTGCAGGCTCAGATTCCAAAGAGGTCTTTGCTCCCGCAGCTGGGTCTGGGGTGCTGCCAGCGGGGACTCACACTAAGCTCCACAAACTCTTGGCTGCTAAAATCCAAAGCTATGTTTGAAAGCCTTAGCTTGCATTTAGGGCACAAGAAGACCTACCCTTCCAAGTTACCTGCTCAGAAGGAAGTCAGCTCTGTAGGGAGCTGTGAGGCTTGGCGTGCACACTGCTGGGACGAGGATGCGGGGCAGGTCTCCACAGGGATGAGGATGCACCAGCCACTTCTGTGTGCATAAGGAAGGGTCTGGGTCAGTGCTCAGCCCTCCCAGCTGAGGTGCCCCTCTTTCAAACTGTTACCCAGGCTCAGCTCTTTGAAGTCAACCCATTAATAATGGGTTGACATGAACTAAGACCCAGTTTGATTTTCCCTACTTATTATCATCTTTCCCTATTTGTGTCCTATAAGAGAGCAGAAACTTGTTACTTGTCTCTGCAAATAACCCTTCAGAGGAGAGCTGTTTCCCATTTGTCCTTTCTGAACATTTTCTCATGTTCTTCCAAGTGCAACAAACTTCTCAAAGAGGCTTAAAAGGGGGGAAGGACCATTTCCACACATTCTTTAAATCCCTACCAGAAAACCAGCTTCTTCCAATACAGCATTTCAAAACAGAGGCAGCTGTCCCATTCCCTTGGGTCTTCCTGATGCCGGCTGCATGGGTGCTGTGCTCAGTTCAGATTGCCCCTGATAACAGGACTCCGCTTTGCCCTAGGTTCAGCATCGCTGCCTTCACGAAATACGACCCAGTAGCGCCTGCAGTCACATTCACCATGTTCTCAGGTAAGATGGAGAATGCCATCTTCCCTACCTGGCTGTGTAGATTGGAGATATTTAACAGCCTTGGCAAGCCAGAGGGTGATCATAGGCAGTGGCAAATACAATAAACAGAGTAAATGCAGCCATTTACTGACTCTTACTTCTGTCCGTTCTCTTTTTTATTCCAGCTGCTGTATCCGGTGCAGTTGCAGGTCCACTCTCAATGCCAATAATCACTGGAATCATCGTGGGATTTCTCTTGACACTTGCAGCTATTTTTGCTTTGGTCTACTGGAAACAGCTCAGAGCAAAGAGGCGAGGGTGAGCCATCTCTCATGCAGTGGGTGCAGGCTGAGAAACCCAACCTTCATTGCCAGGCCAGGAGGAAGAGCAGTGAGAGGATATAAACAGAGATTTAGGCAAAGCAGGACACCCACTAGTGGAGTTGTGCCTGGCAAGTGCAGGAGCAAAAGGCAGAGGGGAGCTGCTTGTGTGCAATTAATTCACAGAACCCTACACGTGTGCACGGCAGTGTGCTGGATGTGAGCTGCCTGCTCACAAGTGCTCCAAGAGCCAGCAGTACGCAGTAAACTCACAGCATCTGTCCCTGTAACATCTTCCATGCTTTGATTCTAGAACCAAGAAGAGTAGCCTACCCCAGGAAATGGTGACCTACAGCTTGAGGTGAGTGCTGGAGTCTTCCCTCTTTGCGTGCCCCACTGCAAGTCCCAGAGTCCTTCACCTACTTCTTTCTCATGCTTTGACTCAGGAAATATCCAACTCTGTCTCCTCTCCCTCAGTTATTTTTTAAATCTTAGGCTTTCCTATGTTCAGTATTTATTGCCCAGCTCAAATCCAAGTCAATGCATTGTCCACACCTCCTCTGCAAGACTTCTGCAGCAGGAGAATATCCTCATCATCCTGAAATCCCTCCCAGTATTTAAACAATGCTCTGTTGGACCCACTTCCCTGGGCAATGACGTGGGCTATAAACCATCCCTGAGTGTGTGCATCCAGGTACTGCAGGCCACAAGCTGGGCTGTCTCATTGGCCACCTGACTGGCCTGCCAGACCTCCCAATAGCTAAGGCAAGTTTTCCTCTGGACTTCATTTCATGCAGACATGTCCATCGGCCAATTCCCATACAGAACTTCAAGCAGTACTATGAGATGAAGACAGCAAGTGCTAACCACGCTTTTTTCCAGGAGTTTGAGGTGAGATGAGACTCCTACTAGAGATGAGACTTAATTTCCCCTCTAGGTAGCTCATGCCCTAGCTGCTGGGTGGCCTGTATGGATTCCTCATCTCCAGGGACAGTAACCCATCTCTCTAGCAATCCAACCACCCTACTAGGCAGTCTTGGAGGCAAAAGATTGGATGGACCAAGTGATCAGGCCACTCCTTTGCTCAAAACCTGTTTTGTTCAAGTTCTGGTAGAAATACATGTCTGTGGCGTGAGGTGAACTAGCGCTGTCTACAGCTGCTGGTGGACAAAGCTAAGGGCCCCAGGCCTGGACTAGAGGTGACCCCGCTGAGTGCTGATGCAATGAGATCCACCTTGACAGTGTTAGAAAGAGCTTGCAGCCAAAAGGAAGGTCAAGGAGCACTCAGAGCTGTAGGGCCAGGCTGTGAAATTCACCTCAGGCTGCCTTCACTGGCGCCCACTGCCAACATCTGCGGGCTCTGAATTGTTCTGCTGACAGCATCTTTGAAAGTCCCGTTGGTGATTTCGGACTCTTCTGAGATCATCATTATCTGGCCTTCTGAGTGAGGACAGAGGCAGAAGCAGCACAAGATATTTCTGGTTTTGCAGCACAAGATGTTTCTGTTTTCTCAGCACAAAATGCTCTGAGCCTCTTGGTAGATTTCTGATTTCTGAGAAGTTTTTTTTCCCCAATACTTGTTCTTGGGCTTGTTTTCTTTTAAATACAAACAGTGCTGTTGGGAAAGGCACTGGGAAAAGCCACCTATGGCTCATAGTTCACAGGCCATACTGAGGCAGGGTAGAGCAGTTCCCTGTGTGAGGGTGACCATCTTGAACCACCAGACAGAGCCCTTGGCCATGAGCAGGGAGCTGGGTTGACCAGGAGCTCTCCAGAGAGACATTTGTGCTTATCTTCTCCCCTGTCCTACAGGAGCTGAAGGAAGTTGGGAAGGAGCAGCCGAAGGTGGAGGCTGAGCTACCAGCAAATGTCTCCAAGAACAGATATGCCCACGTGCTGCCCTGTAAGTGCTGTCCCCAGCATCCAGGGTGGGAGTTCACACTGCAATGCACAGGGACAGGCTCACCTTGCATCGCTGCAGGGTTCACAGTGCCTGGCTCCTCTCCTGGGAGAAGAAGGAGTCTTGAAATGGGCTTCGGTTTCCATTTTCCTGTTGGAGACTCAAGGCTTAAGGGTTGAGCTAGGGCTGAGCCAGCATCCTCAGCTCCTCCAGGAGGCTGCCAGACAGATGCTGGCTGAGCCCAGCTCAGTGATGGGTCCCAGCTGGAGACCAAAGGGGTACCATGAATGTCCCATGGCTTCTCCAATGAGCCTGATGATACCAGCTCTGCTTTCTTACCCCCCTGCTAAACCAGCTGGCAGGCAGCGGTCACCCCTCCTGGGAGAAGGTGCCTGGCCAGGCACACAGCCTCCCTGCAGAGCTAGCAGAGCTGCTGGGGCTTCTCCCGATGTGTTACCTAGGGGAAGAGGAGATGGCTATGTGTTGTGATTTAACCTGGCAGGCAGCTAAAACAACAACACAGCTGTTTGCTCACTCCCCCNCGTCTTGGTGAAGGGCTGCCTTACAGGATCATGTGTGTATGGTCTTTTTCAGATGATCACTCTCGGGTCAAACTGAGCCAGCTGGGGGAGGATCCACACTCAGACTACATCAATGCCAACTTCATGCCTGTGAGTGCCCACTTGCCTTCCGCACAGACACATGGCCACAGGGCACCATCAGAGAAACTGCCTGGATTGAGGTTGTGAGGGCCGGTGGGCAAGAGCTGCCACTGAAGTCACAGCTGGCACAGACTGGCAAGGAGTTGGGGGTCAGGTGGAGATGCATAGTTGCCCTTTAGCAGGGGTTGATGGAGATCATCAGATGCAAGTGCTGTGAATGCAGAGGTAC